>BQKN01067119.1:775832-830744 GCA_022839385.1 Asparagus kiusianus | reverse complement strand
ATATATATATATATATATATATATATATATATCAAAAAGAAAGTGGTTCACATTGCATAGTTTCTATTTTTGAGTCTCACACTCTAATTTTAGATCCCGTGTAATAACTCTAATTTTGGGTTGTGACAGAAGCAGCAAGTAGTCCTATTATCGTATTCGTGCAAAAGGATTTGAGTTTGCATTTGTTAGATCTATGGGATTTCTCCTTTTCTTACCACAACATTAAGAGCATAGCAAATACTTGGTAGCCACTTTAGATGCTTCAATATTGTTTTTTATCCACATAACTGTGATGCATTTACATCCTTTCAGTCAACCAACTTGACAATTTTTAATCATTTAGTATTTAAGAAAGATTTTCTTTATATTTGATGTCTGTGTCAGCAAAAACTTTCTCATTGCAATATTGTTCTTGATATTTTGCTACTTAGGTTAAAAATCTAGCTTCCTGATTTTGATTGATTTAATTTTGATGTTTGCATAGGTCAAAGACATGTTGGACTTGGAAACAGTACACAAGTCATATCTTGCTGATGCCTTACATATGTGAGTCTAAAGTTACAAGATCTGACATTTACTCTAATTTACTTCTTGATGCTTTTCTTTGTGACAATCATTCCATCAACTTATATCTGATTATAGTAATATCTCAGTTTCCAGCAAGTAACAATACATTTATTTCATTTATATTCTATTCTCCTGTTCTGCAATGCTTGCCTGCTATATCTTTTGTGATTTTTTGCCAATTAAAATTTTACACTAATTTATAAAGGAAATAGTGGGATAGGTAAATTGTTAAAGGAGGGGGAACCTTCATACAGTCTCATTAATCATTAAAGAGTCAAGGGTACATAAGTAATTCCAAACCTGTTGCAGTAGCATTTAATGCATACACAGAAAACCTTAAGCAAGTATGTTCCTTTTGAACTTAAAAAATATATAGAGGGAGCAATTCGACAAAAGTTTTTGCGATTAGGCCAATAGCCTTTCTAAATAGAATTAATTTGTTCTAACAGAAATTTTAAAAAATATCTAAAAGGAACAACCTAAAATATAACATCCTTTCAGTTAGTTAAACCTTAAAGTGGGAAAATTTTATGCAATATAGACTTAATTATTATGTTGTAAATATCCAGAATTATAGCTTCTGTCGATTAAAAGTTCAAATATTAAATCTCTTCACTAAATGTTTACGTGTCAGCATATTTAAATATATTATCATATACTTTCTTAAACAGGCATATAAAGAAAAATTCTAAATATTATATTTGTTAAAACTAAGAAATGGTTTGGTGAAAGTAAACTATGTAAACTCTTTGTAGTAGTACTGGCTAAGTAGGTATGGTGAAAGTAAACTATGTAAACTCTTTGTAGTAGTACTGGCTAAGTAGGTAATGGCATTGGAGATGAACAATCATTACATGGTCACCCGCCAAAGTTGATGTATGGTGTTGATCTTAATGGTGATATCGGTGATGATAGAGGTAATGGTGCTGGTGCAATAGCAGCAAAAGCAGTAGTACTAACGACAACAATAATGATGGTAGAAACATAACAGCAACACTAAAGGTACTGACGGTGAAGGAGGTGGTACCAATAACAATGCTTATGATGGTGGTGGTAGCGTCAGTAACAATATGTGTAGTCAATGAGGTTCCTAGTCAAGAGTAGAAATTGTCATAGGTGATAATTTTGCAAGAACATGAAAATGGGAGGAGGAATCCACTTTTGATGGTTTCCTCCCATTTCCTAAAAGCAAAATAGAGAAAGAAAAAAAGAAAAAGGAAAAAAGAACAAAGAAAAACACCATGAAATGGGTTTCCTAAAATTTGGGTCACATCGCCCAGTAAGAATTTACCACATCATTCTTGTCCTTGATTTCAAGGTGAGACGCAAACCAAAAAAGGAAAATATTATAGGAAACAAATTTCTTATAATACTTTTCCTCGTTTTCCCCCCAGCCGAACAGCCCCAGTGGGAGACAACAGGCGAGGTGTTGCGCTGTCGGTGGATGTGTATTATCTTATAAAATAATATTGTTCTCTACCTGTGTGACCTTTGTTATATTCTTAACGGAATGAATGATGACATGGTACTTTCTCCTTTTTATATCTATGTTTCATGACTAATTTGTTTCTACCTCATCCTGATACAAGCATTTAATTATCCTGATGTTATTTGACTTGCTATTTAAGTTTGCTAAGCCAACTCTAATTACCCGAGCTGTAAGACTGCATCACATGTAATTAGTGGTAGCTTGTGTGTTCTAATCAGTGTTTGCTTCTTCTTTTTTTCCCTTCTCCCCTTTCAGATGTTTCTTATCTGCTGAGACAAAACCAATAAGTATCATAATCAAGAACATCTTGCAATCTGCATTGGATTTCCGGATGTGCTTCCCTGGCAGCTCTTCCATGGATGCTGAATCTGACGGCAAAGGTCCTTTGGACTTGTGTCGTCAGATAAACTTTGCTCAGGTGATTTGCAATTTCTGTTGTGTCTGTACTTGGTAATATGTCATGTCTACTAGAATATGTAAGTTAACAATGTGCATGTGTCATGGTGACATAGGGCTGATGGTTGCAAGTTGTGTCTGGGTGTCATGAAAAGAGGGCGTGTTGTTGTGCATTAGGACAGCCTGTTGAGCCTTTGAGTAGTTTTTTGAATTTGCAATGCCCCTCCTCGTAATTCGATGGCATAAGTTGCAATATTCCTCTAGTTTTAGTAGTATTGAGCTTAACATACCAAGTAAACTATCCGGTTGAAGTTTTCAGTGTTATATATTATGTTTGAGAACCTTCTATTGGTATGTTTAACTTGAAAATGTTCCCAATAATTTTTATGGCTTGAAAAGGAATGCACCTAAATGATGTTTTCTTTTTTGCATGGGGGCAGTCATTCCAACGAAAGGACCTAAATAACAACAGTCAAGTCTAATTGCCGTATTATCTAGGACCTAGGATACTGAACCTATAGTACTCTAGGCTCTTTCAATTGTGAATGAAGGACAGTTGATCATTGTGTAAACTAAATCTTTTTTAATTGCAAGCCATCTATAGTTCCTCTTATTTCTTTCTGTTTTCCTCACTTTGGTCAAGCATTCATGTTTCTCATGCCTCGTTTATGTTGGATGCTGCAGGTTTTTTTAATAAAAACTACATTTGAGAGGAACATCAAAGATTTGTACGTCTTGTATTTGAAGTCTCCAAAGCATGATGAATTTAGTCTTTGTCGTTTCTGGAGCTACCTCAATTACAATGACTACTACTCTGCCACGATTGCTAAAGAAATGGGTTTCTTATATCGTTAAGTCATTTTTGGAAAGGAGTTGTTATGGAGGCTTCACCTATAGTAGGAAAAGTTCCATAAACCATTACTAAAAGAACATGCGGTTTCTGGGTCTTTGATGCAGTGACAAGGCAAAAGAGTGTAAAATCAAGAGCATGCTGGTTGGAGTTTAATGCAAGGATTAACCCTTTCTTCCCACTGGTACCAGTTTGGATGTGGGACACTTTGGGCCCGATACATTTTGAGTCCATGTTGAGTTCATTTTGGGCAGGTGCTGGATCAGTGATCATTTCGTGTGCATCAAGATTCTGCAATGACAACTGCAGCTCTACTAGGAACAGATTTATTAAAATGTTTCTCATTTTCTGAAGTATATCAATTTTGATGGTACAGATAGAGCTCCACCTCTTCAGAACTACTTACGCCTTTGTCAGGTAAGGTAATTTCATTGGAGGTTTCTAAATTGAGCGATTTTCGAGCGGAAGGGAGATGGACTATGTGTGCGCATTTCATATTGTAAAATATTGTAATACATGTAGGCATAAGTTATTAGTTGGTTTAATTCACTTGTGTGCGCGCATTTCTTGTGCATCAAGATTCTGCAATGACAACTGCAGCACTACTAGGAACAGGTTTATTAAAATGTTTCTCATTTTCTGAAGTAGATCAATTTTGATGGTACAGATAGAGCTCCCACCTCTACAGAACTACTTACGCCTTGTCAGGTAAAGTAATTTCATTGGAGGTTTCTAAATTGAGCGATTTTCGAGCGGAAGGGAGATGGAATATGTGCACGCATTTCATATTGTAAAATATTGTAATACATGTAGGCAAAAGTTATTAGTTGGTTTAATTCACTTGTGCTCTTCCTGAAGTTTGACAGAACTGATTTCGTTAACAGAGAGGATGGAGAAAGCATACGTGTAAACTTTTTTTTTTTTCAACTACGGACTGTATATGGGTGCTGATTGATGATAAAGAAAGAAGACATCTGCTTGTTCAGTGTAATTTTTGGTTGTTCAATTTAATTTAAAGCTCTAGTATTGTGGAGATGCCATCTACGTATAATGATACTTTATCGTGACAGCTAAATTGCATAAGCAGCTACTGATATTTTTTACGCTTCAACTTGATGTTACTTGGTATTATCTTCAGCTGAGTTCGGATTCATTATTCTCTTCTTGTAAGAACCTATTATTCTCTTAGTTGTGTTCAATTAAGTCGTAAACCATTAGGTTATCACGTATAGAAGAGGGCTCAATTTTCCGTGGGCTAACTATGCATTCGTACAAGAGAGAGAAGACACTTTCCGGTTCTCAAGAGGCTTTTCTTTCAAATTTTATTGATTACGTTCTCAAATTATTATAACAGATGATATAATATTAGTGCGGAAAATAACTGCAGTAGCGGATGATTTAATTACAGAGATTGGACAAACTTTGGGGGAGGAGCATATTCTCTTACTTCAACCAAAAAAAATAAAAATAAAAGCATATACCCTTTCTTGGTTTTATTCTTTTCTATATTCTGAAGTTCAGCCGTTGTCTTGTTCCATGCTTTGCCAGGTTTGGTAGAAATCTGTTGTTAGATCTTAGATTTTAGGATGTGATGTATCCAGTCTAGCAGCCTCAATTTTTTATACTCTAATAATGGTCCACATTCCTTTATCAAATTTGGAACTTAACTATCAAATTACATTAATAGGCACGCATCGATATTTAAATTCAAGAAGGGAGAAAAAAAAAAACCACCACTCATGAATGTGTTATAGAATAATCACAGAAGATACTTTTTGACTATTGCAACGTGTTAACACTCTACATGACCGTAATTTTAGTTGAATGCTTTTGGATTTTATTGTTATTAATAAACTGATCCGCTTCGGCTTTATTTTTCTTTCTGATTTGTTTTGAACTAATCAGCGTTTTGCTATAAGTAATTAAATTGACAAAAGAAATGAGTATAAAAATATGGTTATTATTACATATAAAACACAAAAAATTGATGCACATAATAAGCTGAAAATAGATGGGAGTTTAGAGATTAAAAAAAAAAAAGAGAAAACTAGCACTCAACTATTGGTAATAAATATCCTGATTTTAAATGAATAATCCTATTATGTATTTACCTCTTTCCACACTAATCCCTTTTTGTTCGTTGAGCAATTATTTTAAGTTTAACAAACTCAAATTGATGGTTGAACTCCTCTTAGTTTTTAATAAAAATACAAGTGATTTGTAAATACAAGTGACCATTCGAAGGTAAGTGATCGTATTATATTAATTCCCCCAAAGCTTCTAAATTTAGCGTTATACATGTGGTGTTGATATATGCTTAAGAATCCAAATGAAGGGTACACTGGGGATCAGGGGATGCAAGTCAGTCTCTATAGAGCGGTTGGGAAGTTGAAGGTTTTCGTCATGTGGTTTTTGCAAATGCACCCCTAACACTTTTTATATTTGCAAATTTACCTTTCAAATATTGGTGTTTGCGAAATTATCCCACAAAACTTGCTTGTTAGGTCTTTCTGCCCGTCCAACTTGACGATGTTGGTCTCTAAACAGGCCAACGTCAAAATCTCCAATAAATTCATAACACGTTCCCGTTTTTAAACTACATTATTAAGTGAGAGGGGTAGAAAAAAATCAATGTGAAAGAATTATGCGGTAATTTTGCAAATACAGAAAACGTAAAGGGTGTAGATGCAAAAAAAAAACAGTTCGGTGTATTTTGAGTGTCCCTTAATTAGAGGGGTGTTTATGGAAGGTTGTGATGAAATCCAGTAATAGGCGGTTGAGGGAACCACGTTCCACGTGAGGAGTTTGCTACTGAACTTTTGTCTTCGCTAGCAAAAAGATTTGGACTTGAAATGAAATGAGATTAAAGAGAAACTATGAGTGTCCAATATGCATTGCTGATGGTATGAGTTTTATTTGTGCGGAAGGTTATGATCGATCACGTATGGGATTTTTAATCCCAAATTGATGGAAACATAATAATAAATCACAAAGAATCATTTGCCTATTAAAAAAAAGAGAACATTCAATATAAGATTGTCATCATTGGATTCATCGTCATATCACAATATTATGGAGAATGATAAGTACACTATAATAGTTGCACTATTCTTGTACTCCTAGACACAAAAAAATAAGGTCTATGAGAACTCATAGTTTCTATTTACGCTTTACAAGAAAAGATCTCACTTTTTTTGTGTGTATAGAAACACAAGAATGATATAACTCTTATGTACAATTTTTACTATTCCAATAATATTTGTCACTCCCTTCAGTTTCGTCCTATATTAGCTTAACAATAAATTAGTTAGTTTATAGTGAATATATCATATCTAAATTTATATTTATCATGTTTATTTAATAGATTCTACTTATACATCTTAAGTCATAATCCGATATAGTTTGTTTTAGAATTGATAAGCCAAATAGTCAGACAACATTTTAATAACCAGTCTTCTTTAATGGTGTTACTGATTGCCATAAAAAATATTTACCATGGATTGTTTAAATGTAAAATAATCGATATATTTTCTAGTTTCTATTTTGAGATAAAATTGAGTTTGTTAATCCTCCAAGTCTGAAACAGTCAAAAAAATAAAAAAAATAAAAAGGGAAAAAGAAGAAGGGAGAAAAAGAAACGGCGAGGATTTTGGGCAGACCAGTGACGACTAGCACGGGGCGTGTTTTATTCCGAAAATACCCTTCGAAACTAGAAAATGCCGTGACGCCTAGAAAATAGAACTCAAGAGAGAGAGAGAGAGAGAAACAAAGAAGAGGGGAGAGAGGATTTTGGTAACCTTGAGGGTCCAGAAACTCGATGTGAGTATATTCCGTGCCTTGATTCCCCTCCTCAATCGAATAAATGGGAGAAATTTCATAAAAAAATCATCGACATTAATCCCTTCCCCTTTCTTCAGAGATCCCAGGTGATTTATTTTCCTCATCTCGTGCTGCAAAATTTTCCGCAATTTTTGTTTATCTTGCGTTCTGGATTCGTTTTGGGATGGGGGGATTTGATTTCACTGGTCAAAATCTAATCTTGGTCTCGATTTGATCTGCACGCGTTCTAATTGATCTGCTTCTTTGGAAAAGTTCGGTCTTTGATGGTAATTGGTCTTTTCGGAGGCTAGTTCTGTCATTGATTTCCATTATCGGTTTCTAGAATTGTATTTTTTTATTGTTGTGGGTACTAATCTAGGGCACTCGTTGTTCTGCGAGGTAATTTTAACTATTCATTTCTTATGTCGGTTCTTTATTTGTCCCCTTTTGGGAATGACTCTTGATTATCCCTATCACAATCATGTATTTGTGTTGAGAATTATTTTAAGTTGAGAATTATTTTCTGTGATATTTTAGCTATTCGGTTTGTGAAAGGAAAATTTTTTAAGTTTCTCATGTATATTCAATTTTATTTAAAGAGAAACGTAATTAACCCATTTGAGTTAATGTCAGTATAATGTGCCTTTTGGAATGCACATAAATTGTTTGATATTGAATGTTATCAATCTGAGTTAATTTAATTGTTACTTTGGTCCTCAAAGCACTTGACCGGACTAATTCAGTCAGTAAAATGGTGATTAATTTCTCCATACTATCTATATCTAGTGCAAAATATCGAACAAGAGGATTTGTTTGTTGGGTTAAGGTAGCTCTTCGATGGGACCAGGAGATTCATGGGTTAATGTTCTAATTTTTCATGGTTGGTAGATAATTAGGTTTTTAAGAATCACTAGATCTTTGATGTTTTGATGATGTGGATAAAAAAAGTATGTTTTAGCTGAGAAAGTTCGTGAAATGTAGGTTCGCTTCCAAATCTTGCTTCTTTATTATCAAATTATTATGGTATAGAATCTGCTTAATGGTCGATCATTGTAACTGTTGCAATTCTCTTTTATTTATTTATAGGCTTGTTTATTGTTTGCCATTTTTTTTAAATCCCAAATTTGTATATGATATTAGTTAGTTTAGACCTTATCATGTAGGAGAAGTTTCAGTTCAGTAATAGCTTTTGTAACTCTTGTATCTAAGACGATAATACATCCTTATGTCTCAATTCTTCTTTTTGCGATAGGCTGCTTTCTGTCATACTTCACTGGTTAACTACTTTCTTAATATATGTAGTACATGTTTGATGAACTTTGTTATCTATTATATTGGTTTTCTTACCCTATCTGACACGTGTTGTCATTTTCTTACAGGAGTTATTCAAAAAGGTTGTGCTGTGGGTTGTGGTTTCCTTGATGTACTACTGCAGTTGTGCTCTTTAGATGGAAGATCGTGACTTCCTTCTGCCAATGGTTTTGAAGGGATGAAGCAGAATTGTTTTTTGTCAATTTATATGAAATGAACCATCAAATGACGATCAACATCCTTGGATAAATGGATGTTTAATGTGTAGTTTCGGTCATAGGATAATTAGTTGTTGTTTAAATTGAGTGTTGAGACTTCTTAAGATTTGACTCTGTGCATTATCCGTGAATCTTAAGAATTTGGTTGTTAAGGAGTAGCAGTTGCAAATATTGGATTAAAACAGTTTAAATATAAAGGGGCTTTAGTTTGATAGACTTCAGGTAGACTTGTACTTTCGGTGTCATATAGGCAAAATAACATTTATGGAGGTTTTAATATCACCTTCAAGCTCTGGGAAGCCAGCCTCCTCTCGCAAATCCTCGCCAAGCAGTTCCACAAAAGATTTATGGTTTGTTTCACGACAAGGTTCTATCGCTGATGTGGAGTCAGCTTTGGTATTGCTAAAGAAGAATGGTGGAAATATTGATTCAAGGAATGCGTTTGGTCTTACTCCTCTTCATATTGCAACATGGAGGAATCATGTGCCTATTGTGAAGAGGCTGCTGGCTGCTGGTGCTGATCCTGATGTTAGGGTTAGTCAAATATACCCTTCCTGTTAGAGTTCCATCTTTATTTTGTTTTCCTGACATTCGGATATATGTTTATTTCTTGAATTTTTATTCATCCGGTACATATTTTACCAATAGGTTTACTCGGACTTGCCTTTGCAATTCTTTTCAGTATACGTATCATAGTAAACAATTACACTATGTAGTATGTACTTTGTTGTTAAACCCCTTTTTAAAAAACTAGTATAATGCACGTGCTTTGCACGTGGACGTACATGTTTTTAAGTTTTAAATTTTTTATTGAATAGGAAAACTATGTGTTGATAAATAAAATTCTATAATAAGATTGTTTAAAAAGAAATATATGAATTAATTATTATTGTGTAGTTATTGTTATTGAATGTTTTTTTCATAATGATCACCTAGTGTTAACCTTTTTTTAAATAAGTCCTCAAATCTAAAATTATTCTTAAATAAAACTATCAATTCTATAAGTTCTGTTAAATATGCCCCTCCAGCTTGAAAGTTGTTAATTATAAATTAACTAAGCTGCATTAATCTTGCTAGCTTTTTCTTGACATTCCTTAAATGGTTACACTTGATATCTACAACATATTGCAATAATTAATTCTCATTATAATTATTTAATAAGGTCAATTATAATAAAACCTTATGAACTTTCAGCCTATATGAACTTTCACAATTACACTAAACCTGTAATGAATTTTTTGTTTCAAGGAAGACCCCCAATAACTTTTTGATTTTTACAAATAACCGCTATAAATTAGAAGCAGAAAATGGCATAAAAAGGCATTTCAAAAGTTATTGGGGTTTTGGTGCAATTTATCTAAAAGATATTGAGGGCTTTTTTCAAAAGTTATTAGGGGTTTAATGTGATTTCGAAAGTTCATAGGGTCTATTTACTACAAAATGCTGAAAGTTCACGGGGGTTTACTGTAATTACCTTATTTAATATTATAATTCTTAGTTGAAGTTATACTATTAAAATAATTATATTACCTATATACTTACAATATTTATCTTATTTATTTTTTTATTATGCTCTTAAATAATTTAGTAGTATAAATATTTTATAAATCTTTTTTATACTATCATTAACAACTAATATACTATTATTAATATTAAATAAATTTTTTTGTAAAAAAGTTAGTTTTCAATCATTACAAGGTATAGATTGTTCATTATCATGTAATAATTTTTAAGAAAATACTCTAAAAATAATATTAAATTATTTATTTATTTAATAATATAATACATTAATACTAAATAAATAGTGTAATTCATAATTTATGTTATACTATTAAAATAATTACACTATTTATGATTCAAAAGTTATTCTATCTATTTTATTGCTTATTGAATTATAGTATAATTCTTAATAGTATTTAGTAATATATTATTCTATTTATATTATTATTTTAATTATTTTATTATAATTCATAAATAATTATTATAATAATTTAATTAGTCACTACTAATAATTGTGTATACTTATTTTATAAATTATTTTATTTTATTATTTTTAAACAATTAATAGTTATAATATTATTGATAATTATATTTATTTAGGAAAGGTGCATAATTAATAAGAGGTTATATTTATTTAATAAAAATTAATTAAAGATAATGGCATAGTTAGAATTTATCAAAATTTGAGAGGGCAAAAAAAGAAATTAAAAGATTTAACACCCCAGTCCTCTTTTCATAGTAGTATAGAAGGAACACCAAGTACCCTTTATTGCCAAATTGACATCATGTCTTACAAATACTCAAGCATTGTAATAATGTTTTGAATGCATGTTACAACCAGAATTGCAAACGCAAGGTTCAGGGATGGTCATAGATAGAGCGTGTGAAAGAAGCTTTTGACTAGCTATGGCTAACTGATGAAGTCATGTAGATTGACTTGTTGATTTGAGAGTTTGTGAGTCATGTGATTACATCGTGGAGAGTTTTTCTAGTGAGATGCATGGCCTGCATTAGAGGACCAATAACCAGAAAATCTCTGGTCAAGTTTGTGGTGCATACATTGCTGATTGCTGGTCACTAGCTAAGGTCATGTTATCATTCAGAGAGGCTGAACACATTTTACAGGGATGCTTTGACATTTTAAAAGTGAAATTTGGAGCTGTGATGTTATTAAAATTATGTTACTATGGTATAGAAAATTTTTGCAATTATACAGAATATACTCATTACAAGAACTGTTGCGAATGAAATTAGAACATAAGTTCAGAACTTTCTGCAATCATTAAGAACTGTTTCCAGTGGGCATGTTCTCTGATCAACATACGGAGAATGGCTCTCAAGCGGCTTAGGTGCCATACTTAAGTTCTGCTACATCTATGAACTGATCGAATTTAGTAAACTTTTCAAGTTCTGGCTGGATATGAGATTTTCTTTTGTGTATGAAGATCGTCCAAAGTCACAGTCTCTTGATTTAATATGCTACGTATAGTTTTATATTTTAAATCTGGTTTCTCTGTGTAACTTGTAATTTTTTTTCTTCAGGATGGGGAGTCAGGATGGAGCAGTTTGCACAGGGCTCTCCACTTTGGCCATCTTGCTGTGGCTAGTGTACTTATAGAATCTGGTGCATCCCTTATACTAGAGGACTCTAAGTGCCGCACACCTGTTGATCTTTTATCGGGGCCTGTATCTCAGGTTGTAGGTCATGAGCTTGATTTAGGTAATTTCTTCTTCCTTTTGTGCCATTTAAGACATAACAGTTTTTGCAAACAAATGTTTAACTCTTCACTGTCAATATTGTTTATTATATGCAAGAGAATTTTGTGTAAATAATACTACAGCATAAATTGGTGATTATCTCAACTTCATCTTTTACCATTATGGGTTGTTTGTGTTTTTACTTTTCTACTTGTTGGTTATGTTTATACTTCCAAACCTTGATTTCCAGAACTTATCTTCCATACTTTAATATCATTTTATTTTTGGCTAAAATTTTCTAATGCCAAAATTTTCTAGATGATGTGGTTATTTGTTGTGTCCTTGTAGTTGCGACAGAGGTATTCAGTTGGGGGAGTGGCACAAACTATCAACTGGGAACGGGCAACGCCCACATACAAAAATTGCCATGCAAACTTGATTCACTTCAGGATTCTTATATTAAGATAATTGCTGCTTCAAAATTTCATAGTGCAGCAGTTAGTTCCAGAGGAGAACTTTATACCTGGGGGTTTGGAAGGGGAGGTCGTCTTGGACACCCTGATTTTGACATCCACAGGTAATGGGTTGGTAGATGATGTAACTGTCCCTCTTGTATCTATTTCTTGATCTGCATAGCAATACTAAATTCAGTAGGCTAATAATGCTGGCTGGGTATAATTTTATTTATAATTTAGGATATGAAAGTGATTAATCTTCATAGATGCTATGAGCTCTCTGTAATCTTTTTAGCGTCAAAGTTTTTGGAGTTATATATGTTGGCAAGTATGCTAACTTGTGTTTGCTTCTAGCGGCCAAGCTGCTGTCATTACTCCTCGCCAGGTGACAGTTGGATTAGGTTCCCGGCGAGTTAAGGCTATTGCAGCAGCAAAACATCACACTGTCATTGCAACAGAGAGTGGGGAAGTTTTCACTTGGGGATCAAATAGAGGTAATTCAACATTCTTATGCCATCTTCTATAGTTCATGGTAGTCTTTTATGATTACTTAACATGGCACTCTGCCTCCGTGAATTTACATGTGTTTCGTATGCTCAAAATGACCTGTTCAAATATCCTATTTTATGTGGTGTCAAAACGTGTGTACTTGTAGTTTGGCCACAGTCATGGTTTCTATGATGATAATATAATCTAAACAATTGGCTAACAGCCTTAACATTACTATGTTTTCCATATGCTTGCATTCATCTACTTCTTTTAATGCATGCAGAAGGACAGCTAGGTTATACTTCTGTTGACTCACAAGCTACACCAAGACGTGTTAGTTCGCTCCGGTCAAGAGTAATTGCAATTTCTGCTGCAAATAAGCACACTGCTGCAGTCACTGAATCTGGTGAAGTTTTCACTTGGGGCTGCAACAAAGAAGGTCAGCTTGGTTACGGTACCTCCAACTCTGCCTCAAATTACACCCCACGTATGGTTGAATACTTGAAAGGAAAAGTCTTTAGAGGAGTTTCTGCAGCAAAGTATCACACAGTAGTTTTAGGAGCCGACAGCGAGGTAACTATATGTCAACTGTAAAGTAATGGATAGTATACTCTAGGTTTGTGTGTGTCTAATGTTCATTCTTGTTTATGTAACGTCTTTTCTTTACCCTAAACATTTGGGATAAAGGCTTTGTTGTCGTTGTATGTGACGTCTTTTTTTTAATAGATATACACCTGGGGTCACAGACTTGTTACCCCAAGACGTGTGGTTATTGCTAGGAGTCTAAAGAAAAGTGGCAATGCACCGTTAAAATTCCATCGCATGGAAAGGCTTCGTGTCGTCTCAGTTGCTGCTGGGATGACTCATAGCACAGCTCTCACTGACGACGGTGCACTATTTTATTGGGTTTCAGCGGATCCTGATTTAAGATGTCAGCAGGTTTCGATCACTAACAACACATGACCTTGTTTATCTTTATTTGTAGATGTATTAACTGACGTAAAGAAATACATTTCACTATTCAGTCTTGGCATAAACTTTCATTCAACTTCCTTTGATTTTTAGGTGCCCTCCATGTGCGGGAGAAATATTGTGAGCATTTCTGCAGGCAAATACTGGACAGCTGCCGTTACAACAACCGGTGATGTTTATATGTGGGACGGGAAGAAAAATAAGGATGAGGCTCCTGTTGCCACGAGGTTACACGGTGTTAAGCGAGCTACTTCAGTATGTGTTGGTGAAACTCATATGCTTGTTGTCTCTGCTCTTTATCACCCTACATATCTTCCAAGATTGTCTATGAGCAAGAGGAAACCAATTGCAGAAGACAATAGGGAATCAGAACAATTGGATGAAGAGCTTCCATTCAATGATGTAGAAGAAGATAGAAGTTCAATGATCAGACAAAATGATTTGACTCGTCAGTCTGCGCCAAGTTTGAAAAGTCTGTGTGAAAAGGTTGCTGCAGAATTTCTTGTAGAGCCAAGGAATGTCATTCAACTTCTTGAAATTGCTGATTCTCTTGGAGCTGATGAACTTAGAAAACACTGTGAGGTACTTATTGATAGTCTTTTCCTGTCATCATATTTCAGTTTTTGCTTAATCTGAATCTAATTATTTTAGTTCTGCCCAGGATATTGTTTTACGCAACCTGGATTTTATTTTCACGGTCTCAGCACCTGCTATCATGAGTGCTTCCCAAGAAATTCTAGCAAGCCTTGAAAAACTATTGGATGCAAGGTCATCTGAGCCTTGGAGTTACCGGCGTCTCCCTACATCAACAGCTACTTTTCCTGCTGTTATTTACAGTGAAGAAGAGGGAGAAGACGAAACTGGGGGTCTCATTCCTCGTGATAATAATAAACCTGCGTCAAAAAACTTTGGAGATCCAAGAACCGACTTATTTCTGCAAGGAGAGAATGGTGCTGACCAAGCTGTCTCCAAACAAGTCAGAGCTCTTAGGAAGAAGTTACAGCAAATAGAGATGCTTGAAGCTAAGCAGCTTAATGGTCATGCTCTCGATGACCAACAAATTGCTAAACTTCAAACCAGATTCTCTATTGAGACTGCACTTGCAGAGCTTGGTTTTCCCCTTGAGAGGCATACTAAGCTGGCCTCGCTTGCATTGCCTGATTCAAAGGGGAATAAGAAAGTCGAGGTTTCTAAAAAACTGAGGAGGAGCAAACAAAAGGACTCCGCACAAGCTGAAACTCTTTCCAAAAACAATGATCTATTTGTCAAGGTGGACACATTGAAGGGATTCCCAGATGATAAGAATCTTCAAATTTCTGAAGTAAAGGTCAGTTTTCATGACTTCTCAAGATGCTAGTACCTTGAGCTTAACTAGTTTTCTTGTATCTTCAAGTTTCTAAATTCATTTTCATATAGATTGTAATGTGCAGACAATTTCTTTATATGGGTAATCTTATATTGTAACAGAAAGATGTCGATACCAAGCTAAGCATTGCAAGCAAAATCATCGATGACTGTTCTCCCTGTTCTCATAGTCCAAGGGGCGATTCTAACTCTAAAAAAAATAAGGCCTCCCATTCGTTTCCAACTAAGAAAAAGAATAATAAGAAAGGTGGGTTATCATTATTTCTGAGTGGTGCTCTTGATGACACCCCCACCCCTAAACCAGCTCCGCCGCCGACACCCAAAAATGAGGGACCCGCATGGCACGGGGCAAAAATAACAAAAGGGCCTGTGTCTCTTCGAGACATTCAGAATGAGCAGAGCAAAATAAATGACATGAGTGGTAGTAGGACAAAGGAAAGGCTAGAAGATCAAGTAGAGCTTGTTGGTGCTGGACATGTTAAGTTGAGTTCATTTATGCCTGGACCACCTTCGAGCCCTATTGCTGTAGTTCCTCCTAGAGCTATGCCTTCATCTGAAGGAGAGAAGAGCACACCTCCGTGGTCTTCAGCTGGTTCTTCTCCTGTTCAGCATCGGCCATCGTTAAGGGACATTCAGATCCAGCAGGTATGAAGTAGGTTTTAACTAGTTAAACTCATCTTCAGATTTCTTTATAATGTCTTCTGGTGTCTCTCTATAATGTCTTTTATAAATATCATATAATAGCAGCACCTGATTAAGCCTAAAACAGGTTGGAATTATAAGTAAAAGCATACTCATTTACAAATTTATCTGCTCCATAATTGTTTAACAGTCGTTTTGTAGCATCCTTGGTTATTGAGGACTGTGAAGCTGCAATTGTCTTCAGCTATGAATCACGGATGAAACACTTCATTTATACTTTCTTTTTTCTTTTTCTTTTTTTCCCCTCTCTAGAGAAAATGTCATAGGCTGAACTTGAACATGGGTCTTCATAAACCAAGCCTCACCCTTTTCTGCTTTGTTTCTTGACCTTGAAAACTATTCTTGCTTTTACATATGGTGCTATTTGTAAGAAAGTTGTAAAAACATGCAAATGGTTGTCTTCCGACGAATCTCTTCAGACAGTAATTATTAGGGAAACAGTATGGTTGTGAACAGTTGTCATTTCCCACTTACTGAGTTTGGGACAAGATGATGTGTTCATAATATTTTTCATTGAGGTAGCAGTTTCGAGTCATCTTGATATTGCCTTATCAATGAGCTTGGACGATATGAAAAAGTTCCAATGTTCGATTGTTTCAGATATTTCTTGTGTTCAGCATTAAAATTTGCTTGATGCACATTGTTCACTTACAATTCATAAGCTTAAGCTTTTTAAATTTAAGTCTTGCTAAGGAACTAGAGAATCATGTTCAGGAGGTTCTGCTTATTATGCCTCATCAATTTACAATGTATACATGTTTACTTGCCTCCACTTTATTCAGCTTGCATTATACATCATTGATTTGCCATGTAAAGTATGTTTATTTGCCTCCATTTATTCAGCTTATATAAATTACTAAACTATTCGATACTTTTTGCATCATAGAAAACGTATAATCAATTTTTGTCATCTCAACTTGGCTTATTTATGTTTCGCCACTTTTTATCAGGGAAAGAAACAGCTTAACATCTCTCACAGTCCAAAAGTTAGGACCTCAGGCTTCTCCATTGCATCATCTCACAGCTCGCCTTCAGAACCTAGTAGTACACCCCCTAGCCGCTGGTTCAAGCCTGAGATAGATGCACCATCCTCCATCCGATCAATTCAGATCGAAGAAGCAGCGATGAAAGACCTCAAACGGTTCTATACCAACGTAAAGCTGGTGAAAGCCAAGCCTTAGAAGTTTACAGGAAAATCATTTGAGGACTTTCTTCGCCCTCTTTGTAGTGAGACTAGACTTGTAAAGTGTACATTTCATTGTACAGATCTGACTGTAGTTTTAGTTTTTGCTTCATATTTCATCTGAAGCTTCTGTTGTTTATTTAGGATAAAATAATGGGGGGGAAGGCTTGTTACCTTTTTCTATTTCAATACCAGTTTGTAACTTGTTTGCAGCCAAGTATAGTTCATTCCTTAACTTCATAATTTTTACAGTTTTCATGCCTAACCCTCGACAGTATCTGGCTTAGTTCCCTGTATACAGGCAGGATGTGTAATTTACTGATAAATAAATTTGCTCATAGCATACTATAAAATTTCTATTTCATAGTAGTTTTTATGTTGCTTATCGTCTGTACTTACTGTGTCTCTTGTTCTCAAATGAGTTCAACTTTTGGGATGAGAGGTTGTTATGTAAGAAGAGTAATCAAGAAGGCATGACGAAAACTGGATCAAGCTCAGCCAAAGTAAATGATTGATGGGATCAGATTGAACCAAACACACCCATGTTAAAAAGTGGGGGAATTTTTTAAAATAGCCCACTTTTGCTAAATATTTAGCAAGATAGAACTTTTTTTGGCCAATAAGCCAAAAAATATCGATTTTGAAAAACAATCCTCAGAAAACATACAGCTCTTAGTGGACTCAGAAAACATACGGGACTACTAGTCTCGTATATTTTCTGAGTTCATTACCAAAACGTACGGGATTAGTAGTCCCGTACATTTTGCAGAGACATTCGCCTGTGCCCAGCAAATCCACGGACTAGTAATTCCGTGGATTTGGTGCCTTAAATAAGTGGGCTCCGTAATTTCTACGGGACTAGTAGTCCCGTAGAATCGCGGACTACATGAGCCAGTTCTGCCCCAAATTAGGGCACAACCGCTTCCCTCTCTTTCTCTCGTGATCTCCCGCTCTCTCTCTCCCGACTCCCGATCTCCCCCTCTCTCTCTTTCCCGAGCTCCTGATCTCCCTCTCTCCCAAACCTTATCTCACTCTCTCCCAAGCCAATCAACGTCCAAAACCCGACCTCCATCCTATCCCAAACCCGACCCAACAATCTCAATCTCTCTCTCCCAAACCCAACTCACCTCTTCCTTCCTCAAATCTAACGTCGTCTAGTTATTGCGGACTTCATACATGTTACAATCTGAATGCAAATTATGATCATAAGACTTTGACTTCCTCTTATATCATGAAACTAATTATGCCCGAAGTTAGACAGGAACTTGATCTTACTCCAGGACAAATAATTACAAGGGTATATGATATGAAAAGAATAACAATATCCAAATACAAAGCATATGATGCACGGAGGAAGGCGTTGACTAAAATCTTTAGAGATTGGGAGGAATCTTACCAATTGCTTCTGCATTATCTTGTAGCAATTAAGAGGAAAAATTTGGGTACCGAATATGAGATAGTTTCTAAGTAGGTCGCGCCAGAATATGAGAGGTTCATCTGAGTATTTTGGGCATTTGGGCTTGCAATCAGAGGGTTCTCTTTTTGTCGTCCTCTCTTGAGTATCGATGGTACACATTTATATGGCAAGTACAAAGGAGTGCTCTTGGTTGCGACCGGTGTAGATGCAAATGGTGGGGTATTTCCTATAGCTTTGCAGTTGTGGAGGTGTAGGATACATCGAGTTAGAAGTGGTTTTTTCAATGTATTTACAGATATATTCCGACTGTTTAAAGTCCAAAGAGTTATTACCTTTATTTCTGACCGAATGAAGGAAATTCCACGAGCCTTGCACGAGGGGTGGAGTGCACCACATCATCACCGATATTGCTTGCGACATATAAGAGCTAATTTAAAAAACACATGGAGAGGTCAATTTACGAAATCTATTGTGGCAAGCCGGTTGTGTAACTAACTCACTGGTATATGAGCAATGTAGGGATAAAATTAAATCCCTATCACTTGAAGCCCACGATTGGATTGAACAAAACTTGAAACCGCAATACGAAAATCGATGGGCATTATGTAAAGATGGGTCGGTTACTGATGAAGTACTCTATGATCAGTCACGCCACTGTTCAGAGAGCATATCATTTACATCGGTAATGATGACCTATTTACCATCACATATTACTTATTCATTCTTATATTCTAATATTTGTTTTCATTAATGTGCAGAGAGGACAAGAGCTGGTTATGATTGATCATAGCCTTGGACATACGCGCTGGCCACTTGATGATCCTCGCATCATTGCTCTAGTATCCCAAGCTGGTTTTCTCACTTGCTCAAAATTAAAATGGATGAAGCTCGATTGGGCACTGCTTAACGCGTTGATGGATAGATGGAGGCCGAAGACTAACACTTTCCATCTACGTGTCGGCGAGGCAACTATTACTCTCCAGGATGTAGCAGTGATCCTAGGTCTCCGCATTGATGGCCCATGTGTCACGGTGACTGATAAGCATGTTTAGAGGGACACATGTAATAATTTGTTAGGAATATCTCCAGAGTCCTTGCTTGGAGGGTATATTAGATTGAAGTGGCTAAAGGAGAGTTTTGCAAACCCGTTGCCACAAGATGCACCTGAAGTGATGATCCAACAACATGCCAGAGCATATATTTTGCACATGATCGGGACGCTTCTTTTTCCAGATTCAAGTAAACATAAAGTCCATTTGAGGTAAGTACACTCCATAAATTGTTATAATGCATTTGAATGTGGTTTTTATGCCAATTCAAGTATTGATTTTTGCTCACTATTTTTAGCAAATATGACTAACGCATTTGAACTCGCGCTAGGTGTTTACCACTTCTCGAAGACTTTGACGTGTGCGGGACATTATCCTGGGAGAGTGTTGTTTTAGCATACCTATATCGAGAAATGTCAAAGGTTGCTTTAATGCAAAATAAAGAGCTCAAGGGCTGTTTAACATTGCTACAAGTTTGGGCATGGGAGATGTTGGTTTTGAAACCACGATTATGCGAGATCCGAGAGTTAGATGGACATATTCCACTAGGTTGCAGATAAAAATCATCAAACTGAATCTTGTTTTTATTTAATTTTAAATTTAACATTTTGAACAAAACCTATCTTGCAGATGGAATGTCACAAAAGCCTATGATGAGACCCCGGCTAGGCAACTAGATTTTTACAGAGGGGAGCTCGACCAGATAATTTTTTTTAGGTATCAAACTTGAATTGAATGCGTTTAAAGCTATTGATATATTTCAAAGAGTTATTTATTTATGGATTATTTTGCAGTTCGAGTGGCATCCATACACCCCCTCACCTACCTCGTCTACCGCTGATTTGTATGGAGGGACACGACATATGGAGGGCCAGAGTTCCTCTCATTTGTTTCGAGATTATGGAGATGCACGTACCCGATCACATGTTTAGGCAGTTTGGACTCGCGCAACACGCTCCACAATCTGTCAAACAAATAGAGAGAAAGGCGTTAAAAGATGGACATCAAATTGATTGGCGGCGCACGCATCAATCATACATTGCTAGGTGGAATGATCGACATCAACTTATTGTCGATCAGCTTTATCCTCCGATGGAGGAAGTTGATTATATTAAATGGTATTGGGGGATTACCAGACATTGGATAATCACTCAAACTGCACCTCCAGTCGACGAAATCGAGATTCGTTCACAACAATCCCGATATGTACCAAGAGGGGTAGATGAGAGACGATGGGTAAGTAAATTGCAAAAATTATAATAGAATGTTCAATGTTGTAGGGTATAAAAACTGCCTTGACTACAGTAGGGTCTAAAAACTCGCATGTACACTTGACTCACCTGCACGAGTCAAGTCCACTCAAGATTTGAGTTCGCCAGAGGAAGTAAGCTCGCCCGTATGCTTGACCAGCACGAGTCAAGACCACACAATCGTTGAGCTCGCCTACGTGTCTAGGAAATCCGCCAGGCGACCAGAAACTCGCTTGCGTACTTGACTCGCCTGCACGAGTCAAGTTTACTCAAGAGCTGAAGTCGTCTACATATCCAGGCAATCAGCCATGGGGTCAGCGAGCCCGCTAGACTCTCCAGAATGCTAGGCGGCTGCACTATCACGTACAGAGATGGGCCTCCTCATTTCCCACGACGTGAAGGGAAAGAACACATTACTCTAAGTTCATCAAGCAACCGCTCACAGTACAAGTGGCCAGTCGAATCCACGTAATCACCAGACTCGCCTGCATACTCAACTCGCCTGCATGGGTTAAGTTCATTTAACCGCCAAACGTGTCTGCAGCGCCAGACGATCGGAGGCTCGCCTGCATACTTGATTCGCCTGCACGAGTCAAGTTCGCCCAACTGGCTGAGAGTCGCCTGCATGTTCAAGCAACTAGCCAAGCAATCAACGAATTCGCCAGAGTACCTGGAGGTTGCGCTGTCACGTACAGGGATAGGCCTTCCCATCTCCCGCGACGTGAAGAGGAGAAGTACAGTGCTCTGAGCCCCTCAAATAGCCGCTTGCAGTACAAGTGAGAGGCATGATATCTCTCAACAGTACATGGTCACATCCCATGATTCAAGGGAGCGACCACACCGTCTCTCTTCTATTTATGGGCTTCTCCTGGCTACATGAAGCAGGTTCGCGGTTTCTTAATTGATTCAATCAGTTAACCAGACCATTAGCTCTCTACTTCCGAGAGAGTTGACGACTGGATCTTTGCATTGATCCTGCACTGTAGTGTCTCCCTCTAGCTTTCGGCCTTGATCGCCATTGAGATCGGAAGTCCAAACTCGATCAACATGAGCTTCTACTACGTATTGAAGCTCATCTGCAATCTCGGCTGGATCATCCAAAGGAAGCAAACTCGGTGTGAGAACCAAGCGAAGCGTCCTACTGCTACCAAAGACCCCATGTTAAACAAGGAGGGCATTCCCTCCGCTTCCGTTGTAATATTAATTCATTAGTTTGTAATAAGCTATTCTTATCAATACAAACGAAATCCTTATTTCGGGAAATTAATTTTTTACACCTACAAATCTCTTGTTAGCTTTTGATTTCTTATATCAATATTATAATATAATTGTAGATAGTTTCTATGGACGAGGTCGAGGGGATTGCAAATGAGGGCATAGCTACCGCCACAGGAGATTCAGTACACGTATTGATATTGCATCAGATAGTGGCGATAGTTCGTATAGCTTTGTAATAAACCCATGAGGATCGGCATGAAGGTCGTGAGCAGGTGGATCTTGAAGATACTCTATATGCACGCCAACGTAGATGTGGTAGACGTTGCATGCACGACGATGAAGCTGGTCCGTCACAGCAACTCAGTTCGTCACAGCCCAACACACAACCAGAGAGCGAGCATATACAAGCTCAAGTCGAAGGAGGACACTGACGATCTCAACGAGTGCGAAGAGAGAGACAACGGGGGAGGTGGATTTTTTATTTGTTAGTTTTTCCACTAAGATATATATTGCCGTATGGATTTATTGACATTTGAATTGTTTAGCTTAAACTAAATATTATCGTATGGGTAGACTTGATACATTTGGATTTGTTTAGCTTAGACTGATATATATTATCGTATGGATTTTTGATGTGTATTTTTGTCAGATTTTGGATGTGATGTGTATTTCGTTGGCTTTTGGATGTGATGTGTATTTCGTCGGATTTGTATTGTATTGATGTTGTTGATTACGTAGGATTTGTGTGGTGATGTTGTGTATTTTTGACATTTGTGTTGTGATGTTGTAATTTTATAACTTTTATCAAAGTATACAATGTAAATGATATATTTTTGACGAAAATTTTGGTCGTATATTAATAAATGAGGCATGTGCAGTTTTGTGCATGTTTTGGCTCTGCCCAGCAAATCCACGGGACTACTAGTCCCGTGGATTTACTGGGCATAGGGGAAATGTCTCTGCAAAATGTACGGGACTACTAGTCCCGTACGTTTTGGTAATGAACTCAGAAAATATACGGCGTATGTTTTTAGAGTCCACTAAGAGCTGATTAATTAAGTTGGCTCTAAACATACGGGACTACTAGTCCCGTATGTTTTCTAAACCTTGTTTTTCAAAATCGACTTCTTTTTGGCTTATTGGCCAAAAAGAGGTATATTTTGCTAAATATTTAGTAAAAATTGATTATTTTAAAAAATTCCCCTAAAAAGTGTGGATGCAATGCTTGTTTGATTAGCCTACTGCATGCTTCTTCTTTGTACATTAGGACACAAATATAGTGATATATTCTTTCAACTTTCGTGATCATTCATTTGAACACAGGACTAATATTATAGGCCAAGGCATAACAGGGTAGTTGATATCAATAAAGCCAAAGTGAGAACTCTGGGATAGGTTTGATGGTGTTATTGTTATTATAATGATAATGATGACACAAGTAGCAGAAGTTTCTGTTATCTCTTAACTTGCAACTAATAACTAGCCCACATCAATCTGGTCAAGTATTGCTACTCAATGAATGATGAGCCAAAGACTTGTCAAATTCGTTGGTCAAAAAGATTTAGCGAGAAGTCCTAATTTGTATGTCACACTTCATCTCAAAATGAAAGTAGAAAGGAGGGGGCAAAAGGAAACAGTACCCACCGTGGGCTCATCATGGCCCCATTCTTCTAAATTCCAACTCCAACGGAGACCGGAAAGAAAAGGATGGGGGGGAAAAAGGGTGGAGATCTTTCTCAATGGATGTGAAGAGCACTTGAGTGTTATGGGAGCAATCATTCAGTATTGATGTGCTCATGTGATGTGCTTCATGCTTCACTAGCTATAAGATTTAAAAGCCGTAAACTACTGAAAATATCATTCAGTATTCATGTGCTCACGTGCTTCACTGCATCGTAAAAGTTATACTTGTTCAACAATATTATCTCCATCATTTTAGATCAACTTTATAAATTCAAAAGTTTGAATTAGGTATATGATAAGCGTCTTTCTTGTATACCACTAGTCTGCTTCTTTTTTTTCATTTTTAAATTTTTAAATTTTTTATTTTATTTTTTTATAACCCGTCGAATCTAAGACTACGGGACTCATATTGGAACCTCCCAACCGTCCAGATTACTCGTCTGCTCCATCCTACTGTTTTCATTGTAAATAAAAATATAAGCCCAAATGTACACGCTAAACGATGTTCAACTTTGCGGTCTTTGGTACAGTTTAGCCCATAAATGCTTTTTCTTGCTGAGATCATGCTTGGATTTTGGCCGGTTGGTCTTTTCTGGCCTTTGCTCGGCTTTGATTTCTTTCCCTGTTGCTATCCAAGGACCGGACCACCCCCTTGCCTATGGCTTTTTCCTCACCTAGAACTTTTTCTACATTTAGGGGATGTTTGGTTCGTTTCCTTGATATAGGGAAATGCAATTCCATGTAAAGAAATACAAGTTTTGAGTTTTCCAAACTTTTCTAAGAAATAGATTGTTTTGCTTTGGTTCGCACATAAAAAATGGTGAGAAACCAATGTATTTATTTTTCTTGTGTTTGGTTCGTATAGAAAAAAAGGAAAACTTTTGTAAACAAAGCAGAAAAGGAAAAAAAGCTGACGTGGCAGAGTTTTCATCAATTTCACTCGGTTGGGGAAGGAAATCGGAGAGGGAAAAAATTCTGAGGTGGCGACGATTTCCGCAGAGTTTTCCCTCTTCCATCCGAGCGAACCAAAGCGGCACAAAGAAATGGACGGAAACAAAAAAACTGACGTGGAGGGCTAAAAATCTGACGTGGAGGGGTTTTCTAAGTTTTCCACCCCTTATAATAGCGAACCAAACAGCCCCTTAAAACCCATTATCAAAATCTCAAAGGTACTGAATGAAGAAATTCCTGAACATATAAGGGATAGAATAAGGAAAATGTAGGCTAATAGCTTGATGGAAAACTGTTTTTTTTATTAGTTTCTTGCCAAAGATGAACGGGCAAAGCATTGATGTACATACACTTTCAATTTTGGGAGATGAATAAAATTTTAATTCATTGACAAAAAAAAAAAAATCATTATCAAAGCAATAACTCTCTCTGACTTTGCCTGTTGTCTAAAATCTAACTAATATTATGGATCCTACCCGCTTAACACGTCTATAAGAAAAATAATAATAATACACAAATAAACGTCATAAAACTATCGTGAACTATTATTTTAGAAAATAAAAATAAAAATATCATAATTTTGTATTATACTAAATTACCATATTAGGCGAGATATTAGTGTAAGTTGACACACTATATGTGCACGTGACATATTTAGATATATTTGCCACTGTTTATTTTATATAAATATCATCTCACTCTTCCTTATTATTAGGTGTAATTTAGACTTTTTAAGTGCCAACAATACGTATCTAATTATATTGTTACTACAATTCTCTGATAAACATGTAAAGTTTTATACATATTTGAAGGAGTTTACTATATTTTTTCTAAAAAAAATTTGTTTATCATAGTTTTGTACAAAATACACAATAATAATATATTTGTATAAATATTTGAAGGAGTTTATTATATTTTTGTTTATCATAGTTTTGTACAAAATGTATAATAATAATATATGCACCTAATAACATATCCTGAGAATATTCGAAGAATTCGGATTGTTATCACAGTTACAACTCCAGCTAGCTAAGGTTCCCTTGTCAAAATAATAATAATAATCATAATTAATTAATTAAGTAAGTAATTAATTAATAGAGAACCTCTTGTCCACTGTTCGGTGAACAGTAGACACTGATTATTCTCTTCTCATTGTCTCCTTCGGTTCAATTCCCAAAGTTACTTACTTTGAGTGCTCTCTTTTACTCAAAGATAACCTGTAAAAAGCTCATCAACCACCTCACTCTCCCACCATCAAAAGAAAAAAGACCAGAAGAAGACAACATCTTCCCCAAAACCCATATTTCCCTTTTTTTTCAATTTCCCCCCATTATTTTTATCCTCAAGTGACCTGTTCAGCATGTGCTTTTCTTTGAATATAATAACCATGTCCCCATACCTTAGTCCTAACAAACCCATATATTATTCCTTGGAGAAGGTGAGGCCTATTAGCAGGGATTTGATTGAGGAATCATGAGAGATAATTAAGAGAGGAGAAAGGAAAGTTTGGGTGTTTGGAATGAAGTTTGATCCAAGATCTTTTAATATTAATGATCCTAATGAGTGGCTAATTAAGAGATCTCGGACCAGGCTTCATTCCTCACACCTTGCTTTTTCATTACAGATTTAAGAAACGATCAAGATTACCTCAGGTGAGCTCTTCATCATCAAGCAAGCTGTGTCCTTTTTATGCAATTTTACCAGACTATATATTTTAGGGGCAAAAAATATCTTCAAATCATTGAAGCAATAATGATTTGTGTCAGTATTTGTCTTGAATCATCATGGGGGGAAAATGATTGATATATTATGCCCTTTTGTAAAAAAATGATTGGATTGTATATATGCTTTCGATTAGTCTATCGGCTCCTTAATCATGAATGTTCTTGTATATATGCAAGTAATATATAATGATAGCTGAGATATATTTTCATAAATTAGATGGGTATCCTATCAAGGTAATATATATTTTGCCAGCCCAAGGAACCTTGTGATTTTAAGGATTGTTTCTCCTGCCAATAGCTTGTTTCCTTTAATAACGGTGAAAATATAGTTTCTGTTTTTCTAATGGGTGCCGATGAGCACATGCTAAGAGATGAGAGAGATAGCTAGAGAGAGAATTAAGGAGAGAAATTAGTATAAATAAATCACAGGAAGCCCGTTTGCTATTAGTTCTCTCTCTCTCTCTCTCATCTGCTAATTAATCATGAGTGTCCTATAGTTTTTATACTTTTGTTATGATAAACGAATGCTGGTGCAAAAACAATATTTGACAGTTGCAATTTTTCTGTGGAATGTATATGTATAGTAGTAGCCATTAAAAGGTGCACATTGTTAATTAATTAATTCTTGTGGTGTCTCTATAACTAATTCTTAGTTCAACAGTCTTGGTGCTTATTTTGCTTATTTTATATGTGCACTTTAATTTTCAGTGCTCATTACCAACTGCTATGTATAAACTTGGCAGTGAACTAGGGAATTCTACATCTGCATTTTAATTTTCAGTTCAATTTATTAGATAATTAATATGAAGTTCTGATTATTTCTTGCTCTTTGAGTGAGTACAACCATGTCTCTGACTCCCATTGTATTTATATTATTGATTCATGCATGAGAACTGATTTATTTGATATTATCGACAAAGAAATGCTATAATATAACGAGAGCAATAAGATAAAAAAATATTAATCAACTTTTTTGAAGGATATATATATAATACATGATCATCCCCTTTCTGATAACTATATATAGGTTGTTCATGGATAATTTTGTGTTGAGCTTGACTGAAAATTTCATTTATGTCAAGTCTGAATATTTATTTAGAATGTGTATATGTTCCTGTCTTTATATTTGGATGATTTTATCAGGGTTTATTTAGTCAGTGTTATATATATATAAATTGTTTCTTGAGAGTTTTGCATGTGTGGCTTAGCGAGAATTTATCAAGAGTCTTTTATGTAGGATTTCAGATATTTTTGCTTGGAATAATTTTGTTCATAGGAGTATATATAATTAAAAGTTAGTTCAATTTAAATACTCTCCCGACAGGTTATACTGTTTTTTGGCTGAAAATGCTTTATCTTATTTCTCTTTTCCGTAATAATGAAGCTTTGATCACATACTACTAAAATATGAGATGCAGGGTCCAACGAGCCTCATTAGTTAATTATGGAAATACTCAAATACCCATAGCGTACAAAACGAGGTCATGAATACATGAACTCTTCAGTATGTATCAATTCAAGCAGAAGAGCAGTTCAGAGAGAGGCCTTTGTAAGCTAGTTGTTTAGCTGTTTCATTTGTTCATTTTGCTCTTTGAGATTTCTCTTTCTGTCTATTGGATTGCATGAATTGGCATTTTTTCATTAGAGCTCTCTCTCTCTCTCTCTCTCTCTCTCTCTCTCTCTCTCTCGATACTTACGCCCAGGGTCAAAATTCCCGACGCAGTTCTCTACACAATTCTACACATCCTGTAGCTCAAAGTCACAGGGTACGTAGTAACGTAGCTGCTCTTTTTGTGATTTTGGCCCAAGCTCCTTCATCTGTTTTGGTCGCTGAAGCTCTTGCACTTTAATCTATCTGGTCTTGGACTGGCTATTTCCTTGGGTTGGATGGATATCATTATCGAGTCGGATATATTTTCTCGATTTAATTCTCATGCTAGATGGGATTATATCCATCGGGCAACATTTGTGTACATAACTTAGCTCAATTTCTACCTTTTCTCATGCTACATGGGATTATATCCAAACTAACTCTTATCTGTTCTCAAATTTTTCTTAATGCAATGCAATGAAATCGCTTGACTCCTAATAAAAGAAACAAGTCACAGTGTTCTTATTTAATGGGGAATGAATAAATAGACAAACAAGTGGACAGCAATCGCAAATCGATCGGGCTCAATGATTTCTACAGCTTACTTCATGAAGATAGTGTTACTAAATTATTTTTCATGAAATACTAGTTTGAAGGGTTTTTGTGTATATACCCCTTAAATCATGTGTCTTCTTAAAACTACCTTACCAATCTCAAATATTTGCATAACTTCCCCTTAAATTATTAGTTTAGAGAGAAAAAATCGTGAATCATGAAATCATCAATTTTGATAGGCTAATTTGTAACAACGTAAAAAATATCAACAAATGAGTCAACTTTTACCCATCATATCCAATAAGGTTTATAATATATTTTCTTCCAAATTTGATGATTAAAGGGCGTTTTAAAGTCGAGCATAAGCATGTAGGGGCTATTGGGTTCATGACATACAAAGCAGCGGAATTTGTATATCATGTAGATTAATCAAAATTAATTGAAGTTTAGAAGAATACATGAAATGCTTTCCGAATTTCTTCAATAATTTATCCCATGATCAATCTGAAATAACTTCCTCAAGAGAAAAATAACCTTCAACTAAAATCCACCCGTCACCGAAGAGGAGTAATACTAAGAGATAGGTCCTCAATTTCCTATTTCTCTATTTCTTGTTCTACACATAAGGCTACATATGAACGTCTATATATAGTATTGGACTTGCCTTATAGATTTTGATTTCAAAATAATTTTTAATTGTTTAAAACTCTTTTCGTAATAATTAAATATAGAATATTCTTTTTATAATAATTAAAGATAGAACATTTTTTCTATAACAATTAAGAATAAAAATAGAATTGTATTGCATATAAACTTCTTCTAATGACGTTAGTGAGACTAATGAGTCCCATATCGAGAACCAATTATTAATCAAATTAATAATTTTAATTTAACAATCAAATTTCTTTATGACCAATTATTCATAAAAGCTCTTTCATAATATGGGATTAAATATTCGTGAATAATATTATCTTACATTCAATCCCCTCCGATATCTATTTATTTTAGGAAACTTTATTGAGCAAGACAAATCAGTTATTTGCTCATTCCTAAATTGCAATCCTCATGAAACACAAATAAAAATTATTTTAAAATATTAAATATTTTATTTCTATAAGAAAATAAATTGTAAAAGATAATTTTGAAAAACCACCTGTCGACAGGAATTTAATACCTTCATGGGATATACAAAATAAATTAACTCATCAAAATGAGTATGTTAGATCCTATCTAGATATCCATTATTTTTCTAAATAAATTTTAGTAACCCAACATTTCAGGTTGTACAGCACTTGTAAAACAAGCTTAATTATCATATCAAAGTATACTAAATTATCAAATATGGTCTTATGCTACATATATCACAATATGAGCTTATGACATACATCAGGGGAATCTTCATTCCCGATAGCTGAGATCCACCACCACATCTCATATGTCAGTGTCATGCATATATAATAACTTGTTATAATGAAGCTATTCTTTACTAGTTATAGGTTAAACACAAATTTATGAAACCTCTGAATTAGATCATATCTCCAAGTAAGTGACCATCATAGCGCGTTATCTAACAAAATAATTTCTAAGGATAATATAACAATTATATAAAAGATACCCAAATAATATGTGCAGCAATAAAACTTAATTAATATTCAAAAAAATATTACATAAAAATGTATTAAATGTGTAATGGCATGTAACACTACTCTAGAAGGGGCTATCACAGTAAAGAGAAAACAATAAAACAAAATACAATGAGATATCCAGACAAGCAAAATCAAGCAGTCAATAGAAAAATGAACACAGGATGCGAATAAAACACGCATAAAAAAGAAATATGACAAGAGAAAGCCAAAAGAAGAACTATACTGTGGTATATATGGTCCAAAATTAGTAGTTGTTCAAGGCTTAAATCTCAATAAATAAATAAATAAATAAAATTAAATAAAATGTGCCCGTCTATAATCTTATTCACCGACTCAAAATTCAGACACACTGCATGTCAATGACTACTTTTTAGAGAAAAATGTCTTGAAAAGTTTTCATTAAACTGTTATAACTGACATATGTTAGCGTAAATTGGTACGAGATATAAATGTTAGAGTAAATTGGCACGTGATATAAATGTGAGTAGTTTGACTTTTGTCCTTAATTACTACTTTTTACACAAAAGTGTCTTGAAAATTTTCAATTAAACTGTTATGACTGACAGATGTTAACGTAAATTGACACATGATATAAATGCGAGTAATTTGACTTTTGTGCTTTTCATTTCCTATGATCTTAGACGCCAACTTAAAATTCAGAAATGCCAGCTAATTAAATTTGTTATCCAAAATTTTATCAGAGGAGTGAAGAGAAAACGCCTAAAGAAAAAGAAAAAAATTCTCAGAGTGCGTTAAACTGAGGTGGCACTCTCCTAGGTTTTTCAGGATCAAAATTATGAGTCAACATGATTCAATATAAACAAAAAGAACGTCTAGATATTTCTTTTCTGAATCTTTTCTATCTTGTTACATCGTCAAATCTTTATGTTCTATATATAGAACTCTTTCGGATCTTTTTCAGGTAATCAACATATCTAATTAAATACTCTTACCCTTACGACAAATTATGATGTGGGGGACTAAGATATGAGGGACTAGTTTCAAATTATAAAAGACGTGGGGGGAATAAATCTGAAAAAAATCCATATATTTAATACGTGTATGTATGGTTCTTACTATTTTTTTATTAATTAAAATAGAAATTAATTTCAATACGTAAGACAAGTTAAGCCGATCCTTTTGATTCTATATCATCCGAGTCTCATAGTATATACCAATTCCGAGCTGGATTTAGTTCTCTCAAGATCCTCTTGGTGCAATTCCTCTCACGACAGTAGGAAAAACACAAAAGCTTGGTGATCGAACCAATAAGAGCAAGCCACGTAACAGATGCTCTCGGCTGCGGTTAGGCGAGAGCATTGTATATCACATTTTCATTAACAGCCCGCTTATATTTATAATATTTTATAAACAACATTAGTTTCTTTAAAAATTTACTTTGACTAATATGACCTAAAATATCTTCATTATAATTACTATGCTATTACACAAAGATTTCAATTCGGTTAATTAAAAAACAACCAACATTCAGCCAGTAATACTAACATGACCTAAATTTCGTATGTTTTTATAATTAAATATACAGAATAGTATTTAAAAATCCTGGAAAATTGATTATCTAGTTAAAAGGTGAACAATATTGCAATTTATTTGGGAAAATCTCAATTATATTCATGATAAATTGAAATTGATAAAATATCAGGGCACAATTATAATGAATAATTTGTTTTTTTTTTAACAACAAACCAATATTCTCTATAGAAAAAGAAAGATTGCTGCCGGTAGCTAGAATTGCTTTTTCTTTCTTTTCCATTGTTTTGTTTTTTTCTTGAGTTAAATAACAGAAAAGGAAGAGGGGGGATAAAGTTTCTTTTCGTGGTCACGCAACTTGGCGCGCTCTTTGCAAGTCCCGTCTTTTTGTTAACGGCACTAACTTTTTGAACAAGGAGAAATTGTTTTTTGTGACCAAGGAACAGAGAAAAGGGGAAAGAAATAATTACTTAAACTTAATTATTGTATTAAAACATTTATTATATAAACAAGTTTGTCAATATGGATTCAGATTCTCTCCAAATTGGTGATAATCGAAGAGAGTCCAACTATCATAATCATTAATATTAATTGTAATTTCAATGGATTAGATGATGTCACATAAAATTTTTCACCATCACAAATATATTGATTTTTATGATAAGTTATTTCAAGGCGGTAGCAGTTTTCAACATATGTGGAAATTCTACGCATTTGCAACGAACGTTAACGATTAGGATGATTGAAACCTCTCCTCTTACCACATATCGATCGGGATCCAATTTAACACATCTCATACCTAATGAAGATATTTATCATCTAGTACTTGACACCATACACAACCATCCATTCTTCCAAACATATATATCCATATTTTAAACAAAACAAATATATAATCACATTCAGATCTAAATATTTTTATTTAGTTGCCCCTCAAGTTATCGATCACAAACCGTTTCTATATCGTCCAAATGTTTAAAATCAACAACCATAATACTTAAAAACTCAGCTTTTTTTTCTTCTCCTTGTGTAACCATTCAACGCCAAAACCTCCCTAGTTCATATCAACCTCCTAATAAACAACGTCGCTACAAGAAAATAGGCCTGCACTTGTACACATATAAATACCCCCCAAAACTTCCGTCAAAAACTCAAAAACACCAATTAAAACCCGAAGAGCACGAAAATCAAAAGCATGGCAACCCTCCCGTCAAACCTCGACTTATCCGAAGCAAGCCCGGAATGGCTTAACAAAGGTGACAACGCGTGGCAACTTACCGCAGCCACGTTAGTGGGCCTCCAATCGGTGCCGGGCCTCGTAATTCTCTACGGCAGCATCGTCAAAAAGAAATGGGCCGTAAACTCGGCCTTTATGGCCCTCTACGCGTTCGCTGCGGTTCTCCTCTGTTGGGTTTTGTGGGGCTTCGAAATGTCGTTCGGTGACCAAATGTTGCCATTTTGGGGGAAACCCGGATTTGCCCTTAGCCAAAGGCACTTGATTTCGCAGGATGAGGATTTTGTGGGGATGTATCCGAGGGCCACAATTGTCTATTTCCAGTTTGTATTTGCGGCGATTACGCTGATTTTGGTAGCGGGCTCGTTGTTGGGCCGTATGAATTTTCACGCTTGGATGCTTTTTGTGCCGCTGTGGCTGACGTTTTCGTACAGTATTGGGGCGTTTAGTATTTGGTCGCCGAGTGGGTTTTTGTTCAAGAAGGGGTTGATGGATTTTTGCGGGGGTTATGTTATTCACTTGGCCTCTGGGGTTGCTGGATTCACTGCTGCTTTCTGGGTAATCTTGTTTGATTTATTGCATAATAAATGTTTTGAGTTTACGTAGTTTCGGAATATATATCATTTTAGAAGATGACATATAATAAAACAAGAGGAAAAAGGTAAAAAAGAAAAGTCCGAAATATAATTTTCAAATAAACTAGTGACTGTAACATAAATAAAGCATATGTTCTATATACGAGCAATTTCTAACTTGAAATGTCCTAAATCACTTTAACTCGATTGTACTAGCCCCTCTATTTTTTGAGAATAATATTAGATCAGGCCCTTAATAATTGCAATGAGAGAAAATGAGACTTTTTTGCTTATATTCAAAAGGAGATAAGGAAAGAGAAACAAAGTTAAATACTACAATTCTTGAAAAAAATATATAGTATAGCTCAAAATAAGAACATCTTGTGTATGAAATGTAATGCTTAAATGTTCTACTCCATAGAAACAACTACAATTTCTTAATGGGTTGAAAAAGTAACGTCCAATTACAAGGGCAAAAAAGAGTTCTACTTTCAATTTTTGGTGTGCACAAGTAGTGATCATAGTTAGGGATGCGTACAAAAGTAATTATTTGTTTAAACGAGTTGATGTGTTTTAAACCTTTACTAACAACACAAGAAAAAACACTAACAGGTGGGCCCAAGATCGACTAAGGACAGGGAGAGGTTCCCGCCAAACAACATACTCTTGATGCTCGCCGGCGCTGGCCTGCTATGGATGGGCTGGACCGGATTCAACGGTGGTGGGCCCTACGCAGCCAATGTCGACGCTTCTCTAGCAATCTTGAACACACACGTGTGCACCGCCACCAGCCTCCTCGTCTGGCTCGGCCTCGATGTCATGTTCTTCGATAAGCCCTCCGTCATCGGTGCAGTTCAGGGGATGATCACCGGCCTTGTATGCATCACTCCGGCTGCCGGTGAGCGATGGATCAATTGGGTTGGTCTTGGGCTGTTCTAGTCCAGGCCACCCCACTTTAGACCAATATATTAAGTTATATACGGACTCTAGCCTGTGTGTGACAAATCCGGAAAAAAAAAAATAGCCGTGTTCAGGATGACCCGGATCCAGTTTTATCCGGACCAGCTTTGTTCCGCGGCGATGAACCAAAAGAAAACCAGTATTAGGACAAAGATTAGGCTTTAAAAAACTGAGCTAATCTTAACCCTAATCTGGCCCAATGTTCTGGATATGCCTTCTCTTTTAGGATTTAGAAATTGATGATGCTTATTATATTTATTATATTTATTTGTTTTAGAGTACGAATAATTTCCAAACTTATATTGTAGCGAAATGTATTTCAACTCGACAAAGTCGAATATAAAAAAGCGGATTAAAATTAATAATTCCACAAAAGCTAAAGCTCTAGTATGCAAATGGAACGATCAACGTGCGGAAACATGCTAGGAAGACTATGTGACCACATTTCTTAATTCTTAATTATAAACAATAGATTGAATGAATTAAGAACGCATTTTAATTTCTATAAAATGACATAATAGTTCACCTTTTAAGAAATTAGAGCTTATACACAATAGAGCTTGAGCACTGCTTTCATGCGCATTGGGTCCAGGCCTGGTTCAGGGATGGGCAGCGATCATAATGGGCATTCTATCAGGCAGCATCCCTTGGTACACAATGATGGTCCTCCATAAGAAGATCTCCTTCCTCAACAAAATTGACGACACCTTAGCCATCTTCCACACCCACGCCATCGCCGGCAGCCTTGGTGGCATCCTCACAGGATTCCTGGCCGAGCCCAAGCTCAACCGCCTCTTCTTCGGCGACGACAAACACATTGGTCTCATCTACGCCCTCAAGTACGTTTCTTTTTATTTATTGTTACATGCATGTATGGGAGAACAAAGTGTTTAATCACAAGATCAGATATGATATTTTATCATATTTGTATTCGTTTACTATCACTAACATACATACGATCTATATTCGTTAAAATCGGACATAGATGAGAGGAAAACAATTATGGACACATAGGATACGAGGTAAACATAACTTAAAACTCCGGGTTAAATCACCGCATCACCAAAATCGGGTCACATTTAATAAGCAAAATTGATGCCTACGGAAAAATCTACATTCGATTGAATATGGAATATGAATCTGTGAATCTGTACTCGTTTTACGTACTCTTTCATTATAACGTATGAATCAGGGACGGGCGAGCCAGTGAAGGATTTCGGCAGTTAGGCATGCAGATAGCAGGCATAGCATTCATCGTCGCCATCAACGTCACGATCACGTCCACCATCTGCCTTGTTGTCAGACTGATTGTGCCGCTCCGGCTAAGCGACGAAGACATGGCAGTCGGAGATGATGCGATCCATGGAGAGGAGGCGTATGCATTGTGGGGTGACGGAGAGAAATTCGAGAACTCAAAACATAACTCTGTTTATGATGCTGACGAGTTCGCTTCAGCGGGCAAGGCTGTTCAGATGACTTGATGGGATTGTTGAAGAAGGTTTGAAGCAAGTTTGGTGGTTGAGTTTATTTTGATGCAAGGATAGGGTTTAATGAGAGTTTCATTGTGAGTTCGAATTATTTGCTTTTGATGTTACGGTGATCAATGAATAATGAAGGAAATGAATTCCCAAGAGCTAATATATTGTGCTGGCATTAGACGTAGCAAGTTTCTTGAATTTACAAGCTGCATATGCTGCAGTTCAGCTCTCACTGCTTTTTAATTCAGGTTAATTGCACATACGCCCCCTACAGTATTGCTATTTGAACTTACTGTCGGACTCAATTCCTTTACCTCAGGGAGACTCACTAATTTTCCTCTGGGATAGTATCTACTAAAATTTCACTAAACAGTGAAAGTGTCAAAAAATTTAACCCAAGTGAAACTACAAGGCTAGTAAGTTCAAGACAGCGATACTACATTTGGGTCCATGTGCAATTAACCCTTTTAATAATAACTATGTGTTGATGTCTGATATCACACAGCCGATGAGGTCTTTCCGCCGAGGGATGCAGTACTAATCTTCGCACTGACGGCGAAGAGGGAGAGGATGAGAGGTGGGGCCGACTCCTCCGACTTTATGCCCGATCATTGGACTGCAATTCCTGATCCTTCTGCACAAACAAGAAGAAACTCGTAAGAGGACGGGGACCGGTTCCCCCGTGGTATCTCCGATGGTTAAGTCAGCTGATGAGCTTGAGTGAGGTTTGAGGGAAGATCCGATGATCATTGAGGTCCTGGTATTCATTACTCTTATTGAGTTTTTAAAAGAAGACATAGCTTTTAGAATTGCTTAGAGTTTGAGCCGAAAAGAGTTCAGAAGTCTCAAAAGAATTAAAAGTCTTCTTTTTTTCCTCCCCATTTTCTTCTCTTCTTTTTCTTTTTTTTCTTTTTTTATTCTTACCTCCCTCACCTCCTTTTATAGTCCATCGCCTCTGAGATTGACTTTTGGCTTTAACTATGCACAGGAGGGCGGTTGCGGGATGAGCAGATAGGCTGCTGAGTATCCTTCGCTTTACAGATGTCGATTGGCGATTGGAAGGGAAGTCATTCGAGCACAGGAGAGGACGTCTTGAAAATATCCCAGATTCAATAGATGAGACGGGACGGAGGATAGACCGACTGTTTGGGCCTCCTTCCCTTTCCAGATGACGGTTGGCGACTGGAGGGGAAGTCATTCGAGCACAGAAGAGTATCTTAGTGATCCCTGGGAAGTGACTTGTGGGCAGAGTGAGCTATTTTCGCACGAGGTTTGTCAGAGTTGAGATCTTGATAGGATCGCTCAATAAACTATGGTGTTGAATGATGTATATCTGAAGGTGGCTTAGCTGGATCTTACCCCTTTGTAAAGACAGGTCGATTTGTGAGTCGTCCATATGATTTGTCGACCAGTCAGTCAAGTGAGCTTCCGGTCGAGTAAACTGCCGAGAAGGTGGTCGAGCCGACTATTTGGAGAGTCGTCTCGACTTATGAGGGGTCGACTAATCTCGCACTTCGTGTCGGTAAAAGATGACTCGTCTCCTCGGCGGGTCGATAGACTTGCCCTTGGCTGGGTTTTTGGGCCACTAAGTTGGTTTGGACCATAGTTTTTTTGGGCCTATGAAAACAATCTTTCGATATCTTTATCTTTAAATGGTAAATTACCATAACACTATGAAATCTATGCTGCTAGCAAAAATTAAAGCAATATAAGTAAGTGTGTACCTTATCAGCTGGAGGGAAGAGAACAAAGTAAATTAAATCAAGCATCATTATCAATTTTCTGAAGTAGCCTTATGCTTGTTGCTCTATTTCTTTCCAGTTTCTTCTACTCTCTCCTTTTTGTGTCAAGTTGCACATTCTGCATTCTAAAAGCTCGGGAACGGCCTCCTGCAAGCAGAAACAAGTTCAAATATGTAAACGTTCACACTTAGGCAGCGTTCATACTATGCAACCCCTTGCGAAAACTTTGTTAATGGTAGATTTCATTTTCTTTCCTCGTTACACATCCTTTACTTCATATACACATAACCCTAATCTTTGGATTCAGATGGTTATCTGACAAGATATTATGATTAAAGATGCATTTGTTTTGAATTAAAGTATGTTTCTCAAGCAAGTTATACTCAAAGGTAAGAGGCAATATGATAATGTAAACGTTTGAATAAGGTGAGTCTCTAACAATGATGGAATGACACAAAGTCCGCGTTCAGCTTGTTTTAGGCTTCTTTCCAAACTAAAGAGAAAGCAAAAGGAGTAGAAACCATCATCATAAATAGGCAAGGCTTGAGAGTCTTTGTAGGCCTATTTATTGTGTGGAGAATTACTCCATCGCTTGAAGCTCTTGAAAGTTAAAAAACTCCAAAACTCCATAAAGTATTAGAGTTGGTGCTACACACCTAAGAATGAACTGGACTAGCACATCATATGCCAGTGTGAACTCACTCTTTAAGAGTCAAAAAGACCCTCAACCTTTTGATGAGTAGGCAACACGTGAGAGGCACGTGAACTGAAGGGGGGGGTGGGGGGGGGGGGGGGGGGCCAGCAAGTATTGCCAACAAAAAGAGAGAAATGGTCGGCAAGGTAAAGATTCAATCAAGATGCAAACAGCAGTATCCCGTGCCTTTTGTATAAAGAGGAGATGAGGAGGGAGGAGAGGACCCATTATTTTCTGCCTGCTGCTACAGAGAATAGGAGGGGGGTGGCTCAATACAAACAAACAAACAAGAGATCAGATTAGGTAGCTACAAGGGAATCCTTACCCCTAAAGTAAAGCATTTGAAGAAAAACAAAAGTTTTTGAGGGGAAAAGGAGATGGAGATGGGGCCATTTGTTAAAGGCGCTGCTTGCACATGAAGTTTAGGACCTTTGCCAACTGCGTTCTCTTCATTTGTTCTCTTAATTATTCTTGCTTTTTTGACTTTTTAGCATTTTAGACACATATTGTATACAAAAAGTGCTCTTTACCACTAATTACAAATTTACATGAAAGTGCACTTCATAGCGTTGTAAATTTATACAACAAAGCATGATAGGATCCTCAGCATTAGGGATTGGCATAAAGAGTCCATTTCTTTATTGGCTTATTTGTTACTTAGTGATTGCCTATTACAATTTGTCTTGAATTAAGGAGAGAGATAAACGGAATTTACTGAAATTAGTCTTCGGGTTGATTATATATATTCTATATATAAATGAATAATTGTGATCTAAAATGGTCAAAAAAGGATCGAAATTCAACAAAACCTACCCCTAGAAACTAAATTGCATCAAAGTAATCAGAATTATTTATTTATTGTACTTCGGCTTAAAACTTTGCCATAATCCATAACTTTAACCCTTTAGACGAATTCTGGGAGAAACCCCCAAAAAAATTTTAAAAAAAAGATCAAACGCATAGATTGGCACACAATCCTAAGCTCTGAGCACCCAATAAGAAATCCTATCCTTTGCCGGGACCATCCACATTAAAGGGCCGTTTGGTTCATGGGAAGGGCATTGGGTTTTGGGCAGAAAGCCTATCAAAACTGGCACTTTGGCATGCTTTCTGCCCAAAACTCAATGCCCTTCCCATGAACCAAACGGACCCTAATAGATTCAAAATTGGAACTTCAGAAAGATAAGACGCATGCAAAAATGAGAGTTTGAGGGCATACCTGAAAAACTCTGGTTGTATATAAAGCAAACATACCTTCATACTTCTTACTTCTTCCCCCTTCTCCAGACAATGTGAGTGAGCTCACCTCAGTCAACAGAGATCAATATACCCCCATCCTCCTCAAAATTAACCTCTGCTAGCAATGGCTGCTATGATCCGCAAGCTCATCGTCGAGGTGGTCGAAGCCCGAGACCTCCTACCAAAAGACGGCACGGGGACCTCAAGCCCCTACGTCGTCGTAGACTTCGATGGGCAACGAAAACGCACCCAACCTGCGTTCCGTGATCTCAACCCAACCTGGAATGAAATTCTCGAATTCAAAGTGAATGATAAGAACTTAAACATGACTGGAGAGCTACTAGAAGTTGATGTGTTACACGATCGAAAGGCTGCTCCAACCCGAAGGCACCATTTTCTTGGTCGAGTCAGGATTGATTCTCGCCATTTTGTTAGAAAAGGCGAGGAGGCGCTCCAGTATTTTCCGTTGGAGAAGAAGAGTTGGTTTAGTTGGGTGAGAGGTGATATTGGGTTGCGGATTTATTATGTTGATGAGCCAGAGGTTGTGCCAGAGCCAGAGCCCGTGCCGCCGCCTGAAGCACCACCTGAAGCGCCGCCTAATGCACCGCCTGAAGCGCCGCCTGATGCACCGCCTGAAGCACCGCCAGAAGCTTCTCCAGCACAAAGTGATGCAGCTCCACCAGAGCAACCGGTAGCGGCTGAGGCGCCAGCAGAAGAAGCTGCACCGCAGGCAGAGAAACCACCAGCAGAAGCAGAGCAGAAACTACCAGAACAGGATTTACCGCCAGAAAAGGATTCAAATGTTGTTAAAACTCCTCGAGAGACTGAGGAGCCTGAAACACAACCTCCACCAGAGACCACAGCAGAGGAAGCACCTACACCAGCACTGCCGGCAGAACCTGAAGAGGAAACTGCTCCAAAGTGGGTCCCCCAGCCGAGGCCACCGGTGGCGGCTGAGAGAGTCCCTGAACCGGTTGAGAGATCAACCTACGACCTCGTCGACAAAATGCATTACTTATTCGTCCGAGTAGTCCGAGCTCGATCACTCCCCGGAGATGTCAAGCCCCATGTCAGAATCGAGGCCCTCGGGTGCCACGTCAGCACAAAGACTGCCCGAAGAGGTGCGTTCTTTGAGTGGGACCAGACCTTCGCCTTCTCCCGAGGCTCGTCATCAGGCACAGCGGACTCCTCCCCTCTCGAGATCTCAGTGTGGGATCTACCGCCAGGATCTGACATCACCACCGCAGATGCTGGTGATAAACACTTCCTAGGTGGGGTTTGCTTCGACGTCTCCGAAGTCCCAACGAGGGACCCACCAGACAGCCCGATGGCCCTGCAGTGGTACAGGCTGGAGGGCGGAGGGTTGTGCAGTGGCGACCTCATGCTCGCCACATGGATCGGGACCCAAGCTGACGAGTCTTTCGCCAACGCTTCGAAGGTCGACAAAAATATCAAAGATCGCCACGGTAGCTCCCACTCCAAGGTCTACGTCTCCCCCAAGCTCTGGTACCTCCGTGCCGTTGTCATTGAAGCAAACGATACATTAATGACGTCGAGAGAGACTGTGATCTCCGTCAAAACGTGCTTAGGATTTCAAACACTGAGAACTCGCTCAACGTCCAGCCGTAATGGTGCCCCGTCATGGAATGAAGACCTCATCTTTGTAGCAGCAGAGCCCTTCGGAGACGAGAAACTAACCTTCTCTCTTGAAATCCGACACGGTAAAGATACAGTTGTAGTTGGATCCGCTGGCATCGATCTCTCTTCCATCGAACGCCGTGTTGACGACCGCAAGGTTACCTCCCGATGGCTCGATCTCAGCCCAAGTGACGAGATCAAGAGGGGGAAGAAGGGGCGTGCTCGCACACTTATTGGCGGGAGGCTGCACGTGCGAGTCTGCCTCGATGGCGGTTATCATGTGGCGGACGAGCCGCCTCACTCTGCCAGCGACTTCAGACCTTCAGCAAGGCAACTATGGAGATCACCAATTGGCGCTGCAGAGCTAGGCATTATCGGTTGCAAGAATCTTTTACCAATGAAGGCAATCGATGGAAAAGGCTCAACGGATTCGTACGCCGTAGCCAAATACGGACCAAAATGGGCGCGGACCCGAACCATACCCGATAGCTTCGACCCAACCTGGAACGAGCAGTACACGTGGCCGGTCTACGACCCATGCACGGTCCTAGCCATAGGTGTATTTGACGAATCGGAGGGATCAAAAGAGTCCTCCACATCACATCCCATGGGTAAGATTCGGATCCGGATCTCAACTCTGGAAACCAATCGGAGCTACCGCTGTTCATACCCGCTAGTCCTCCTCCTCCCCTCAGGAGCAAAGAAAATGGGCGAGATCGAAATAGCCGTCCGCTTCTCACGTGCCGTTTCCTCTCTCGACCTTTTACACGTCTACGGCCAACCAATGCTCCCGCCGATGCACCACGTCCGACCAATCACCGCAGCACAGCGGGATCCGCTGCGGCTCGCCGCAGCAAGGATTGTCGCAGGACACCTGTCACGATCGGAGCCTTCATTAAAACGAGAGGTCGTAATGTGGATGCTTGACGCAGCAGATCCCCGCGGGTTCAGTATGCGAAAAGCTCGCGCCAACTACCAAAGGATCCTGAACTCGCTAGCCTGGGTCGCTGACATGGCGAGATGGACGGCGGACATGAGAACTTGGCGGAACCCGACAGCAACAATGATCGCACACGTGGTGATGATACTTCTAGTCTGCTTTCCTGAGCTGATCGTTCCGACATTGGCATTGCACGTGTTTGGAATGGGGTTGTGGAGGTACCGGTATCGGATTCGGGTACCGGCAGCAGATCCAAGTGTTCGGATGTCAGGTGCAGAGGCGGTGGACAGGGATGAGTTGGATGAGGAGTTCGATCCAATACCGAGCGTGAGAGGGGCGGAGGTCGTGAGGGTGAGGTATGATCGGGCGCGGACGATGGGGGCAAGAGCACAGGCGTTGCTCGGAGATGTAGCAGCACAGACGGAGAGAGCGCAGGCGTTGGTAACCTGGAGGGATCCGAGGGCGACGGGGATGTTTGTGGGGTTATGTTTGATGATGGCAGTTGTTCTGTATATTGTGCCAAGCAAGATTGTGGCGATCGTTGCAGGGTTGTATTGGTTGAGGCACCCGGTGTTTAGAGATCGGATGCCGGCACCGGCATTGAACTTTTTCCGAAGGCTTCCTGCGCTCTCTGATCGGGTTATTTAGATCAATCCTGTAAAATGTTAGCCTACGGTTTAACGCGGAGGAATGAAACCACTTATGTAATAGTAGAAGCCTGTGCTGTAATGAACTTGGTATATTTCTCTGAAACTTAGCTCCATGGTTTATGAATGCTCCCAATAATTCCAACAGTAAGCATCTAATGAGTAGGAGCCCCATGGTTTATGAACTTTCTCAGTAATTTCAACAGTAAGCATCTAATGAGTAGAAGGATTAGATACGCAAAATACTTCGACGTTCTCATGCCTATCTGGTTCTTTGTTTTAAGAATAAATGGAACAAACGGATAGGGCTTTAGAATGCACAAGTAAATGGAACAGAGGACACATTTGGGCCTTAGAAATAGTGACATGCTCGTATTTAGCTGATCCCATTGAAATGGCAGGACATAAATGTATTATAGCCGACAAAATTGACGAAATTAATGATGATCTTCATGACCGATAGTTCAATCTTAATATCCAATTGAACCAGTAAATTATCCGTAAATGCTTATTAGAATCACTCAAAACTATGAATAAATAATATTACACAACTCTACATCAGCAAGGAGAAGCTACAAATGTATTTATGTAACTTTCAGATTGAAAAGGGCAAAAAAAACAAAATTTAAAAAGATTTTGCAAAAATGGCAACTTCGTCAGCTGGGTTACCAGTCATAAAACAAGTCTTCCGCCCCAGAGGCTGGTCGAATGGGAAGCAACGTATTGTAGCCCGTCTCCTCTTTCACCTTCAACTCCTTGGCATCACTAATAATCAAGCATCAGAAACGAAGGCATTAGCATTATGACATCAATTTCTGGCAATCTGATTCGGGAAAATAAAAAGTCATTAAAAAATTGTGAGGATAAAGCCCTTACCTTGCTGACCATGGACCTCTAGCCCATTTTCCTTGAGAAATTGCTCTTTTCAACTCCTCATAGGAGCTAGCATCCACAATGTTACTGCAGCAGAAAACCATTAACTTTCAACGGAGAAAATGCAGAGAAAAAGTAAAAAAAATAAAAGCATGAAAAAGAGCAGCCTTCATTCAAGAGGTCAAAGTTACTTCGCAAAAACAAAATAATGACAAAGTGAAGAATCCAATATTCAGCTCCCACAAATAAGTGTCTACGGGCTGTCATATAAATTCAAGAAAAATAACGGCATATGTGATCATGAGTGAGGCGTACGAAGAGCATTTTCTTTTTCCTCTTCCACATATACAAGTGATTGGTGAAGGAACACATCCTCTTCAGACTATTTTTTATGCATGCTTAACATTACTCTCATCATGAAACTCCAGGGAACTACAAGTTAAAAATAATGGTGCTCTCATTCACTCATATAATAAGAAAAATTAAATGTGATTGATGTACTCCAGCAAATATAGACTTTAAAGGTTTTTTTCATCAAAAAGATATTTGAGGCCTACCTGTCACGGAATGATATAGCCCTCTGCAATAGTGATGCCTGGACATCCTCTAACCTGCTCCTCACATGGGCTTCCAGAGCCAAAGGTTCCATGGATACCGCAAAATCTTTTCCAGGCTTTTCCAGGGATATCTCGTCTGGACACAACTACACTTCCGGTGGCAACATCACGACGTCCGATTTCTATCCTTAGTGGGACGCCTGTAGAAAAACAGAGATAAGCTATTATCTTTATAGAAGGAAAAGAAAATTGTTTCTTAATGGAGTAGGTCTTATCTTTTCTAGGCAATAAACCAAACAGAATGTCAAAAATTTTACATAAATTTGATGTTGTAGCTACTGTTTAATTGTGATGGAAATGGAATATGCACGGATTCTTGTATAAACAGGCAAATATTGGGGGTAATTCCGTAGCCAAGTTGATCACTTAGCTGAAAGGGTGACGGTTTCATTGAAAAAGAACTCAGGAGAAGTGAACCAAAGGGGAAGAGGAATGAAATTGTTTTGTTCGGGAAGGTATTGACTCATTACCCAAATAAAAACAGCAAGAACAAATTTTTACAGTTATTCTAGAGTAGGGAATATTTCTTTTTCATTACACTCAATCCATCAAATCTCAAACAAAAAGGTAGAAAACATAACTCTTCTTTTACATGGAACAGAATTCCTCTTAACAAACTGGCCCAATAGAAGACATGTATATTCAAAGATGAAATGGCTGCAATTATGCAAGGCTCCAGGCAAAGTCCAAATAATTGGACTTTATGATATATTCATGAACCTTTATACTTTAAAAAAAAAGGCATGCGCTTACTTTTATCTCCCAGAAATTGAATTTCCATCCTGGGGTCCTCTGTTCTGACTCATCAAGTTTGACCTTGATTCCAGCAGTTTTCAGTAATTTCTCAACAGAAATAGCAGCATTAACGACGACTCCTGTTCTCTCATCAGCTTTCTTCCAAATGGGAACAATTACCACCTGAATATATTCAATTAGGAGCAAAAGAATTATATTCAATTAGGAGCAAAAGAATTAGCATCCAATGACCTAATTACCAGCAGAAAATAGAAGGAAAATAAAAAGACTGCACCCTAGAGTTCGATTAATTTCCTTGAGTCCTGAATCTAAAATGGCGATAGAATAGAATACCAAAAATTATCACTATTTTGACCCATTTTCGAACACGATCAACAGCAAGCATCCATAATATTAAGAGAGGCCAAACGGAAAGCATATAAATGATACAACTTGCTTACCACTATTTGAAAAACTTGATAAGATGGCATAAAATATCTGAAAAGCGGAATTAAGATATAATCACCTAAATATCTAGTCATTGAGTGTGTATCACAATGCAGCCAAAAGAATCATGATTCATACATGTATAATAAGTCCTTAAGGACAGGAAGGATAGAAGAACAAGTACTATTAGAAGATACATGTTGTGCTGCAGAAGGAACAAGAAGTCATCCACCCTGTGTATGAAGATAAAATGACGAGAAACAGGAAGAATTGAAGAGGCCTGTCCGTTGTACTAGTTAAAGGAGATGGTGAGGAAAAACCCATAATGTTTGTGCTGCATATGCAGTGGAGAAGAGTAGGGGTGGATCTACAGTGGGGCAGCACGGTTAGTTGACCCCACTAACCCCCAAGAAATATATTTAGTATTAAGCTTATATATCAACCGATCCCAAAAATTTGGGATAAACGCTTTGTTGTTGTTGTTGTATTTGTTTTAAGCTATCAATTTGTCCACGTACTATTTGACCTCATTAACCAACACACACACACACACACACACACACAAAAAACCCAACCAATTTGGCCAAAACCCTCTACCCAATCCCCAGATTCCCATCAATTCCCCCAAATTCTGAATATAGTGAACTTTTTCTGCAATAAATATAGAGACAAATTGAATGAATAACTGAATGGGAGATGACTGGTTGAATAATGGATTGGCCATTTATACTGAAAAAAATATTGTTGATAGCATAGACAATAAGAAAATCATACACTGTCAAAATAAGAAAACAGGGCGCGAACAATTGAAAAGAATTCTAATAAGGTACTTCTTTATTGACTTTTTTTTTGTACATACATAAATGCATATTTATTTTTGATGTTATTAATATTTAGGTAAAAATGTAATATACTAGCTTGTAGACTTGTGGCCCCAGTGACCAAAATTTCTGCAACAGAAGAGCATAGATAACACAAGGTTGTAGATGTGAAGAGCAAAGCACAAAGGAGCAAACCTAGGGACAAAACATCCATGCATGGTAAAATTTCATGTGCACAACATTCCCATATAATAGATTACAGAATGATTTAGATCTTAGAAAGCTTAAAATCCCCACTCTGATTAGCTTAAACAATATTTTGCATCAGTATTTACTATATCAAAATCCATTGTTTTTGCAAACAAAATGACATAATATTTAGACCAGAAAACACCATTAGATTCACAAAATCCTTGTCCAGTATCAGCTCAGTGCTTAGCTTCAAATAAAGAGAACAAAAGCCTTCACACCTGTATTGGTGCTAATCTGGGAGGAAGCATTAGGCCAGTACCATCTCCATGGGTCATAATAATACCACCAACGAAACAAGTGCTAACAGCCCAGGAGGTCTGCCACACATATTGTCTTTATCCATTTTCATCAGTGAACTGTCAGTTATGTCAAGAAAAAAAATATAAACATCATACCCAAGAAAATCATTAAATCTATGAAGAAACTACACATGCTCAGATGTCAACTACAAGACTACTAGCAATTCTTGGAATGGAATGATAATATGAATCCAGCAGTAACAGTAACAATTCAAATAGGTGAAAGAGAGAAAACCTAGTATATTGAGTATATGATGCAAGTGTTGCTACTGTTGTATTGAGAAAATGAACAAAAATAAAGCATATTTTCTTGGTCCATTGCGAAAATGGAGGGCATCAACTGAAAATATCATGCAATGCATCGTCATCATCAGGCACAAGACACCGCAGATACAAGATATTTTGAGATTTTTTACACTCTTTATCCTTCACTTATGCTAACTCTATGATTCACAGCATAAGTTTCCTAAAAACAAGCGTGCAAGCGATATGGTTGGGTAATGTATTAGTGCATTTTCTTTAACGCTAAGACTTACATCAGTGGAAAAACAAAGGCCTCAATTTTGTAGAGAAAAAGCATCTAAATTAAGATGTATTGCAAATGATGACTGAAAATGTTCAATAATGAAGCTGACAACATAAGGCCCCAATCTTTACGATACAAGACACTTTTACAGCATTCCACTGCCACCGGTGAGTGTCCTCAGTTTTGTAACCCAAAAAATAAAAAGAAGAAAAGGAACTCAAAGTAAGTTGCATGACAGGATTGCTAGGGTAAGCATTGTCATTCATACATTAGTCCGCTACTATACTACATCTATAGATCACTCTGAGTGTAGTCCATATACATCAAGCAATTGCAGGCATCATATTGCATGCTAGTCACCTAAACACTGTTTCTAACTAGCCGATATTATTACGGTGTCAGTGACAGAGGTGGATATTTGATCATAAACAAGAGAAATGCCACACTCGGCAGTGCATGAATGGAGATCCCAGGCAATGCAGAAAGAAGAGAAACGTGACAGATAGGTATCATTGGAGAAGACAACAGTTTGCAAGCGTTTGCAATCTGTATAAAAGATTTATCACCAGCCCCAAAATGTTTTCTTTTCTTTTCCTCGCTTCTTTCCTTTTTGGACAAACCAACACTAAAGAAAAGATGATAATTGGAAGCCGGAGAGCAAAGTTGTCAGAAGGGATTTTCATCTCCATCATGTACTGAACTAGTAAATCAGATATTCAAAGAAGATATTGCAAGGTATCACTACCATCCTCAAATGCTCCCATAGGATATTGTTCATCACAAACAAAATTATGGACGTTGTTTCTTACCAATAATCAAAAACTCTAGGTGCGTGAAAAATGCAAGATAGTCTTATGTTCATATGACCTCTTAGACTTTATCTCACTCATTGTTTTAAATATCCCCGACATGGCCCGATATATCCTCCGATATATCCTTTTACAGTGCTTGCCGCAACCGATATGGTCTTTAAATATCTTTTACCGCTTTTTGGCTATTTTGAGTGATAAATCCCCGATATGGCCGATATATTAGCCGATATGTGGACCAATATATCTTTTTATATAGCTTGTTGCAAAATAATATACCGTATTTGGAATTTTTGGGTGAGATATCAAGATTTCCCCATTATATCAAATGACATTTTGCCCTAAAAAAAGCAGATCGAATGTTGTAATGTTGCTTTGCTTTTTGTTTGTTTTAGAAGGTTGATTAGTGATCCTAAACATATATTATTCATATTTTGTATGCTTAAATTTCATTACATATGTTGAGATTATATTTTAATGCATTATACTATGTATGCAAACATTCATTATGGCATTCGGATATTTACCACATATCCCCGATATTTTCCCGATATCCGCAATCCGATATGAATTTTGGTCATCCGATATTTTTCCGATATCCGATATTTAAAACCTTGATCTCACTGGCTTTCACAAATTCAAATTTTATTTCAAGAAATGATGTTTACTTAAGTTCTACAGCCTACTTCCAGTATAGCTCTCAAGGAGGAATGTTATCCCATCACCTCCCATATAAGGATTTTCTAATCTCAATTTTTCATGTAATAATTAAGATGTGTGTAGTCCACTGTCAAATGGAAAGGACTGAAACAAATTGCCCAAAGATGTCGGTGACATCAATTCAACTCCTATATTCTTGCTGTTATATATAATCCTTAGAAAACTTGCAAGCTCCCACATTCACGTTTCAACTAATTTTATCTCTTCATTGGATTTTAGATAACTTAATAGACTGAACTTGTAAAATCTGCACATAATGGAACTTCATGCTAGTGAGAAACAACAAAAAGCCTCCCCAAAAATGTGTACAGTGGCCAGACGTTTAAGTTGTTCAACTACTGTGAAGTACTTTCCACCAATAGAAATGATCCCAAATGGGATTCATTTTATTGGCATCTTATAGCTTTAATAAATTTATATGATAGGAGAAAGACTCAGCTAACTGTCACCAACTTGATAAGAGCAAGGAGCCACGAGATTCCTCATCTAACATAGACCTAGTCCTACAACATCAGCAGCCTTTGTTCCTTTCACCTGTATTTCAACTATATATCAATTATCATTTCCTAGTATAACTGTTTCTTATCATTATTAAGATCGTTTTTCTACTATACAAAAGAAAAAAAGGCATCGAATGCAAGAGTTTGTATAAGAAAAGAGTGGCAGAAGAGAAAGCTCAAATATAAAGAGGCAAATGATATGATGCTGAAAACATAAAGAATAATTAACTTATTTTAATTATAAGTTGCAGTATGAAACATGAATATTTGACATTGAATTGCCAACTTAAACTACTAACTGGGAGAATATTAAAATTCTGGGAAATCATTATTACAAAAACAGATCATTTGTTATGCCAAGCCATAGCATTGATTGAGAGCCTTAACCCTGAGACAGAAAATGGAGTTCAATATATTAGAAATGGGACTTGTTTGGGACACTAACCTGTGTTCCAAAAGCACGAGAAAAGTTTTGGCCAAGGTTGTGGCTGGTTCAAGCTTGTAACGCCTTCCTGTCACCCATCATCGCTTCAAATGTATATGTACAAGCAGCGCCAGCAAACGTTTCAGCCTTTGATTTCCTACCTGCAATTACAGGTATTGCAGCTTGCTCATAAGCAAATTTTGTGTGGACATCAATCATTTGTGGCGCCTGAAACTCAGAAAGATATAAAGCTAAATCAATAAGCACCAAACATTCAGTACAAGAAGGCTAACACTACAACACAGACCTCTTTTTCTACCTCTTCAGATGTTGCATGAGCTGTATGGCCCTCCTGCCAAAGAAACTCAAGAGTCCTTATAAATGGCTTTGTCCTTATTTCTCATCTCATCACATTTGCCCACTAAAGAATATTACACAATGGTGTATGATGAGAGCCACAAAAGAAAACAATGTTAAAACGAGAGAAGGAAGTTCACGATAAGACTCTAGACACCAGAATAGATTTGCACCTGATTAATCATGAGGAAGTTCACGATAGCTCTGAATCCATTGTGTAAACATGTGATTCACAATGGTTTCACTTGTTGGTCGTACCTGCCAGAACCTCAAAAACGAAAGTGAACCATTAAGAATCATGGCACCGAAGCTGCAGTCTTCACTTGAGTACGTTAGTTCTCATTTACCTCTGGAAATTGAATAAGCACTTTAAATAGAAAAAAATAGTGTTGAAATATAATTTTAAAAAGCATACCACAAGTTTTTCCTCGGTTCCTTTCCTCCTCCAATGGTAACTAGTGACAGCTCTGGACTGAAACCTTCGACATGACTGGCTTCCTTCTCGATAAATGAGTAAGGTATGAACTGCACCAAAGAAAATGCAAAAAGAAAACTTAATTAGCATCATGAACTGTACCTATGAGAAAGCATTTGCAATAATGATGATGGTGATAAAAAATATTATGATCTATTTCCTTCATTTATTAATTTTTAGTTAAATAGCGCTAAAAGAAAAATATGATGTCTCTCGGCCTTCTATAACCCACAACTTTTTGGGTCATTGTGATGTAGCAGGCACATGTCTCACTCGTGATCAACCACGTCAATTGGACCCAAGGTTTTAAATGTCGGATGTCGGGTTCATGTCGGATGGCTGAAATCCATGTCGGATAGCGAAAATCGGGGATATATCGGGGGGCATTGACTAAATATCGGATTGCCATATCTGGTAGTGCGCATTGTCATATCGGGTAGTGCGCATATGTATAATATCATGTCCTAAATGTAATCTAAGCATTCATAATTTAATATAAGCATACTTTATAAATTCTATAGATTAAACATAAAAAAGTAAATAATATATGGATTTGGGTTCATAAATTCTTTCTATTGGGTTCATAAGAAACCCTTAAATATGAGAACGGGTCAAACGTGTTTGGGTATTTATCACTAAACCCAAACCCGATAACAAAAAACAGATCTTAAAAAAAGTACCATATCGGCCGATTTTTTAAAGCTAAAAAATAGGCCGATATGCTCGATATGACCCTGATATTTCTGATTTGGCCTTGATAACCGACATACTAGATGAAAACATCCATGTCGTGTCGGTCAAGCCCTCAAACCGATATGTCGGCCGACATGTCGGACATGTCGGCCGACATTTAAAACCTTGATTGGACCATGGCATGTGTGTGGCCTTCCCGTGTCTATTTCAAAGTTTTTAGCGCATTGACTAAACGTGTCTATTTGAAAGTTTTTAGAGCATTGAGCAATTGACGCAATAACCTGTTGACTAGGCACTTTATATCTATGTATTGAACATGAACAATTTCAAAGAGGGTAGCAGGTTTTATTTTTAGAAGAACAAATAAGACACCACTATATAGTTACCCTAGGTGAACAAACATCTCCAATATTCTAACTGCTCTAATAGCTGTATTTGCGATCCAGGTTGTCTAGCTTTTGCTTTCACATGAGTTGGGAAACCCCTCATTTACATGTGACAATGCAGCAGTAACCATTAATAGAATCCTATGGGCTCGAGCATTACATCGTTGAAAATGTTCTGTCATAGACTCATACTCAACATCCCCCTCTTGAGTATATCATTATCTGACCACCCTTGTGTTACCTTAAAATACCATGAGTCATCTTCTCTGGGTCAAACTTACTCACAAATTCTGATCTCTGTCTAAAATAAGAGCACACAACAAATCCTTTTTAAAAAAAAATCAGCATAAAGAAGAAGTTACACACCTGAGGAAAGTACATATTAATGTGCCCTGTTTTCTTAAACTTCACATTCAAATATTCCTGCAATAAAAACCCAAATGTATATTTACTTTTCCAATAGTTATAACATTTTTTCAATTATATATGTCCCATCCCAACCCAAATGCCCTTCTCATGCTTGGAACAATTAGAAGAATAATTCGCCATAAATCTTAATAACACGGTATCAATTTCCAACTAAAATGCGCACATTTTTTAAATTTAAAAAAAAACATCCGAATCAGTAAAAGATAAAACTTTAATAGTAACAATGATACCTGAATTGCTTCCCAAATAGCATAACCTAGGGACGAATGACCATCGTACCCCTAACAGGACCATAATCAGCGAGCTCAGCACCGACGATGACATCAAGATACCAAGCATTGAAGTCCACCTCTCTCGGGGTCACTGCTCCCTCTTGGATCGAAGACGCCTTCCGATCCGCCACCGCCTGAGGCGGCGGAGGAGCAGGCGCCGGCGCCGCCGCCGCCGCCGCCGCTACGCTCTGAGTTGAGAACCGCCTCCGGCAGTTGCCGGAGATCGAGGGAGATAACTCGTGAAATGAGGGGCGGAGGTTGTAGGATGAAGGGGTTTTTAGGGTTTTGGAGGGGTAGAAGAGGAGAGCGAGCGATGGGAGACGAAGGGTTCCCATTTGGGATTTTAAGATGAGGAGTGGAAATAGTATGGGAGTTCTGCGGGGGTTTTATAGAACAAGATAGCTTTATTTTGACGCCGAGGTTATTTTGGTAGCTTTATTTTGACGCTGAGTTAATTTTTGTAGCTTTATTTTTTAGAGAAAGGAGCATATTGATCATTAGTGTAAAACAAGTTTAAAAAACATGAATAAATATGTGGTTTTAAAATATATTGGATATTCTAAATATTTAGAATAAAATTAACAATGTTATAACAAAGTATGATAACTTGTCAAAGTTTATAAAGTGGTTTTAACATTAATCCACTGGAATATTTTTGGTCCGAGATGAATTTTGAAAGTGTATGCATTTAACAATAAATGATGGTAAAATGTTGAGTTTGTAAACAAAAGGCCATTTTTCTGAAATGGGTGGATTTAAAGATAAATGGAAGTAAATATTTGTGTTTATAAGCTCATATATGATGTCACGATATTAGTGTGGAGAAGCCAAAAAATTAATGGTTTAAGTATTTCACCACATTGTATACCCCCATAGCAACTTACATCATATACAAAATTGTACAAATCTAAAGTGGGATTCAAAATAATTTTAAAATATTTTGGTTCTAATAGTGATTTTAAAAGTGTGAAATCTCAAAAAATATAAACAACAGTTTAAGCAATTTGGTTTTAAAACTATAGTGTATATTAACCAATAAGGACAAATAATATCGCAACTTATGCTATTTACTAACTTGTTGAATTAGATAATGGATTTAGGATTAACACGGTGAAGCATTTTTTGATTGACTATAATTTAAAAGTGGATGGGTTTATAAGTAAATGGAAGATATGAGTTTGTGTCGATGACATAAACCCTTTTGGTAAGTGAGTCATCTTAAACATATTAAAAATAAATTAAGATAAAAGTTCAAGTGTGTAGATAAGAAACACATCTACTACTTGGGATACCGCAACATTAGGGAAAAAACAAAGGTTTGGACATTTGGTTTAAAAATACATTGTGGACATACAGCAAGTGATAATAAAATATAGCAACTTAAAAATAAAAAATAATGGTTTAAACACATACTTTAAAAATACACCACCAATATTAAAATATAATAATTTAAACTGTACATCAAACTGCTAAATACAAATGAGTTTAAAATTAATTCAATAGAGTATTACTGGTCCATAGAAGAAAATACCTTAGCGAAATTAGTGGTTTTAGAAAATAAGTGGGCTAAGATTTTGGATTATAGGCAAACAAAACCATATATAATTCACATTGTCGTGATATTGATGTGAGAAAAAAATGAAAATAATATTGCTTTGTATTTTGAATAAATGACGGTAAAACTTTGGATTTACAGAAGAAAAATCATAGTAAAAGTTTAGAAGTGGGTGTGTTTGAAAACAAATAAGATAGAACTTTGGGTTTCTAGCAATAAAAATAAATAACTCTCTAAGACTTTGGTTCGCGGAAACAAAAACTCTTCTACAATGCATAATGCTGTAGTTCTCTCGATATTATTTTGGGTGTAAGAGTGATTTCGGAAGCGTGAGGCTTTAAAAATAAATGTGAGTGAAACTATAAATTTATAGGCAATGATATGCAGTAAAAGTTTCGAAGTGGGTGGGTTTGAAAACAAGTGGGGTTGAACGTTGGGTTTATAGGCAATAATCACAACTTTGAGTGCAGGTAGCCTAAAAAATAAATGATGGGAAACTATGGGCTTGGCGTCGCTGGCGGTAATAAAAAAAGTCTTATGATTAATGGGGTGGTATGAATAGTGTGTAGCTACAGTACTGACCCCAATCATTTTAGTATATAGATAAATTGGTTTTTTTTTTTTACCCGAACTATGGGACAGTTTGGGAGACCGGTGAGGTGAAAAGGTATTTTTCATATTAATTATGATTACGTTCTAATATGGGTAAATGAAAAAATTAAGTAAGCGTAGTTTCGATATTAAGCCATTCTTTTTTGTTCTTCCTCCTCGTTTCCTTCTCATGCTTTCATACTCTTCATCTAATCTTTTATCGATATTAAGCCATTCTTTTTTTTCTTCCTCCTATTTTCCTTCTCATGCTTCATACTCTTCATCTAATCTTTTATCTTAGTTAATCTCTTACTGTTAGTAATGAAAATATGTGTTTCAGTTATCATTATTGTTAAAGTAAGAGAGAGAGAGAATCTTGGGTAAATTTTCCTTGA
>BQKN01067119.1:724244-760832 GCA_022839385.1 Asparagus kiusianus | reverse complement strand
AAGTTTGTGCTCCCAAGTGGCAACCTAAAATTCAAATGTGAGTAACATTAAAAATTAAGATGTTCAATAATGCATGTTACTTAGCCAATTTGCTGATTACATAACATTTGTCAGCATTTTAAATATTTAACAACACTAACATGTTAGCGGTTAAACAACTACAAACGGATTCATGAATAGATCAACAATAATAAGATATTTGGCTTTGGAGATTTTTTTAATAAAAGAGCATTATTATACGATTCAACAAATTCTTAAGACAAAGATGACGACTTTGCTATTATCATTGTTGTTTTCTAATATTATTGTCTTTTGTTTTCGATGTGAGCACAATAGCATCAGAAAGCAAGCCCTTACAGCAAAGTCGCATCAATGAGAATTTACGTAGATAACATGTCAACCTCTTTGTTCCTACACCAATTGAAAGAAGATGAAACCGACACAACATGATGCACCCAATAATACTAACCAACTTGATCAAAGTTTGTAATCTAACAAATAATTCATCTTCAAGTCAGTGTAGCACCTTCTACCTTTTCGGTACATCAAATCTCCAAAAGCAACAAACTATTCATTCCCTAAATACTAACGAAATGAGATTATTAAGCATGGTAATCTAGCCTTAATAGGACGGTCTTAGGTCTACAATCAAGTTGTGAAAAATCTTTTAGAAACCGTGCTTTGCACGGGTCTAAATACTAAAAGAGAACTGCCATTAGAAATTATAACTTTAAGAGGAAAATAAGAGAGAAAGAGAGAAACATGTGCCTAATCAAGCGGTATTTAGCCCTAAAACTAAAATAAAATCTCAACAAATCAACATATCATAACTTTAAGAGGAAATCTTTAAACATGAAAAAACTAAAAGGCTACCTATAGTAGTGATCGCATCTTGATTTTCTCGACGACAATGGCCGATCATAGCCGGCTCATCCCTACAATAAAACTATTCTTGTAAGCACACAAAAAATCAAAATGCATTTCAATAGACCTTTTTTTTGTAAACAACGCAAAGTTCGCTTGTAGCCATATTTACCTATTAGCTTTGCTTACTCAAATTATGTATAGCTTAAATTGCATATAACCCCTCATATCTAGAACTTCATTAACACTTATTACCTTTCAACTATTTTCTGCAATTTATCCTTCTAAAAATGAGAATTTAGGAATCATAAGTGCAAGTGAAGGTCTAGATGAGGGGTCATATGCAAATTAACCTTTCTTGTGTACTTCAAATGATACAGTGAGCAATATTAGGGATTCATCAACAAAACAAAATTGGATGCTTCACTGAATAAACAAAGATGGCAAATTTATAAATCATTTACCTAAAATTGAAGGAGCAGAGGAAGGGATTTCTTGAGATTCAATTTACCTGAAGATTGGATATAGAACCTAATGATCATTGACTTACAATTTCTGTTGCAGATTGAGAGGAGGTAGCAAAAGTGGTCAAAGCTTGAGAGGAGGTAGTGAAGGGACTTCTTGAAGAGTCTCGGAGATTCAATGAGGAAGAAGTAACTGGTCGCTTTAGGCTTTGGTACTTTCCTTGAGATTTGGAATGTAGGGATACTGTGTATTTGGAAGTAGTTTTTTTCAATATTTCCAAGTTGACCCTCACATTCATTGTCTTCGTGAGGACATTTCTTAGGTTTTGAAAAAGGGTGACTTGCATAGGGGCATAATACCAGAAGTTATTACAAAATGCCTACCTTCTCATAAATAATAGTAATAGATGTTAACATTATTGCCCTAATACTACTGCTTCCACTGGCCAAAAATGGGTCTTGAAACTTATTCATTACCAGGAATATGGTGTGTAAATATTGACTCTTGCGCGTGCAGAAAATGCATCTTGAAGCTTATATATTGCCTTGTCAATACTGATTGTTGATGACCAATTGAACCACATCAACTTTTCCTTGAGCTTTAATTTTATTTGTGTGATGTGATTACTTTCAACAATCAGAAATTTCACAGGTTATCTTAAAGATCCCAGAAACTGTAAACTTGTTCCGGGACAAAAGAAAGTAGCTCATACATTCTGATCCATAGAAATTAAAAAATGAACTGAAAACTACGCAAACATATAACATGTTGCTCCTTCTTTTTTAATTGCCCAATGTTCGGATACATTAAAAGTGATCTCTTAAATAAGCTAGATTGTATTGTCATCTGGCACTGTTTACTTACTTCTATCCTAAAATAACCATCTTTCAAGTGGAATATATAGAGTTTACCCCATGAATAGACCTTACTACGCATGAGAATCTACAGGATTTCAGAGGGAAAAAAGAAGAAGTTAGAAGAAAATGAACCTGTAAAGACTGCCGTAGACCAAATTATCCTGATCCCCATGAACATCAAAGTGATAGCCCTTGGCTAGCTTGGTCTCGGACCCCACCCAATCTAGAACCCCGGGCGTTCTAAAAGCTTCTCGCTCTCAACCATCCTTCCCACTCTCCCCTCTCCTCTTCTTCTCCTTCCGCTTCAAGCTCCGCCGATCGCCATCGGAGTCCGAAGCCGACGGTGCAGACCCCACCAAATCGTAGGAGGCGGAGGATGTCGTTGAAGATGGAGGAGGAGGAGGAGGAGCAGAGGAGTTTTTTTGATCTTCTGAATCTTTTTTTGATGATTGATAGAGGAAGAGAGAGAATTGTGGGTTGTAAAATTGGAAGTTTGGAAACGTTTTCAAGGAGAAAGTGGGATGTGAAACGTGGGAAGTTTTTTTTATTTATTAAAGAGAACGTGGGTTGTAAAAAGGAAGTTTAGAGGGAGAGTACAGAGATGAGTTGGATTTTTAAGATTTTTTTAATCTGAATAATTTTGTTACGAACAATCTGATTGGTCCAGATCAGATTTACTGTTCATACGAATTTTTTTAGTGTTCTCTTTTAGTTAATAAGAAGTAGATTACCCCTCTCCCTAGCCAACCAAAATATAATGATCTAAGTTTAGAATGCAACCGATTTATTCTCCTACATATGTTTGCACCAAAAAAGAATTACTTCTATAATAGTCATGTGAGTGTGACTGCATTTGCCTCTTTTTTTTCCATGATAAATTTATCGAGTAAGGTTATTGGCTACAAAGCATATATACGATATATATGAGGTTTGAGTTACGAACCACCCCCCTCCCCCCTAAACACGCTCCCCCCCCCCCCAACAACCCTCAAAACAAAACAAAAAAGAAAAAAAAGAAAGAAATGAAGAAAGAAAGAAAATGCGAGTAATAGATAATCTCTCATAACTTTCAAATATATGAAGTAACAACCTAGAGTTTAGGAGTTTATCAGAAAACCTTTTTTAACGTTAAGATTTTATTAAAACCCTCCTTAAAAGTGTGAACTATAATTTTTATTGGAAAAACACCACTAACATAATTGCACCCGTAATATATAAAATTGTAGTTAATGTTGTTAAGGAGATTTTTTAAAAAAAAAGAAAGTCTTAAAGTTAAAGTGGGTTCTCCTATATTTTGAAAGTTATGAGTCCAAAGTTAATGGAGGTTTTCCTGATATTGAGACTTAAAAAAACAAAGAAAGAATAAGAAACTATAAGTTTGTGAGCAAACTTCAAATTAAAAGGGCTTAAATTAAAAAAAACACCAAACTTTGAGGGGTTTTGCACCCAACTCCTTGAATTGATTAATATTGCTAAACTTCTTGAATTATTAATTTCATTAAACCCCAAAACTTTGGGGATGTCTCACAGTCCCTTCCCCTTCTTCATCACACTCTTATTCGTAATTAGCAAATAACGAAACTATCCTTGGGAGAGAATAAATTCTGAATCGGGGTAAACAGATTTTGTTGTATGTGAAGAAAAAATGATTGAATTGAGAGTTTTTTCCTCTCTAATCCGTTTTAGTTATTTTCTAATTACAGTTATATTCTATGAGAAAAAGTTAAAATTCACAGGGTTTTGCGAGACAGTCAAAAAATTGGGGGGTGTTTGTAAGATAAAGAGAGAGGCTTTTGTTCTTAGAAACCACCTTTAAAATAAGGCAAATATAAAGAAACATTCATTAATTATATTTATATATAAATCACCTTTAATGGGAGGTTGTGTTGCAACTTGCAACCAATCAGTTCACAATCCAAATTTTTTACAAAAAAAAAAAAATCCAAAGAAATCCATAAAAACCCACATTCAAGGCATTGTTAATATTTAGATTTTTAAACTTATTTTTTATTTCTAGTAAAAAGTTGACTGTATTGTGATTGATTGCAACATAAACACAGTTATTTATTGAAATCTAAAGATTATTTCCCTATATTTAACCTTGTAGGCGACAAAAATTACAAATAGGTTCCCGCACGTAGTTCGAAACAGAGAGAATGCGATGAACGCTATTATCCAAGTTAGAGAGGATTATTCAAGTCAAAGAGGATCATCCGATATTGTAAAAAGAAGTGAAAAAACACACGTGATACGTCGAAACGTGTGAAACGACGAAGCAAATACAATCAGGAGGCTCTAGAGTGATCTGCATGAATAAGTAAAATTTTGACCATGATACGATTCAAATCGAAAAATCACAAAAGATAAAAGTTGTAGATCTCTTCACCAAATTTTCAACGCATCTTGAATCACTTCATTCCGAGGTCAGACGAGATAATTAAAGCCAAAATACCGAAGACGGTACAAACTATCTCGGAAAATCACCTCAAAGTGACTCGAAAATTTTGAGTCACTTCGAAGTGACTCGCGCCCAGGTCAGCTCCCGACGTGGTTTCTGATAAGATTGGCTTCTATAAATCCTTGGGGTTATCCATAAACATATGGAGTTATCATTAAACGTGTGAAAGTTGTTACACAACCGAAAACCCACCTAAACGGATAATAACGGTTGTTCTTCGATCCTATCCACAAGCACAATAATTAAAATCTATAAATACACCCCTAGCACCCTCATAAAGGTAGATCCGAAGGGAGCCACGAATTTTAGCTAGGGTGAGGTTCTGACGAATTTGAAAGAGGCTAGCAAGATCTTGGCAAATTCTTATGCATAAAGAGTGGATTTCGAGAGATCTGAAGTCCGTTCCACCATTCCTTAAGATCAGACTTTGTTTTGATCTTGAGAAAAGTAGTAACCTCACTTTGTTGGGAATATTTACTTCTGCGATCATTTTCTTTGTGAAGCAAGAGCATTGATCTTTTATTCCGATCAACCGGATCTGATCCGCGGTGGTCCACGGACTAACGCGTCCCCGATACAGACAAAGATCCTACACAAGCAGTGGGTGATAAACATCATCTATGTATTTTTGAAGAGAGTTGTAATTCTTATTTTATTTGTGTAAGCGAGTAATCTTATAAAAAGATTAACTCTTTTGAATTCATTGTAATTGATAAACGTGTAATGAATTCGATAAATAAACTAACTTTCGACGCAAACACGCTGGCGACCACAGTGGGAGCCAACAGTCTCGCTATGGAGACTGTCGTGTCGTAACCGAAGATCAAGATCCTGGTTGATTCATCGATCGAGTACAAGTTCGACGAAGTCAAGTTTGAGGAATACTTCTCCTCGTCTTCATCAAAATCCTCCTGTCCCTGCAAATGTGGAAAGATGTTGTCTTTGAAGGAGGTGTACTCACTGATGAAGGCTACAAGTGACTCTTCTCCAATCAAGGAGTTATCCAATCAAAGTACGCTAACTCTGACGAAGAGAGCTCTCAGAGGCGACGCCAACGCCAAGCTCGTCAAATCACCAAGACATTAAAACAAGTCGACGAGGTTCGATATTACACAAACTTAGAGTCCAGGAGGCATCAAGCAACCGAATCACTTCGACAACGTATGACTGACAAATCCTCCAAGCAATCAACGGAAGAATGGATCATCGTCAAAAGGAATCGTTCAACCTGGAAGGAGCGTATCCAAAGGCGTCGTGCACGTGACACACATGCTCTCAGCCTTTTGCAAAAGGCACAAGGCATGAAGAAGGAAAAGGTGGCCAAAAAACCACCAAGACCACATCAAGTTTGGAGGCCAAAGTCCAAAATGACATAAAAAACAACTCCGACAGCGGCCGAAAAAATCAGAAGTCCCGAACCACTTCAGGGTGACTCACGCCAAGCCCGAGTCACCTCAAGGTGTCCCACGCCTAATTCGCCTCCCGTAGCCGTTTTTCCACTTCCGTCAAGCCTCGTTCCTATTCCAGTTGATCCCGTACCTCTGGAGAAGTCTCACGGTAACGTTGACCTGTCGAAATTCAAGGTTACGACAGTGGACCATCTTGGTCCTTTGCACAAAGATCGAGGCAAAGCTCCGGTGAACAAAACCCGAGTAGTTCCTCAGGCTGGGGATCGTACAAACACTCCCGTCAAGCCAAAGACTACTCAAAGATGTCCCACCGCCCCCAAACAAATCGGTGCACCTCATTGTACATGTTCGTGCGCCGTGCACAAGAGGACTCCTGACATCGATCGCCTGATGCTTCATATTAAAACCCAAGAGCATGTTAATGTTCCACGCTCACAAGGGGGTGATCCTAAATGTGCGAATCATGATGCTACCTTGGATCGTTCAAAGGCGACAACAAATCGTCCTGAGAATATCAACAAGGTTCTTCATTCCCAAAAGAAGACGTGTCCGTCAAAAGATAATATTATACTTGGGATATCACACAAACAAGCGATGGATTACTCCAATGAGCTGCACCATCAGGTTGGGAGTGTGAACAAATCCTAAAAAGGAGGGTGTCCGAGAAACCAGCTCTCACTGTTCATGCGGGAGATCTATCAGGGTAGTATTATCAAAATATAGCTACCCTAGGACCATTTCACAAAAGGTCTCGGTATTCGAGAAACTTGCCATCGAAGCGTCGAAGCCCAAGCCAAATTGTTTTTATGAGAGAAAATCCATCGTCCAGGATGATGAATTCTCTGAAGTCACCATCAACATGGTTGACAAAAGAAAGTCTGCGATTGCTTCAAAAGGCTCTAATCCCGACTTTTCTCTCAGAAGAAAAATTAATTCAGGGATAGCCCAACGAATATCTCGGCTCCAGCTAGAAGCCATCAGACATAAGATTATCCGAGGATGCACGAAGGACTATCTTCGGAAGATGAACTGTCGGATATTTGTTCCGTAATCGCCTCCAATGATAAATATCCAGCATGGAGGAAGCAATGGAGTTGTTCACAATCACTCCCGGCCTAGTGGCTCAAATACTTCAAGAGGCTTTAGCTGGATAGCGAGAGGAACTCAGAGCTAAAATGAAAATGGAGATGGAGTTGACCATGTAATAGATGAGAGAGTTACAGGCTCAATGACTTCAATCACCACCTGAGTCCAGTCAGCGGGCTGAATCCAGTCGTCACACTCAGAACGTTACAGTTGACAACGATCTAGAAGTGGATGAAGTCATTATGGCTGATGCACCCCTCAAAAATACTGGGGGTTACCTAATCACATCTCTCAGTAACACTAGGGTGGTTCAATTTGCACCCATCAATATTGCTGGAGTGGTTCAGTTGATCTTTCTCGACATCCTCCGAAGAAAGATGCGGGCGAGAACAACAAGATGATGAAGTAGCTGGAAGATAAGGTCAACGCCTTGCTATCGAGTAAAGAGGACCGACATTCCGTGTTTATATCCAAGAGAGTGGGATTCAATCCCGTACCCGATGAAGTTCAATCTAATTAACTTCACGCTGTTTGACGGGTAATGTTCACCCACTCATCACCTAATTTATTTCAAGTCCTACTTGGGAGTAATCTCCGGGAATGAACCCCTAATGATTCGGTCATTCGTGGGCACCCTTTGTGGGACGACCTTCGATTGGTATCGACGTCTCAAGCCGGGGAGCATCAACTGCTGGGATGACATAGAAAGCTTGTTCCTCAACAATTTCTTCGACGATGGCACCAAAGTGTCGATCGGAGCTCTTTTGGATGAGAAGCAGAAGGATGATGAGTCCGTTGATAGTTTTGTCAAACGCTTCTGTAACAAGGTAATGAATTGTAGGGATTCTATCACAGAGGAGTTCATCTTACAGACATGTCATAACAATCTTTCCATCGATGTCCTGAAAGCCTTGGGGTCGTACCATCCAAAAATTAAAAAAAGTTAAAACTGTGCAGTGAACAGGCCGAACGCTTTCTCAAAAGGAAGAAAGCCGAAAGAGGGCAACCGACGGCTAAAGCACCTGCAACTGCTGTCGACATTCATCAACAACAACCTTGAAAGCAACAAATGACTCTTAATTGAAGTTCCAGGAGGAGTAGTCTTTCGAAGATGATGAAGTTCCAGTCATCTTCAAGTACCTCATCGCCAACAATAAAATCAAGCTACCACCGATTACAAATCAGGAGGAAGCAAACACGATATCGGATCTGAAGTACTATGCATATCACAGGAGGGTTCATCACCCCCACCAAGGCTTGTATTACTCTGAAAAATAGTATTCAAGTATTAGTTGACGCTGGTATCATGACGGCAAAATAAGCCAAATGAGAACGATATCCTCTAATATGTATATGATGTTAAATTGCTCCCATACCCCAACATGTATACGAGTATAAATTGTTTCCCCAACCTCCAACGTGTATATAAGGATAAACTGCTTCCTTTATTTTCAACGTGAAGTTCCTAGAGAATACTATACATAATATTCTTAAGGATAACCCGGGATCGAAGGATTGTTCAAGTCTACGTCCAACACGCATTTTCGGGTAGCCTATTCCCGTAACAATGGCAAAGTCTATGTGTTCAATATCATAACACTAAGTCTAAGAGAGTTAACTCTTTTAGTATAACATTACATGCAGAACAGACTTAAACAATTTGCATGCTAGCCCGACTTAATTGGTAGTCAGTAGAGGCTTATCAAATCCATTGATAGCTGAGGATTTGACAAAAATCCTATAAGTACAATAGTCACTGACGCACCAGCTTCATCAGTTGGTCTCGTGACTTAAGCACCCAGGACAACATCAATTCTAGCCGAAGCCTCCATGAGTAGCCTTTAAAGCATTCACAATGGTAGCTGTATCAGCTCTAATAACTGATCCTACAACTAAAACTCCCCTATGGTTAAAAAAATAACTAGCGGGACGTAAGAGTAAGATCCGTACCTGTAGATGAACCAGCATCAACGGTTGGTCCTGTAACCTCTACACTTAAGCCTGCCACGCGTTACAACGCCGGTCGAGCTTAAACTGTATAGACTACAGTAAACGTACGAGTATAAACTGTATTAACATCGGACAACGTGCTGTAATGAAGGTCAATGCCGATCAACATAGGGATATATTCATCGAAATAAGGCTCAAAAAAATTCCAGGTCAAAGGATAATCCCTCGGGAGTTCAATCGTGATTCAGATACGAATTACCGAAGATTATCAGTTCAACGTCAATCTAATGACACTAGATAATTCAGAAACCAACACTCCAGTTCCAATTTAAGATTTTGACAACGATCAGACGATAAACGCAACATCGGAAGAATTTCAGCTATTCGACAAAATACTGAATTGACTGAAAGATAAATAAGTCTAAGAATTAAAGGCCGATCCTATCATATCCAAAGTATTCTAGGCTCCTCTATAAATGAATGAGTCTGAAACACTTTGGAGGGGGTATCTGTAGACGTTAAAAATTACCCATAGGTTCCCGCACGTAGTTCAAAACGGAGAGAAGGTGATGAACGCTGTAGGCGTATAAAATTGCCTATAGGTCCCTTATCACAGCTCGACGACGCCAATTCAACAAACGGACCATCGAGCGACGTATCCAAGTACGACCGTTATCCCGCCAACGCCGAAGCCAAGCCATACGCAACGGAGCAGGTTAACGAGGCGACGAAGCCAACAAATCGCACCCAAGCATTGGAACGCATCCACTCGCACGCGGAATCAAACCAACGTTTCGGGGAATCACCGAGTCATCTAAACAAGAGCGAACTCGGATGAATCACGATCGAATCAAGATCGGTTTCGGACTCAAACTCAGAAGTGGGTTTACTGCCAAATCAGGAATCGGATCAAAACGAATCGAATCCGAACAAGTCAACCACACAACCGAATCAAAGTCCAAATCCGAACAACGGAGAACCGGAAACACCGGAAAACCCAAACGACGGACGAAACGAACACACCCGGGGGGACTCGGCCCGAACCGAACCAACCCGGGGTGGCTCGGCCCAAGCCGAGCCACCCCAAGGTGGCCGGCAAACCCCCTCCCTCTCGTGTGGGCCGAGCCACCCCAAGGTGGCCGGCAAACCCCCCCTCCCTCTCGTGTGTTGTTCTGCACGTGCTCGTATGCACAGTGGGAGGCTATAAATAGAGGGACTTGGGTTCATTTTGAAAGGTTGGAAATTTTGGAGAGAGGCGAAGCCCTGCTGGATTGAAGACTCAGATCTAAACAAGATTCAAACTTTGAAGGCTTAGGAGACTTGGACTTCTAGATCCGGTGCTCAGCGATCGTCAACGCCAAATAAAGCAGGTGTTCGAGAGGATCGGATCTTCAGATCTACACGATCACACTCCGGATCTAAGCTTGGTTCTTAGATCCCGAGCATCGAGCGGTTGTTTCCTTGGTGAAACAATCCCTCCCGGCTATTATTCCCTTGGTGGAATAATACCCGTTATATCGTGTAGATCCGACCGGATCGAGATCACGCGGTGGTCCACGGCAAATAACCCCGGCGCAGGCAAAGAACCCACACAAAGCGAGTGACCGCAAAACAAGAGCTCGCGATTCGTTCGACAAACAATGATAAAAGTTGTAATCTTTCTTTTTCTTATTTTTTGATTTTCATTGTAACCGGATCTTATAAAAAGACCGGATCTTTTGTAACCGATAAACTATTACGAAAGTGTACAATGGAATCAATGAAGAAGAACACGATTTTTACCGCGAACAAACGCTATTATCCGAGTCAGAAAGGATTATTCAAGTCAAAGAGGATCATCCGATGCTGTAAAAAGAAGTGAAGGAACGCACGTGAAACGTCGAATCGTGTGAAACAACGAAGCAAATACAATCAGGAGAGCTCTAGAGTGATCCGTATGAAGAAGTAAAATTTTGACCATGATGCGGTTCAAATCTGAAAAATCTCAAAAGACAAAAGTTGTAGATCTCTTCACCAGATTTCTGACACATCTTGAATCACTTTATTCCAAGGTCAGACGAGAGAATTAAAACTAAAAATACCGAAGATAGTACAAACTGTCTCGAAAAATCCGAGTCACCTCAAAGTGACTCGGAAATTCCGAGTCACTTCGAAGTGACTCGCACCCAGGTCAGCTCCCGACGTGTTTTCTGATAAGATTGATTTCTATAACTCCTTGGGTCATCCATAAACATGTGGGGTTATCCTTAAACGTGCGAAAGCTGTTGCACAACCGAAAATCCACCTAAACGGATAATAACGGCAGTTCTTCGATCCTATCCATAAACACAACATTTAAAATCTATAAATACACCCCTAGCACCCTCATAAAGATAGATCTGAAGGGAGCCACGAATTTCAGAGGACCTAGGGTGAGGTTCTGACGAATTTGAGAGAGGCTAGCGAGATCTTGGCGAATTCTTCTGTATAAAGAGTGGATTTCGAGAGATCTGAAATCTGTTCCACCATTCCTTGAGATCAGACTTTGTTTTGATCTCAAGAAGAGTAGCAATCTCACTTTGTTGAGATTATTTACTTCAGTGATTGTTTCCTTTGTGAAGCAAAAACATTGATCTTTTATTCCGATCAAACGGATCTGATCCGCGATGGTCCACGGACTAATGCGTCCCCGGCATAGGCAAACATCACACGCAAACATCAGGTGATAAACGTCATCTGCGTGTGTTTGAAGAGAGTTGTAATTCTTGTTTTATTTGTGTAAGCGAGTGGTCTTATAAAAATATTAAGTTTTTTAAATTCATTGTAATCGATAAACGTGTAATGGATTCGACAAATAAACTAAGTTTCGAGACTCAAACAAACCTATCTTAAAAATGGTTTCCAATTAAAAAAAATCAACTTACTCGCGGAATTTTTTGTTTTCTGACTTCTAGTAGATTCCAAAACACCATCTCATCATCCGGCACGTAACAGTTTATGAAAACAGAGAACCCCGTTTCGTGTCGTAATTCTCCACTCAAATCCATCAACAGTCGGCGCCAACCCACCCAAAAAATTTACTAGAGAATAAAAAAAGATAATAATCCCAAAGCAAAATCGATATATTTTGCCACATTTTTTAACCTTTATTATTGTTTTGTCGTCGTCCGAGATCCAATTCAATGGATCTCTTTCAGTCTGCAGTGATCTTAGAAAAACCCCCACTCAATCTCAGCCGCTGGCAACCCAAAAAATGGCGGAGAGGAGGGGAAAAAACCTGGTATTTGCGGTCAACGGAGAAAGATTCGAGCTTGCGAAGGTGGATCCGGCGATGACCTTGTTAGAGTTCTTGCGGACCCGAACCCGCTACACTGGTGCCAAGCTCGGTTGTGGTGAAGGTGATTCCTCTTTTATTTTTATTTATTTTATTTATTGGTTATATTTTTGAATTTTAGGTTGATGAATGCTGTTTAAGATAGATTTATGAAATCCGTCGGATTGTGGTATTGATGACGTTTCATTGTAATTTGTAGGTTGTTATATGGGTTTGTTTATGATATTGTTTATGCATACTTAGTGCTGGGTTTGAAGTTGAAAGTTCAATTTTTTCCCTTGAAAAATGAAAGTTTAATCAATGGGATAATTTTGTTCACGATTTTGTAGAAAGAATTTGATACCAAAGTAATTTATTAGTGTACATAAGCTCTCATTAAAATTAAAGTTAATTTTGGTAGCAGTTAATGTGGTAACCTGAGCTATTCTGTTTGGAGGTATAACTATTAGACTTTCGTTTTTACTATGTTTTATTTGTGAGAAATTGGTGGACTTTCACGCTCCATCCAGAAATTTATCCTGTCTTGAAAACTCTCCTCTTTTCATGAAAAATACATGTATTGAGTACAATTTAATGAGGTCAATACGAAGTACTTACTTGTAGTGGGGCCTTAGCTATTCTATTATGTTCATGATGGTTTGACTACCAATTACAGTCTTATCAGGTTTCTTTGAAATATTTATTCTCGGGAGAGGCTTTAACCATTCTATTTTGGTCCATGATGGTTTGATTACCATTAGCGGAGACTTGAAAGAGATCCCTGTTAGTAAAAACATGCACATGCAAAGACAGAAATACACAATTGAACGATCTTCTTTTCATAGGATATTAACGCAGCGCGGAAGTAAAACCTTAGAATCCATCAAGGGTGTTCTCTGAATCTAAAAAAAAAAGATCTCCGAATCCACGAAGAAATATTAAAAGAGAAATTTTATTGATGAAAAGATATGCCTATAGGGCTTACAATACTCTGTTTAAATAAAAAAGAAACAAGACTTACTATAACTCAAACTTTACCAAAAATAGAAATAACAAAACTCTTCCTAAAAAGACTCCCTAGGATTAGGGAAGTAAATCGGTCATCAAACCGGATTTGCTTTCTAATCAAAACAAACTCCTAAACATTACCTAAAATAGTAAATAACTAACAAAAACGTTGATCTCTCTTAATCCGGAGGGAATTTGGCGAAACAGACGGCGACAAACCGAACAATAGGTGGTTTGGTTGGCTCCGTCTCAAAAAAATACGCGATTTTCATATATAATTCGTCAAATTCTGACTTACGGTTTGAAAGATATGATCCGTTCTTCGTGGTAAGTTATTTTCCTCGACCGGGTTCATGCTTGGGCTTGTGTCTGTCCCGCTTCCCCATAAATATATCTGCCGTGTGTTCTACATCAGTCCCCCTGCTTGAAAAGAGCTCGACCCCGAGCTAATACTTGCATGAAGAGTTGTTTCTTCTGACGGGTAATACTCAAATAAATCTGCAACGTCAAAACTAGGAGAAATAACCAAATATGTAGGAAGATCAACGACATAAGCATTGCCGCTAATCTTCTTCAGTATTTTGCGTGAGCCATATTTTTTATTCTTCAGCTTGTTATAGGTGCCCACTGAAAAACGCTCTTTTCGTAGAAACACTATCACCATGTCTCCCTCTTCAAACACCTTCTTCCTCATGTGTCGATCGGCATCGGTCTTATATTTAGCATTAGACTTCTTTATCTTCTCATTCACTTCCTGTTAGATAGCACATATCTTTTCAGTCATATGATCTACAGGAATACTGTCCTAAAAGTTTAGGCAGTGGAATTAGATCAATATAATGATTCAGAAGCCTTCCATATACACAAAGGGAGCCCTGCCTGTAGTTCGACTCTCCATACAGTTATAAACAAATTCAGCATGTGCCAGAGTAAGATTCCACTGTTTCGGACGATCGCCAGAGATGGATCTAAGAAAGTTATGAGAGTGCGATTTACCACTTCAGTTTGTCCGTCCGTTTGAGGGTGGTAAGCAGTACTGAATTTAAGTGAAGTATTGAATCACTGCCATAATGTTCTCCAAAAGTAGGATAATAACTTAGAATCACGATAAGATGTGATGGATTTTGGCACTCCATGAAGGTGAACTATCTACCGAAAGAAAAGATTGACAATGTTGCTAGCATCTGCTATCTTCTCGCATGGAATAAAGTGCGACATCTTTGAAAAATCAGTCAAAAAAAAGAATCTATGCCTCATTGGCTTCTAGGGAGTCTTAACACAATTCACAAAATCCATCGAGATATCATGCCATGACGCATCAGGAACAGGTAAGGGAGTATACAATCTTGTATTTTGGGACTGTCCCTTAGCAACTTGACAAACTGGATAATGCCGCACATATTTTTCTATTCCCTTCTTCAGCTGAGGCCGGTAATATCGCTCTTCAATGGAAGCAATCGTCTTATCACGCCCTAAATATCCTCCTAACCCGCCAGCATGAAGGTCTCGTATTATATGCTCTCTTAGTGAACTCTGAGGTATGCACAACTGATCTCCATGAAAAAAATAACCATCATGGATATAAAAACCTCTGACTAATTGATTTTGTTGGTAGTCGTTCCAAATCTCCTTAAACTCTTCGTTTTTTGCATACAACTCCTTTAGGTATTCAAATTTAGTCACTTCTATCTGCAAAGTCACTAACAAACCAGCTCTCTGATTGAGTGCATCTGCAACCTTATTCTGTTGCCCAGACTTGTGCTTCAAAACAAAGGTGAAACGCTACAGAAACACGATCCAACGAGCATGCATACGATTGATGGTAGTCTGACTATTGATGGACTTCAAAGCCTGATGGTCAGTATTAAATAGAAACTCTCGTAAGATCAAATAGTGCTCCCAGTGCTTCAAAGACTAAACTATGACATATTCCTCTAGTTCATATGTGGTCCACTTCTGTCGAGTTTCGCTGAGTTTCTCACTATAGAAACCAACTGGACGCCATTCTTGGGATAGAACACTATCAATTCCTATGATGGACACATTACAATCAACTTCAAACATCTTTTGAAAATCTAAAAGAGCAAGCACTGGTGTTGTGGATAACTTCTCCTTGATTAGTGCAAAGCTACGGTCCGCATCTTTCCCCCAAATTAAACTTATCTTTTTTCATGCACTCAATGATAGACGCTACAATGCTACTGAAATTTCTGACAAATCTCTTGTAAAAAGTTGCTAGGCCACGAAAACTACGAACTTCGCTGACAATCTTCGGTGTAGGCCAATCTCGAATAGCACGCACATTCTCTTCATCAACATGAATGCCCTCTGCACTGACGATAAAGCCTAAGAATAATAGGTTACTGGTCATGTAGTTATAGTTCTTCAGATTGATGTACAACTTGTTCTCCTGCAAAGCTGTTAGTACCTCCCTCAAGTGGTCCAGATGCACGGTCTCAGTCTGACTATAAATCAGGATATCATCAAAGTAAAGTATAACGAACTTGCCGATAAATATTTTTAATACCTGATTCATCAACTGTATGGAAGTGCTAGAAGCATTGGAAAGGCCAAAAGGCATGACCAACCATTCATATAGGTCTTTTTTTATCTTTAAGGCAGTCTTCCACTCATCTCCTTCTTTAATCTCAATCTCATGATGACCATTCCTGAGATTTATTTTGGAGAACATTTTTGATCCCGACAACAAATCTAGAATGTTTTCCAGACGAGGGATAAGAAATCGATACTTCACGGTAATATTATTGGTAGCCGTACTATCCACACACATGCGCCACTCTCCGTTCTTCTTGAAGACTAGTAATGCTGACACGGCACACGGACTCATGCTAGCTCATATAAGGCCTTTCTGGATGAGATCGTCCACCTATTTTTGCAAGATCTCTCCTTTCTTAGGGCTCATCCGATAGTGTAGCAGATTCGATAGCCGCGATCTAGGGATGAAGTCGATCTGATGTTGAATGTCTCGAAGCAATGGTAATTCGGAAGGAAGTTCGTTAGGCATAACTGCATCAAATTGTTGCAAGAGGGTATGTACTTTAGATGAAATTTTGGTAGAGACAGAATCCTCGTTTCCTGATGGCTGATACAACAAGAGCATAAACCTCGTCAGACTGGTTCAAATCTTTTATAAAATTTTCATTAACGACTAAAAAAATCTTCTTTTCAGCAACATTTGTTTTGATTGGCCCCTTCTCTGTAAGAGACATGAGCACAACTCGGCGACCATCCTTCTTAAAGATATAAACATTATCTTTTTACATGTGCGTGACATCAACATCAAAACTGCCATGGCCTGCCTAACAGCATATGACAAACATCCATCTTAACTACATCACACAATGTCTCATCAACATAATTTCGGCCAATGGAAAAAGATACTCGACATACCTCATCAACCTGCACGTCTTTACCCTTATGAATCTAACCGATCTTGTAGGGAGCGGGATGTTTTTTTGTCTTCAAATCTAATTTCTCCACCATGCAACGAGAGACAATATTCTCGTTGCTACCACTATCAATGATAACATCATAGGTCTTTTGTTTCACTGTGCATCTCATGCGGAAGATATTATACCGTTGTGGTGGTTCTTCTGTCTTTGGAACCAATAATAGTCGTCGCACAACACACGAGAGTTGATCCTCATCATCAGGATCCACCCCATCGCCTCTATAGTCTTCAACATCATCTTGGTCTATATCCTCCTCTTCATGATCCACCATATTTACAACACTTCTTTTAGGGCACTGATTGGATCGATGACTAGGTTGACCATATTTATAGCACTTGATTGGATCGGATTTGACATATGAGTTCGGTGGTGTAGCCTTCTTTGCTGCTATTGTTGTTGGGCTTGTACCTTTCTCAGTTGTAGCATCTTGATTAGAAGCACTTTGAGATTGTTTATTCCCACCACAATTAAAGTTCGTGCGCGACCCGTCGGAAGCTGCCAACGATCCTCTATTATTCCATCCAAGTTGTCGCTCCACCTTTTCGGCTAGGTTAACTGTGTCTGCCAAGGTATATGTCTGTTGCAAAGATACACGATCCTGAGTTGTTATCCTTAATCTCCTAGTATATCGAGACATCTGTTGGGCCTCGTTCTTATTTAAATTATTGCGGGATGATAGCCGATAAAACTCCTGCATGTACTCATCAATTGTTCTTCCACCTTGTTTGTAATTCTGGTATTGTCCGAATAAGCTTTGTTCATAATCACTCGACAAGAAATAAGCTTTCAGTAGTTTCTTCATCCTTTTCCACCTATTGACTTTTGACTTTTCTTGACGAGATCGATTCATGTAAACTGATTCCCACCAAACTAATGCTCCACCTTTAAGTCTGTAGGCCACCAATTTTACCTTACACTCATCTGTGATCTCTATATATTCAAAGAACCTCTCCACTTCTGCAACCCAATCAAGAAATTCTTCGATATAAAGTTACCCATTAAAAGATGGCAGATCCATCTTCATCTTGAACCCTGCAACATCACAACTACCCCTTTGTCTATGGTCTTTGCAATCATCACCGCGGCGTGGGGCTTCATAGTTATCGTCATCACTGTTGAATTCATCATATGGAGTCGGATCACGTCCCTGGTAACCATCAACGCGATTTCGAACTCCTAGCGTGTTCAGACGCTCCACTGCCGACACAAGTCGCTCTATGCCAGTCTTCATCTGATTAACATCGGTCTTCAGCTCATCAAACTCAATTCAAGAAAAAGGGGCTTCATCGCCTGCTATCGGATCGGAGAAACCTGACTCTGATACCAATTAACACAGCGCGGAAGTAAAACCTTGGAATCCACCAAAGGTGTTCTCTAAATTCCCAAAGAATGATCTCCGAATCCACGAAGAAATATTAAAAGAGAAATTTTATTGATGAAAAGATATGCCTCTAGGGCTTATAATACTCTGTTTAAATAGAAAAGAAACAAGACTCTTACTACTCAAACTTTACCAAAAATAGAAATAACAAAACTCTTCCTAAAAAGACTCCCTAGGATTAAGGAAGTAAATTGATCAAATTTAGGATCAAACCGAATTTGCTTCCTAATTAAAACAGACTCCTAAAACATTACCTAAAATAGTAATATCTCAATCCGGAGAGAATTTGGCGAGACGGACGGCGGCAAACTGAACAACATTTGGTTTGGTTGTCCCCGTCTCGAAAAAATACGCGATTTTCATATATAATTCGTCCAATTCCGACTTACGGTTTGAAAGATATGACCCATTCTTCGTGGCAAGTTATTTTTCCTCGACCGGGTCCGCGTTTGGGCTTGTGTTTGTCCCGCTTCCTCATAAATATGTCCGCCGTGTGTTCTACATTAGATATGCGTATATTGCCCAGTGCTCCTTAAATGGATACTAGTCAGTTTTTAAAATGAAATAATCTTCGATGGACTATTGATTGTGATTGTTATTTTTACTGCCCTGCAGGTGGCTGTGGAGCTTGTGTAGTCCTTCTGTCAACTTATGATCCCAGACACGATAAAGTCAAAGATTTCAAAATTAGTTCATGCCTCACTCTTCTGTGCAGCATAAATCTATGTTCAGTCACTACCACTGAAGGGCTTGGTAATATTAAGGATGGCTTCCATACAATTCATGAAAGAATCTCAGGCTTTTACGCTTCACAATGTGGGTTTTGTACTCCTGGCATGTGTATGTCCCTTTTTTCTGCTCTCGTCAATGCAGATAAATCTGAGAGGTCGAAACCTCCTGATGGGTTTTCAAACCTCACAGTTTCTGAAGCAGAAAAGGCTATTGTTGGAAATCTTTGTCGATGTACTGGCTACCGTCCAATTGTTGATGCCTGCAAGAGTTTTGCAGCTGATGTTGATTTGGAAGATTTGGGTTTCAATGCATTTTGGAAGAAAAAGAAGGGTGCCAATGTGAAATGCTTACCTTTCTATAGACGAGATGAGGTCTGTACATTCCCCGACTTTTTAAAATCTGAAATTTTGGCTGGTTTCTCTAACTCAGTTCTGGAGGATCAAATTGATCTTGAAATTACCAAACTGGATATTTCAAATAATCCGGAGAGCACTTTTTTGGCAGAAAACCACTGGTACAGTCCTAATTCAGTAGATGATTTTTATAAGCTTCTGAATTCAATTGAATTTACCAAAAGCAGTGTAAAAATGGTTGTTGGCAATACACGCTCTGGTGTATACAAGGAACATGACCTGTATGACAAGTACATTGATCTCAGAGGCATTCCTGAGCTTTCAGTGATAAAATTGGATGACAAAGGTATTGAAATCGGTGCTGCTGTGACAATTTCAAAAACCATTGACTTACTGAAAGAAGAAAATGAACGGTTTGTTCCTCAAGGTATGAAATCGGTGTTCACTACACTTGCTGATCATATGAACAAGGTTGCTTCTGAATTTGTTAGGAATACAGCAAGCTTGGGAGGAAACCTGATCATGGCACAAAAAGACCAGTTTCCCTCAGATATTGCTACGTTACTGCTAGGTGTTGGATCAAGTGTTTGTATCCAACTGCTCTCTGAAAGGTCAATCGTTACATTGGAGGAGTTCTTGAGTAGACCTCCTTGCAGTCAACGAACTTTACTTTTGAGCATATATATTCCTTATTGGAGTTCATCTAAAATCTTACCTTTGAATCCTAATGGCAATACAAGGGAGCCCGTTTTGCTTTTTGAAACACACCGAGCAGCACCACGACCTCTTGGAAACTCTGTAGCTTATGTAAATGCTGCTTTCTTAGCTCAAATATCCTTACACAATATGTCAAGGGATCGTGTTTTAGATGATGTAAGACTGGCTTTTGGTGCATATGGTACTGAGCATGCGATTAGAGCAAGGAAAGTGGAGAACTTATTAGTGGGTAAATCCATTACTGCATCCATTCTACTTGAAGCAATCCATTTACTTAGAGAAACAATTGTACCCAAGGAAGGCACTGCACATGCTGATTATAGGTCAAGTTTGGCTGTTGCCTTTATGTTTATGTTTCTCCGACCACTTTCAAGTGGTTTGTCAGAGAGTGATGCTTTGCCCTCGACGGCATCAGAACTCGAAGACCTTGATCGGTCTGATAAAGGTGATTTACTTTTATCTTCAAAGCAGTTGGTCGGATATAGCACGGAGTATCATCCTGTTGGTCAGCCAATTAAGAAAGTTGGCGTAGAACTTCAAGCTTCTGGTATATTCACACTTCTTTTAAGTGCGAGAACTTTGTTTCTGTTACTTCTTTTATGCGGGTATCTTGTACCTTTGAGCTTCCCCTCTTTTTTCGTTGCTTTGCATATGTTTTGTTTGTTCGGTCGTTTTCGTTGGATATAACTTTTGATTCTTTTCCTCCTAAAGTTATCTTCTTTGTTCTTATATGATACCGTCAGGAATAGTGTCCCCTATCAAAAGCATACTACAAATCTGGGAAACACTTTATTAAATTATATTTCATTTTATTGCTAGCCAATGCAAGTATTGCAGTAGTTAGCATATTAGAGAATATAGAGAAGTTTGTTTGAGTCCTACCTTGGGAAACCATGTAATCGTACCCTATTCTTTTCATATAAATAAAACCTGCTTATTACTGTTTGCTCTTTCCCAGCATAATAACTTGGTACTGGAGGAGATTATGTTTCCATAAGCTGGGAAATGACTTCGATGATGATTTAATATCTCAGGTGAAGCAATATATGTGGATGATATTCCTTCTCCAAAAGACTGTCTGTATGGAGCTTTCATTTACAGCACAAAGTCCTTGGCTCGTATAAAGAGTATTGACTTTAGATCTACGTCGTCTTCACAAAAAATCATCTCATTTGTCTCCACTGATGACATTCCAGAAGGAGGGACAAATATTGGATCAGCCAGTTTGTTTGGAAGTGAACCATTGTTTGCAGATTCCCTTGCACAGTATGCTGGCCAGCCACTTGGTGTTGTGGTACACCCTTATATCTTATATTCTCTTGGTCATTTTCATTCTTGGTTATGCTGATTGATGTAGTAGGCATTGACCGTTTTCTTGATGAAATGAATAATTTAGATTGCAGGAACACAGAGATTTGCTAACATGGGTGCTAAACAAGTGGATGTCACCTATACCACAGAAAATTTAGAGCCACCCATATTATCTGTGGAAGAGGCTGTCAGAAGATCCAGTTTCTTTGAGATTCCTGCTTTTGTTTTCCCTGAACGAGTTGGTGATTTCTCCAAAGGAATGGAAGAAGCTGATCACAAGATTATATCAGAGGTGCATTTCTGTGTTCAATTGCTTCTGATTCATGTTGATACTTGTGCTTAAACTAGGGCAGACCCAGTAAAATTTACTTGCTCAGATACTGATTGCTTTTTTATTGAGCTTATTTGGGGAAACTGAGAGTTCATTTTAAAATTTAGGCAATCTATGTTCAGCAAAGGCATTTTGTAGTATAATTGTCATCTGCTTAGTTTATCAGTGGTTATTGTAGGGTTCATATTCAAGTTGTGGTGTAGTCATATGCTCAGCACATACGCACCTCTAAGTTTGCCTAATTTGTGAATATAAATAAATTCTTCTTTGATGGTGGAAGTTCTGTGTTTGATATTACTTGCATCCATCTTTTAAATACAACATTCTATTTTAGTCAGGATAAAATTGTTACTCATATTCTAAATAATGAATGCACATTTCTCAATCGAGATTTGGTTGGGCAATGGGCTAGCATCTATGATCTAAAAAAAGAAAAAGCTTAAAAGAGAACTAGGAGAATGTACAATCAATTCCAATGTGATTTTTATGCAGAAATTACAATGTATATCTATTAACTCCTACTCATGTCTTTTGTTATGAAGAAAAATATGAGGAACTTCCAAAAATATTTGGATTAGCATTACCTTTTGTTTGACAAGTATAATCCAAGCGTATTTGGATTAGCATTACCCTTCAATATTGTTACAAAGTTCCTTTTTTCAGTTTTATTACAAAAATGATTAATGTGAAATGATTATTACCAGGTGAAACTTGGTTCTCAGCATTACTTTTATGTGGAGACACAAACAGCTCTTGCCATTCCAGACGAAGGTAATTGCGTTGTGGTGTACAGTTCTAGTCAATGTCCTGAATTCTCACAAGGTGTAATTGCAAAATGTCTTGGAATCCCTAACCACAATGTTCGTGTTATTACAAGAAGAGTTGGAGGAGGTTTTGGTGGGAAAGCTGTTAGAGCAATGCCCGTGAGCATCAAATTTCACTCTCTCAAATCTAATCTGTTTATCATGCTGACTTCATTACAATTGGTTTTTTCTCTTGATCTTTTAACTAAGCTGTTGTCCAATTTTTCGCAATTGTTATATGATGGCGAAAGGGCTATAAAATTCACCTGAAATCTGAATTATTATAAGCGGATTTCCTTGTGTGGAAGGAGAGTCCAATCTTTCAACACTTTCTGAAGTCATTCTACCTAATAGTTGTCCAGAGGGTATTTTCCTTCTTTCCAATTTAGATCATTTTAGCAATTTCAACATATTATGAGCCTTCATTTAAGTATTGCAGTCACCTTGTTGAACCAGTACCAAATGGATGGAGTGAGGCTGATAGTTATGGGTGTTCTGTAGTGTGAATGTTTAAGTTAAAATTTTGAAACGTTGTTTGAGAAAGGAATGTTTGTCTACTTGGTTTCTTGAGCCTCACCTATATAATATTGGCTCTAATGTTAAGTGATTTTAAAAAGTTACATGAAAAGGAATGTGTTTCTTGCATGCAAAGCACGTACAAATATTCATAATTTAAATTGGAAAAACCATGTTTTCTTTTGTGAAATAAGTACCAACTGTTAGCTTCTCAGATGTAGAGTTCTTTGAAAACATAGTAATACAGACATCGCCTTCTGATCAATATAGTGAAATGAATCTAGAGGAGTGGATCTTCCACTTCCTTTTTGTAATGGGGTTTGGAAAGGGTACCTCTACTTCTATCCCAATGCCTGCCCCAAAAACCTGCCATTGTCACTGCAGAGAGGAAAACGGCCCAATCATGCTAGTACCGACAGACAAATCCACTGGACAAGCACCTTCTACGGGGATGAATTTGTGCTAAAATGCCGTCATTGCTTTTGTTCATTTGGCTTAGACCTAGATCACTACTTCGGCGAAAGCTTCCCGGTTAAGGTACTTACTGTTCATCCAATTCAAAAACAAGCTATGCAATCCTCTTTATCCTCCTTTCTTTAACCTACTACTTCTTCTGTCAGCAGATCAGTACTTAATAGGTTTATTGTCTTCGTCGTCTATCTGGAGGTATAGGGGCTTCCATTTCACCCGAATGTTGGAGTTGTGCAAATCAAAGAGTTGGTGTCTCTCATATCCATAACTTTATGTTAATCCGTATATAAAAATAGTCGGACAGCATAAGATTAAGCAACATGTGACTGTGCATATAATTATTTCTGTAGTTGTCAATAATGTCAGCTTGTTTACTTGATTACTTCCTTGACCAGCTAGGATTACTTGATGCTTTGAATAAAGGAAGCAATGAACACTGAAAATTTCACTGAGCATTAGTATAACCTCCATGTTCAGTGATTGACATTAAATTCTGAAAATTTGCCTTTCTTTATTTGTTAACTTTAAGTGCTAAGTGAATCAACCTAAATCAAAGGCTTGCTAACTCTTAAAATTTCTCTTTCCTGTGTAGGTTGCTACCGCATGTGCTTTAGCAGCATATAAGCTGCAACGTCCAGTTAGGATGTACCTTGATCGCGAAACTGATATGTTGACGGTTGGAGGAAGACATCCAATGAAAATAAACTACTCAGTCGGTTTCAAGTCCAATGGAAAGATCACAGCTTTACATATAAATCTATTAATCAATGCAGGCATCTCTGAAGATATAAGCCCAATGATGCCTCATAACATAATACATGCATTAAAGAAGTACAATTGGGGTGCTTTTTCTTTTGATGTGAAGGTTTGCAGGACAAATCTTTCATCTAAATCTGCAATGCGAGGCCCTGGAGATGTACAAGGATCCTTCATCGCTGAAGCTATTATTGAGAAGATATCCTCCACTCTCAAACATGATCCAAATTCCATTAGGGAGAAGAATCTTCACACCTATGAGAGCCTCGGTGTATATTATAAAGGCAGTGCAGGAGAAGTTTTTGAGTACACTTTGCCATTTATTCTTGATAAACTGATTAAAAGTTCATGCTTTGATCTTCGTGTGGCAAAGATCAAACATTTTAATAGTTGTAACCAATGGAAGAAAAGGGGAATTTCTTGTGTACCCATTATTCATCATGTGATATTGAGACCAACACCAGGGAAAGTTTCGATCTTGAATGATGGTTCAATTGTTGTTGAGGTTGGAGGAATTGAGTTAGGCCAGGGACTTTGGACAAAAGTGAAGCAGATGGTTGCTTTTGCTCTTGGGCAGTTATGGAGTGATGGTAGTCAAACCCTTCTCGAGAGAGTGAGGGTTATTCAAGCTGACACTTTGAGTTTGATTCAAGGAGGATTTACTGCTGGCAGCACTACATCTGAATCAAGCTGTGAAGCAGTTCGTCTTGCATGTAATGTTCTTATTGGCAGGCTCAAAGATCTCAAGGATAGGTTGCAAGACCAAATGGGTTCTGTTGAATGGGATATTTTAATATCACAGGTGCATCCTCATATTTTATACTGTGTCTATTCTTACATCAAGCAAAATATTTCATATTTTTATCTTATGTGGGATTTTTGTTTCTATCTTGGTCATTAGAATGCGGATTTGTGCAATCGAGAAGGAATTAATATCAACAGAAGCACAATAAGTGAATCATGACATGCTTGGCTCAAGGGATTTATTTTGATAATTGATATTTGTCAACTACCTATTTCCTCCATAAGTCACCTCTTGCTAAGTCTAGTAATTTAGTTTACTCGCTTAGTTTACTCGCCTAGTAATGTGTTTGCGAAATGTTCTGGAGCATAGGTCAGTTCCTCTTCTGGGTTTTTGTTGGATTCTTCTGGATATTTTGTGATCTGTACAGTATCCTGATCAGGAATTATATATGCCCTTCGACATATGTGTTATTCTTTCTTTCTGTTTTTTTTTAATTTTATTATTATTATGAGAAATGGTATTCCTGAATGCATGATCATATAGGTTTTGTCCCAGTTGTCCGGGATGCCCTTAGTACCACTGAATGTGGATTGCAAATCTACATTCAGACAAATCCCTGCCTTAGTTATTAAATACATTGAAAACAGGTGCTCTTGTAGTAAAAATAAATGCATCTAGAGTACATGATCTGTGAAAGGGCTTTATTTAGGTGTTGATTTCTAGATAATCATTTAATTTAGCAGATTCTGCCTTCTAGTGGTATCGCTAGTTACAGGATCATTGGAAACCCATGATCCAGTTTGATGGGCATTTATACACGAAATTTAATTCCATAATTTCGTCGAAAAGTAGATGGTCACTAACTGCAATAGCCACGAACCTAACATTGTGGACTGTTCCTTATATTCTCCTTGTAACCCCATTCTGTGGTATCCTGTATTATATATTATTACATTTATTAATATACTGGGTAACTACTGTCCATCTCATTAAAAAAAGGATGGCATTTACTAAATGGCTCAGGTAATCGAGTAGAGCTTTTAAAACATCCAAATCAAACATCATATTTCAGAAAATTAATTATTTGGGTTCTCCTTGACCTCCTTTGTAGGCAAACCTCCAAGCAGTGAATTTGTCAGCAAGTACTTATTTTGTCCCTGACCAGAGTTCTATGAACTATCTGAACTATGGTGCTGCTGTCAGTGAGGTAATTTCAACATTTTCCTTCTTTTCCGTTGCGTTATATGTCTATCTTATCTTTTGCAATTATTGGCGTTTGAGTTTTTATATCTACATCTATAGAAGAATACATAATGTTAATCTCATCCACAACTAATTGGTGTTTCAGGTGGAGATAGATCTTCTTACAGGAGCCACCACAATCTTGCGGGCTGATCTTATCTATGACTGCGGTCAAAGCTTAAACCCAGCTGTGGATTTGGGACAGGTTAAAAATTGATCTTTAAGTTGAATACTGCATCCCTTAAAGAATAATGGGTATTGACTGAAAGTAATTCACTTCTTTATCTGCCTTGAGCTCTCATCTGAATATTCTTTCCACTGTATTGACTTCACTGGGTTTTCTACAGAAACCACCTTTAAAATAGGGTGACATGCGAAAGCCATGTTTAAAGTTAATTAATATAGAAACCACCTTTAAAATAAAATCGGCAATGATCAACCACCTTGACCTATTTTCCTCGCTGAAACTTCAGTTAAAATCCCCAAAATGCCCTTAGAAACACTTGTCTCGCACAAGCTTGGTTTTAATTTGGTTAAAGAAGACATGTCATGTGCCTGACACGTTGTTTTAAGGGTATTTTGTGTATTTTAATTGAATTTCACAAAAAAGAAAAAAAAACAAAAGGTCAAAGTGGTTGATTACTAACAGAACACCCTTTGAAGGCGGTTTCTGTACTAATTAAACTTTAAAGGTTGTTTTCGTATTGTTGCCTTATTTTAATGAAAAAACCTAATTTTTTTAATAAAGATCAAATTAGATTTAGGTAACGCCTACCTTTCATATGTTCTTTTGAATCCTATGATTGTACCTGCTTATTAAACTTGAAGTTGTTTCCTTGACTTGCTTCTCGTATTTTTTTCATTTTGGTTGCATGATGTGCCGTAAATACTGGTCTGATCAATATCTTTTCTTTCTGCAGATTGAAGGTGCCTTTGTTCAGGGAATTGGTTTCTTCATGACTGAGGAATACTTGACAAATTCAGATGGACTGGTGCTTTCAGAAGGGACTTGGTCTTACAAGGTTCCAACCGTTGATACAATACCGAAGATGTTCAATGTTGAGATTTTAAATAGTGGGCATCACCAAAAGAGGGTTCTCTCCTCAAAAGGTATGTCGCTGTTCTTGCACTTTCAACCTGTTTTGAATGTTTAATCTTGAGATCTTGGTCCAATTTTACATGGTACCTTGATTCTCATATTGGCTTCCCCTGTTAAACCTACAACTGGAACTTCTCCTATTTACATTTTCAGTTTGGGACATGTTTCCCTTAATATTCAATTTTGGACATCATGAAAATTGAAACTGTTCATGTAAAATAATAACATTTGAAAGAGTTTCCAGTGTCAGCTGTAACAGTATTAATATCTGGGATTATAATAAATCAACACTCACGAACTTAACAATGGAACAGTAAGACCAGTGATCGTATTGGAACCATAAAGGGCAAATACCCATCATTAGCTATCGAATCTGAAAATTGTATTGTCATGTGTCAGAGAGGTAATTGAAGCACTGAAAATTTGACTCAAAGTTGACTTTAGATAATAACAAAGTCGACTTGAAGAAAATGGTGGACTTTTTCTTGTGAGAAGTCTGACTTTCCTATAAAATCTGAAAATTCAATATTTTGTCTAGGGACTCAAAGTTGACTTTCTCACTGTATAAAATTTGACCTTATGCCAGAGTCGAATTTCCCAAAACCCAAAGTCGACTATAAAATGCACAGCCAGTTTTGTATAATTGAGTTATTGTTTGATCGCATAATGTCAACTTGCATGCACCTGAAATTTTAACCACATGTTAGTATGTTTATTTTTAACGCGCTAAATCCTAATTGGGAATTTTAAATACACGTATTCCAGTTTTATCATGGTTGAACCAAAACACAAATGCAAACAATCACGCGAGTCAATTCATGCTCTAATTCTAATCAATAGCCATTAACATTAGTTATATAACAGAGGATAAGAGGGAGAGATTACCGAACTCGACCATGAATTGAGAAAAGAATTCATCAGGAGATCCACTCTACTTCATCGAGTGGGCACCTCCGCCACCATCTGATGTTGCTGCGCCCATCAGATTACTGTTGTTATTTCACCATTTGGGCATCGAAGGACTATAAAAAGCTGAAGCGAGGAGAGGATTATGGGAGAGGGTCGGTTTCAGTGGGATTTGAGAGGTAAGGTGAGGGAGAAGTGTTGAGGTAGAGAAATCTAGGGTTAGATTTTGAGATGATTGGTTTGGGGTTTGAAGGAGATTGATAGATATGAGCCGAAAAGGTGTTGAGAGAATCTGATAGGGGAGAGGCGCATAGAGAACAAAGTGTTTTGTCCTGGGAGATGAATGAATGATACTGGCGGGTCAAGAAGCTTTTTGCTTGCATAGTCAACTATAAATATGGCTGCCTTGATCTAGGAGATGTTTGCTTCCAAGAGAGGAAAGGAGAAACATGATAAAAATAAATAGATATTTTGGGGTAGAGAAATCTAGGGTTTGATTTCAATATAGCAAACATGTCATGTGTCAGAAAGCACCAGGCTTCTTCTTTATTAGATAGTAATAGGTTAGTATAGATATGGCTGCCTTGGTCTAAGAGATGTTTGTTTTCAAGAGAGGAAAAAATAAACAGGAAAAAAAAATAAATATTTTGCAGGAGAGATATTGCTTAGAGATTGCCAAATGTTAATATAGCAACCAGGCCATGTCTCAAAAAGCACCAGATTTCTTAAAGTTTTTTTGAAATTAGTTCTGCCCATCAAGGTAGAAGCAACACATACATAGATTGAGTTGAAAGAATCATGAGATTAGGGGAGTATATATTAATTATAATATAATATATACTTAATATATTATAATAATATTATTTTACATTACTATATTATATTAATATTAAGGACAACTTTTGAAAACTGTCCTATTTACAAAATTTTTTGTCAAAACCGATCTATTCTAAAAAAATTATCAAAACCGACCTAGTTTTAGCCGACGGGCTGAAATTGGGTCGGTTTTGAGAAAAAAAGTCTGAAACTTTATGGGACTTGAAGTCCCATGAAGTTTAGCAACCTATAATGACATTAATTAAGGGCGAAAAATATTTCACGGGACTTCAAATCCTATGAAAATTTTTAGTAGAAAATGAGCCTTTCATTAAGTAAAATGAGTCATTTGAAAGTCTTGTGAGTAAAAAACTTCACGGGACTTGAAGTCCCGTGAAGTTACGCAGCTTAATTAAATGGTTGCTAAACTTCACGGGACTTCAAGTCATGAAGTCCCGTGAAGTTTCAGATTTTTATTTGTCAAAACTGACGGTTTTGACAATTTTTTTAAGAATAAGTCGGTTTTGACAAATTTTTTTTGTAAATAGGATGGTTTTCAAAATTTGTCCTAATATTAATCATAACACAATACGTTATAGTATAGTGTATTATAATATGACATAGTATTTTTAATATATTATATTATATTATAATTCTAATATATTATCTTCAAATATTCATATATTTAATTTTTTATATATTAACATGTTCTTGATATATATAATATAATATTCAATAATATTATTAATATGACATTATATTATCATTAGATACTATTATAATATTACCAATATTTATTATTTTTACTATATTTTAAAATATGTATCATATTACATTTTTAACATATTAGATTTTACTAATAATAACTAATAATATGTTTTTATTTTATAATATGATATAATATAATAAAAAATCATAATAACATTAAATAAAAATATTATGATTTATTATTACTATACCAATATTTATTATAAAATATTGTTTCATCAATAATAAATAAGTTTAGTGTATAATATGTTATACATTATTTATATTTTAAATATAGTAAAGCTGTCATTACTTTATTGTTTTGGAGGAGTTATTAATTTATTATTAAATATATTATTATATAACAGATTATAATTATTAATATATTAATTATATTATTTTTATTACTATAATATATCTTATTAATATAATATAGTAAATCAATTAATTTTTTTATTTATATAAATTATGATATATTATAATATTTTATTAATATAATATAACTTATTAATGTAATATAGTAAATCAATCAATTTTTTATTTATATAAAATATGATATATTATAATATCTTAAACATATTTCAATATATTGTATTATCTTTAACATAAAAGTAATTTAATATTTGTTATTATAATTAATTATAATATAATATATTATATTAAAATGCCTAATACATTAATATATATTGATAATATAACATTATATAATATTATTTTATTAAAATAATATGTTGTATATTATTTCTATAATATCAATCGTATATATACAACATTATTCAAATTTTTATGTTAATTTAAAATATTTTATAATTTAATATAACATTAATGTAGTAATTTTATATTTTAACACATTATAGTATAATTTATTATAATAAACATATTTTGATATTAATATAATACAATATAATGAATATAATATAATATATCGAACATTATACTGTTAAATAAACTATATTAGTTATGATATTATATATTACATTTAGCTATTATATTAACACCATCCAAAACTCAAAACACCATGCTAAACTGAAAACACCTAAAAGGAGTTCTAAAAAAACTGTTGTGTTTTATATTTTTGTATGTACTTGAACATAAAAACAACATGGTTCTCAAACACATGGTGTTTTTATTTTGGCAAAAACACCATGATTTCCAAACACTCCCTTAACCATTAAAATTTTTTGATTTTTTCCACACAAAGCCGTGGCATCGCGCGGGTCAATTTTGCTTGTTTCCAGCTAAAACTGTTGGGCTTGAAGTCTCCTAAATTATGGAATATTTTTTCACTGATAGCGATATATTCTGTGAAACTTTCTGTTCCTGATATTTTTTTCTAACAACAATTATGTAATGTAGCTTCTGGTGAGCCTCCTCTTCTGCTTGCATCCTCGGTTCACTGTGCAACCAGAGATGCAGTCAAAGCAGCAAGAAGTGAGTTATTCTCTTGGATTGGTTCAGAAAACAATCCTGAAGACTTTTATCTGGATGTACCTGCAACAATGCCCGTAGTCAAGGAGCTCTGTGGACTTGACAATGTCGAGAGATATCTTGAGAAAGTTATTTCTTCATCGGATCAGAGGAATAAATGTAATGTGAATTAGGGGGTGATGATACATTTATTCAAACTAGTATAATATACGTGCATTGCATGTAGATGGTTTTGTTTCAAAGCAAAAAAATAATATTCTAAGTAATGTGTCATATTTTCCTGAGTATTTACTTATAGTTTGGATCCTATACAATGAATAATAAGTAGTTATTAGAGAGACTCTAATTATCTTAGACCACTTTTCTAGATAAGACATATGAATTCTTTGTCTTTCCTTTTTTTTTCTAATCTTTTTACATTATAAATGGACTCAACTCATATTATTTTATTTGTATATTATAGGTTTTATATATTAGTCCTTTAAATCTTTCATGTTTTGCAATAAGCTCTTCAAATCATTAAAAATCAATTTTAGATCTTCTCATTTTTTATTCTCTAAAATTAACGGCTAAAATCGTTGAAATTGCTATTAAATCCCCTAATTCTCACAAGTTATTTCAAATTAATCAATCAAATTCTACATCTACCTTTTATTAGATGGATTAATTTCAAAATAATTTAAGAATTAGGTGTCATAATAGGAGTTTCACTAATTTGAGAGACTAATTTCAAAGTAAGTACGAAATTAGCGGCCTTATAGTAATATGAAATATTTTAAGGAGTAATATTGAAAAAAAATCCATTATTTTTTTTGAACAAATGGATTGTCATAAGTATCCTTCAACCATGTCTTCTATCTCTGTTCACATGAAACAAAGAGGGAGAGGGAGAAGAGGTAGATGGTAAGTGCAACCACATATGTTCTCATGAATCCGTAATGGAGATCTTATGAATTTGGTGGTTTCTCCTACTGGATGAGTTTATAGTTGGTCATTAAGAAGACTCCTAAATTATAGCAATGAATGATCCAATATTTTCTAGATAATATATGCAGTAAGTTCAAGGTCATTACCAAAATAAACTTCCATTTGTAAGATTCGAATTCTCATTCTGCATGATTTAGAATACAACCATTTCCACATACAACAATAATTCTTGTCATGTGTTTATCGAATTCTTTTGTAAACAAAGATTTTTAAGTATAATATGTATCAAATTAGCATGCAACTACATTTTATGTGTATTAAATATGGAGAAACATGAAAAATATATATTCATATATACGCAAAATATTTCCTATTATTAATCGGCAACGCAGCAAGTCCCTTGTTAATACTCTTGAACTGCATGCACATTCCCATCTTGAATCATTGCAATGGTAGGTTTCATATGCAGCAGATCCAACTGCAATAGCCTCCTCATCCCCATCAATAACCACGATGGATACCTCTCCTCCCCAATTGTCGCCATAGTCGCTTTTGTTGATCTCGCGTTTGTCGTCAGCTCTACTAACGACTTTGTCCAATGTTTTATTCCTCGATGACATATTTGTTGATGTGGAGGATGGCGATTTAGTTGGCGGCATCAATGATGTGGCTAATACTGACCTCTAAGGTTGTTTTATTAGGCGACATGGATGTGGGTAATGACAACCCTAAGAATATTTTCTATTAGGCATCACAGATGTGGGTAATGGAAACCCTAAGAAGTAAGAACATTTTCTATTAGGCATTTGACTGATGTCAATGTTGTGCATATATAGAAGAGAAGAAGTAAGGTAAAAGATTGAAGATATTAGTCACTAGAGGTAGGAATTAGGGTAGGAATGGAGCTTTAGGTTTAAGGTAGTAGGTATACAGGAGAGGAGAGTGAGTGTTAATAGATGGTAGAAGCTCAAGGGTTGTACGATTAAATTTTAGATTAATGGGACATTAAGGGGAGTAGTGGTGACATTATGGTGATGATTAAATGAATAATTGGTGTGTTTTCAGTAGGAATAATAAGTGTGGAGATTACAAGGTGATGAGTGTTTAATGGGGTTGATAGAGAATTTAAATGGATAATTGTATGTGTGTTCATGTATGTATGGATGGATGTGTAGTAAAGGTTAATTATCACACTATATTGAGTATATTTATGTGATCATGTATGTATATGTGCATTTGTTTGAGAGCATTTTCAGTAGAAACGATTTAACATAACAATTAGATTTTATAATAGTATTAGATTAGATAATATGAGAAATTCAAATAATTGCGAGTTGCTATGCTCGACGGTGGAAACTCTTCAAACGGCAGTTTACTTGTTTGTTTAAAAACATTGAGCTTATAATTACTGCTAATTGTTTTGCCATAAAAATTCACGGGTATTGTTCTTTAATTCATCAATATTGCTGTTGCCGTACGTTTCCTGTTGTAAAGTATATTTATGAAAAAGATGCCAAAGTACGTAGCAGTCTTCAATCAGTTTCACTTTCTCATACGATATTCGGATTCGTGTCCGTCTATTTTTATGTAAACCTTCCGAATTTTATTTAATTATGAAAGTTAGTTGGAAAGATCATCGGAACTCTTGTTGGATCATCCCTATTCTTCATTCTTCTTCACCTAAACTCAATTGTTTAACCGAAGCACCCCAGTGCACTGTTCAACAATAACAAATGGTAAATTACATTATGAATTTATTTATTGTTGTTGTTAACAACATTTCTTTAAGAAAGGTTTTAATATAAAAATTTGGGGCAAACAAGACATCATTATCATCCGATATATGAAACATATTTCAGTCATATTCACAAAAGAAACAAATTAGATCGTTATTTTGTCCATTACGTACTTGTCACGGGCACGGGGTACGCGTTCTACCTCAAGCTCTAGTATATAAATAAAGTGTTTTGATCACTCTTGAGTATGCCTAGCTTTGAAATCATTGTGAAATGCAATAAACACAGAAGGAATCATAGTTTAACCAGAGTTAACTGCACATACATGATACACCCCTATAGTATCACATTTTGGAGCTCAGTACCGCGCGGTAATTTGATTTTGGCGGATAAACCTCATGGATTTTTTTGACTTTTTTACCCACAAATACATGCACTATTCATCATGGTAATATATATGTGCGAAACTTTTATTTTAGGTAAAGCCATCGAGTCTATCTGTCAGTATCAAACTAAGGGTATCCTTATCGCAAAGTGCAATATTACAAATGCAATATTTAAGCCTTTTGATAGAAGTGCTAGTTTAGTTGATTGATGTACGTAACTTATGATGTATAGGCCATTATGTGCTTAAAGCGACTTTATTGTAATTTTTTTTGTGTGTGCATGTTATAATCAAAGGGAGCGCATGCGCTTGAACCAAGATAGTTACGTTACAGTTTGGCGTTTTTCTGTATAGTTTGACTTCAGATATTTCGCTCGGATTCGACAAAGTACGTGCAGACTGCTTGCTACTGTCCAATCTTTCTCCATCTCTTTGCTCCTCTTTCTTCCTTTTCCAGCTAAGCGAAGTTGTTGGTGTGCGTGCATATAATAAGTCCAAAGAAAACGATATTTGATTCTTCAAATACTGATGATTTCTCTTAAGTGATGAGAAGAAATAGTTAAATCAACAGTATTACCGTGTTGATCACGAGGGAACTTGAATGCGGGCCGGGCACGGTTGCATGGATTCATGTCTTTACCCTTATTTAATTCGTCGGGCAATTCTTCTTTTTTTTATTGAACTTCTGAGTATGGAATATTTTTTTGGGGAAATATGGCCATGTTCTATTTTTTTTTTTTAACTCGATCCTTTCCCATTTATTTGAAAGAAAAACATTATTTTATAATTAAATTAAGTTAGTTTTTAGATGGGCCCGTTTCAAATAGAAAGTTATTATTAGACCCACTTAAATTAGGTTCTATTAGAAACAATTAACTAAAATAGTGTTGCTAATAGACCCAATTGTAGTAGTGTCAATCCAAACACATACGAGGAGGTGTGCTATAAGAGCAAGGGCAGCAAGCTCTGAAGGAGGCTCAAGGCTGACGTGGTCGTGGAAGTTGGCAGCCCCCTCTCCAGCAAGCTCCTAACCCCTCCCAAGCCCCTCTCCTTAGGCCGACGTGACGATGGAGAGCTTCGGAGCTCCCAAGCGCTCCACAAATTTGTGGAGCGCTTGGGAGCTCCCAACTGGGAAAATTTTACAAAACCCCCCCTCAAACTTCGGCGATGATGGCGTTTCCGTTGAGATGCTGGCGTTCGCAGAGATGATGAGTGGCGGGTCGGGTCGGAGACTGGGTGGCGTTCAGTTCGGAGCCAATGATCACACGTAATCAGAGGATGCGCCTGCTGCAACAATAGAGTCAACGACCACGTGAAGGGGTATCTACTTGAAGGAAGATCCAACAACCATTGTTCACGCTATAGTAAATTACTATAACATAAACAGTAAAAAAACTGTAGCATAAGCAATAAATCTAATTTGCTTCCCTGTGATTGAGGTATTGTTCATGTTATGGTATTCACTGTATCATAAACAGTAAATCAAATCTGCTCATCCATGCTTGAATTTACTATTTATGCTACAATTTTATTGTATCATAATTAGTAGAGCAAATCAAACGTATTAAAACTTGGATTCTTCTTTAAATATAGAGGAGTAGATATGATTTCTAAATTAAATGTATACGTATTAAAACTTGGATTCTTCTTTAAATATAGAGGAGTAGATATGATTTCTAAATTAAATGTATTAAACTTGGATCATTCTTTAAGCATAGAAGAGTAGATATGATTTCTACTTTTAAGGATACAATAATTAAATCAAATGTATTAAAACTTAGAGGGAGACAAGTTCAAAATATAATTCTTAAGAAAAAGGGGGGATGTGCTTTGCACGGGGCGCACACTAGTTTGAGTATATAGCAAATCAACACCATTCGAACTCTAATGGAGGATCCAAATGCATTTATATACAGTATGACAAACTTGCCATGATGCAAAGGTGGTGAGTGTGAGAATGGAATTAATAAGAGAATTCATGCATTGCCAAAAACATGAGACTAAAGTAATGAAGGTAATTGCAAATAATTAATTTGAGAGTCTTGAGGATAGAATGAGTTTCGACAATGATTGGAGACAACGACTCAACTTTTCACGCTGCAGCGTAAGAAACCTTGCGTTCAGTTGTGCATTTAATCATAATGATAGAGATTATCGTAAAGCTATGTTACCTTTATTTGTTTCTGTTATTTCCTGCAACTTTGAGGCCGAGCACCCTTTGAGTATCATGTGTATATATAATCACGCCAATCTCGTTGCCTTGCGGGCTAAATTCGTAACAAATTGATCCTGAAATGAATTATATTTAGTCAATGACCACAACA
>BQKN01067119.1:696233-721093 GCA_022839385.1 Asparagus kiusianus | reverse complement strand
TTTCTCCTGTGAAAAGACTAAACAGCAACGTGTATGAGACGTTGACTCAGGATTTTTGGCTAACCCCCAGTCTTAAACGGATTTGATTAGCCTTTACCAACTACCGTTTGAGTCGGGCTAGCATGCGGATTATTTAAATCCGTTCGCATGTAACGTTGCGCTCAGCGATTGAATTCTCTAAGACTTTGTGCTATGATGTCGAATACATAGACTTCGCCATTGTTACGGGAATAGGCTACCCGGCAACGTGTATTAGACGTTGGCTTATCCCTATTTAGGCTTTGGGATAAAATACCCCAGAATTGAACTCTGGTGTCTTTTTCAATCGGAAAAAGACTAAAACGGCGACGCGTGTTAGGCGTCGACTTATCCTTTCTTAGGATTCAGGATGAAATTCCCCATGCGTGTAAGGCATGGATTTCGGTGTTATTAATAACAACCTACCACAATGTTGAATATGCGGACGAGTGTTCTTTTTAACGGTCAAGAACTAACCGGCAGTGCGTGTTAGGCGCAGACTTATCCTTACTTAGGTTTCAGGATAAAATACCCCAGAATCGAACTCTGGTGTCTTTTTCAATCGGTGAAAGACTAAACCGGCAGCGCGTGTTAGGCGCAGACTTATCCCTGCTTAGGATTCGGGATAAACTTCCTAGGATGAATCCTAAATTCTTGGAAAAGGATTGGTGTGGGAAGGAAGAATTTTATATTCTATTCCCCGAACAAGGAAAGGAGACTTGAGGTGGGATCTCCACCCCCAAAATCCGGAAAGGTGAAACTAAGAGTGGGATCTCCACTCCGAGAATCGCAAAGATTCGGGTAACCCTAACTGTCAGAAGGTTTGATTACCGACTTGAAGATGAATTTCTCGTTTATCGAGAGTGAATTGTGGTTTTGGTCCTAACTGTAGGAAGGTTTGACCAAGCGGGAGCTTGAGATGACCCTAACTGTAGAAAGGTTTGATCACTCGATTTGAAAGCGGACCTCTCGTTCGTTGGAGGAATCGAGAGGGGATTTTGGTTGTGGTCCTAACTGTAGGAAGGTTTGACCGAATGGGAGGTTTGAGACGATCCTAACTGTAGGAAGGTTTGATCGCTCAATTTGAAAGTGGATCTCTCGTTCATTGGAGGAATCGAGAGGGGATTTTGGTTGGCGTTGTGGTCCTAACTATAGGAAGGTTTGACCAAGTGGGGGGTTTAAAACGATCCTAACTGTAAGAAGGTTTGATCGCTCGATTTGTGGGCCTCTCGTTCATTGAAGGAATCGAGAGGGGATTTTGGTTTTGGCCCTAACTGTAGGAAGGTTTGACCAATTAAAAAGTGAGAGTGAGAGTACAAATTACTGTAAGAATGTTGATTCGTACAAATCACTCAAAGGGGGTTCCTGATGTTAAGTGGTAAATACTTAACAACAAAAAGAAAGGCTTTGACAATTCGTCAATTATATCCGGACTCTAACAATGAAAGCGTTGAGTACACGAACATAGTGGAAGTTTGAATGGATTAAACAGGAAAGAATTTTGGTGGTCCCGCCGTTAATTAGTTTGATCGGTGGGGGAATCTGTGGTGGAGACTATGAGTTGTCAAACACCAATGAGAGTTTTGTGAGGGAAGATTGATCCAATGAAGTGATCGAATCTCATCTCAGCAAAAGAGTGTTCGGAAATTATAATAAGAGTTTAGTGTTTATCACTGATCGGGTTATCCCTAAGAATATTATCTTTAACATTCTTCCGGGAACTTCCCGTGGAAGAAAGGAAATAGTTTAGACTCATATACCTATTGGAGTATCAGGGAGCAGTTTAACCTCTTATACCGGTCGGAGGAATGAGAAGCAGTTTATACTCATATACTCTTTGGAGTTTTTGGGAGCAGTTTATACTCTTATACCGGTTGGAGTTTCAGGAAGCAGTTTATACTCTTATACCGGTCGGAGTTGTGCCATTTTCAACTGGCTCACTCTAGCGTTATAACACCGGCTTCAACCAAGGTTTGGATGCTATTCTTGAGCGTAAAACACGCCTTGGTTGGGTGAAGGATCCTCCTGTGGTATGCGTAGTACTTCGGATCCGCAATATCGTCAGCTTCCTCCTGATTCGTGATCGGTGGGAGCTTGATCTTGTTATTATCAAGGAGGGATTTGAAGATGGCTGGAACATCTTCGTCCTTGAAGGAGTACTCTTTTTGAGGCCTCTGATCCGAAGTCTTTTGCTGCCTTCGGGACTGCTGTTGCGATGTTTGATTAGCATCGACAGTCATTGCGGGTGTCTTGCCCTTACCACGGGAGGCAAAGTTCGAGTTCGGAGGATTTATCATCGATTGACTCCTCTCGGCCTTCTTCCTTCGGAGGAAGCGTTCGGCTTGTTCCCCTCGGACCTTCAAGTCTTTCCAAGTATTGGACGGTGCTGTCCCCATTGCTTCCAACACGTCCAATGCGAGGTTGTTGTGGCAAGTCTGGAGAATGAATTCCTCGGTGATCGGGTCCCGGCAATTCAACGCTTTGTTCCGGAACCTCTTGACGAAGGTTTCGACCGGTTCTCCGTCCTTTTGTTTCTCGTCGAGCAACGTTCCGATGGATATCTCGGTGTCGTCGTCGAAGAAGTTGGCGAGGAATTTTGTCTCCATGTCGTCCCAGCTATTCACGCTTCCTGGCTTGAGACGGCGATACCAATCGAAGGCGGCTCCGCGAAGAGTGCCAACGAATGACCGCACCATCAGAGGCTCATTGCCGAAGATAACACCCAGGTGCGATTTGAAGTAAATCAAATGCTGAGTGGGGGAACCCTTCCCATCGAACGGCGTGAAGTTGATTAAACTAAACTTCGTCGGATAGGGGATTGATTCCCACTCTCTTGGGTATGGACAAGGAATGCCCGTCTTCTTCACTTCTTGAGCGGAAATCAACGTATTGATTTTGCTCTCGAGGTTTTTGATCTTCAAGTTTTCACTTGTATCTTCGTTGGCATCCTCGTTACCACCCCCTGCATTGACGAGAGGGTTATTGGCGTCACGAGTTTCATTTGCACCTGTGTCCTTATCTTCCAGATTATTCTGGTTATGACGACTTGGTTCGCTTTGTTGGTTCCTCAATGCCTGGATTTGTTGCTCATGCATCTCTCTCATAGTCTGCATGGCCATCTGCATCTCGAGCCTGAAGCTCTCCTGTTGTTTGGCCATGGCTTCTTCGAGCATCTTGGCCACTTGTTCCACGCTTATCATGAATGACTCGCGGGGTTCTCCTTCGCTGGATACGGTGTTGTCAGACGCAACCGCAGAGCAAGCATCCGATTCTTCATCTTCTGAAGGTGGTCTTATCCGAACCCTACCGTAAGTTCCTCGTGTGATGGCTCCGGACTGCAGACGGGTTAGACGCCGGGATGCTTTCAGAATCGACTCGAGATCATCCCGTGTCGATGTCCTTTTGCTGGTCATATTAGCGGTGACCCTCGGAAATTCTCCGTCTTCAACCGCCGTTCTTCTTTGTCGGAAACGCCTAGGCCTTGGTTTTGGCGTTTCGGTACTGAGCCTTTCGAAAACCGAGACTCTCTCGGGGACTGCTTTGATGCAGTTGCATTCAGACAGTATCGCCCGAATGAGCTTGGAACAGGGGCATTGAGTTTCGAGCCTACGAGGACTTCTCTTTCTGGCTCTGCTCGTACCCCCAGCACGATAGTATAGCTCGTCCGTATGAAAGTCGGAGCAACCTATCGCGTGTTGGCACGATTTCCCAGGTATAACGTCATCGTCATCGGACGACAACATTTCCTTCTGGGGGCGAATCGCCTTCTTTGGGCTTTCAAAAGTTACGCGCCTCGACACATGCCTTTGCGGGCGTGAGTTCTCAGCGGGCTCCTGGACTTCAATGCGCAAATTGGCGTGCGCAGCTGCTTTGAACTTCTTGTCATGCTGAAAGTGACAGCGACCCCCAGCATGTTGAGTCGTTCGGGACTTCTTCATCGGACCCAAACGCTCTTGAACTGGAGTTTTGCATCGTCCATTGGGGAGTGGGCCGAGGCGCTCCAAAACTGACTTCTTTCTCCGGGATGATTCTGTGTGACCTCCCGGAGTAGCCATGGGAATTGTCGGCGACTTCGTTTGGTTCGCCGGAGGTTGAATCTGCTTCGAAGGTTGCAAAGGTTGCTCTTTGGCCTGAATCGCCACTTCGGATTTCGGCCTCCACACTTTGCGGGTTGGTGGCGGCTCCTTTGTCACCTCCTTCTGAAGTTTTCTACGGGCTTCTTCAGCTTGAGCCCGTGCCTGCGCTGATAATGCACGGCGCTTGCGAATGCGTTCCTCCAGCGTTGAACGGTTCCGTTTGACACGGACCCATTGCATTGTTGGCGGCTTGGAGGAACCACCATTCATCTGTTGTTGAGGCTGCTTGCCTCTTCTGTTCTTCAGATCCGTGTTGTAGCGGATCCCGTCCACAGATTCCATTGCCTTTGCGAATTGTTTCGCAAGGCGTTGACGTTGCCTTTGGTGGGCTCTCTTCGAGAGAGTCATCACGCCCTCGGCAACGAAAGATTTGGCCAGAGCAGATCTGACCTGGTTGGAAGTTGGAGAAATCTCGCCCAATGCAGCTTCGGCATCCAGCGGGGCGAGATCTTCGTTGGTGCTTTCAACATCTTCGTACCAACGAGCCTTTCTCCTGGAGGAGAACTTCTTGGACTTGCGTGGGGAGGTTGATCCGGACGAGGATGACAAGTACGCCTCGAACTTTTGCTGGTCGAACTCGTATTCGACCTCCTCCACGACCGGGATTGAGATCCGCGGCTGCGACGCTCCGCTCTCAGCAGCGAGATCGGTGGCTCCCACTGTGGTCGCCAAATTGTTCGTGGGAAAAATCGTTGCTTTCTTCATTACTGATTCCATTGCACACTTGGTAATTGTTTATCGATTACAAAGATCTGGTCTTTTTATAAGATCCGGTTACAACGAAAATCAAATAAAAAGAAATGAAAATTATAACTTTGTTTCCTTATTTGCCGAACAAATCACGAGCTCCTGTTTTTCGGTCACTCGCTTGCGTGGGTTGTTTGCCTGCGCCGGGGTTTATCCGTGGACCACCACGAGATCTAGATCCGGTCGGATCTACGCAGTACGACGGGTATTATTTCACCAAGGAAATAATAGCCGGAGGGATTGTTTCACCAAGGAAACAATTGCTCTAATCTCGGGATCAAAGACCAAGCTTTGATCCGGAGGAAAACTACGTAGATCTGAGATCCGGTCCTCTCGAACACCTGCCTTATTTGACGTTGATGATCGCCGAGCACCAGATCTGGATGAGCAAGTCTTCGAAGTCTTAAAGTTTGAATCTTTTTTAGATCTGAGTCTTCAATCCTGCAGGGCTTCGCCTCCTCCAAAATCTAACCTCCTCAAATGAACAACTTGAAGGCCTATTTATAGGCACTCAGAACTGTGCCCGTGCACAGTTCTGGGCCGAGCCACCTCAGGGTGGCTCGGCTTGGGCCGAGCCACCTTGGGGTGGCTCGGTGTCGGCCGAGTCCCCCTGGGTGTTGCCGTGGTGTCCGTCGTTCGGTTGTTTTGTCCGTGATTCGTTTCGTTGTTGATCTGGACTTTGATTCGGTTGTGTGGTTGACTTGGTCCGGAATCGATTTGTTGAATTGATTCCCGATTTGGCAGTAAATCCACTTCTGAGTTCGAGTCCGAAACTGATCTTGATTCGATCGCGATTCATCCGAGTCCGTTCTTGGTTGGACGACTCATTGACTCCCCGAACCGTTGGATTGATTCCGCACGCGAATGCATTCTGTTGATCGCGTGCAATTTGTTGACCTCGTCGCCTCGTCACTCGATGGTTCGTTGATTTGTCGAATCACCGTGTCGAGCTGTGCTAAGGGACCTATAGGCAATTTTATATGCCTACAAACGTTTCTCAAACGCACAACAGTGAATTGAAAAAGTTTAAAATTATAGCACATCAAAATTTCTCTGTTTCATTTCAGATTTAACCACATTTCCAACAGATATGAGTTGCGACTACACGTGGACATAACTACATTTGTTACCATACCACCCTCTAACCAAACACACCTTTAAATTAAAAATTAACATCAAATTGGAAGAGATGATATGGACAATAGTACAAACAGGAGTGAGGACATAGGCGACCGAGTAGGCTTGGGCTGCGTGGTTGGTAGGAGTTAATTATGAGCTCGGGGTTAGTGTGTAATTATTTTGTTGTTCTTGAGCAAATAGATGAAAGGGCTCTTCACCTGTCGAGTTTGGCGGTGCGGCTCAAAATAAATAGCGTGGCAAAGAGAATTCGTTGTAATATTGCCATGTGAAATTTAAAGTTGTTAATAGTTATAGAAGTGTAGGAAATGAAATCGCTTGAAATATTGACACGTGGCAAAGAATGGAGCTAGAGGTTATTGGCTCTTTTTGAAAATGACTAAAATACCACATTTGCATTTCAAATGGATTTTAAATGACAGTAGAGTATTTTAAATAGCTCCGGCTACAATAAAATTTTATAATTATTCAAAAGAAACAATAATACCTATACTTTTCATCGGAAATCAATTTTTCCTGCCAAGCTACCTCACATGCTTGCTGTGTGATTACTGTGGACCGAGTTGGATAGTAAGGAATGACATGCTATAAGGGTTAGAGGGAGAAATAACTATGCCTAAAATCTCATCATCCCCAAATTAGCGAAATTCACTTTTTTTTTCTCCAAAACTTGAATGAGAGAGGGAGCGGTTGGAGGAAAGTTTTTGCAATGATTCTTTGATCTTGAATGTGACTTGAGAGAAAAGAGAATCTCTAGTGAGGATGGCCACTTGAGTGCGGCGTCGACTAGGAGCAAATGTGAGACTCCTCTCAAACTTTTGAGAGATTTCTATGTGGGTTTGGTTTTTTTGGAAAAGGATGATTAATATGGTGTTTATCCTCAATTAATCGAATGATAAACTCTAATTTGAGTGCTGATTGGTGGAATTTTGCAAACTAGGAGCAAGTCCTTGCCACATCAACAAGAGAATAAATATTTTTACAAATCACATGCAAGCATGTGAGGGATGTCGGCCGAAAAATTGATCTCCAATGAAAGTTATGAGAATTATTTATCGTTTCTTTTGAATAATTATAAGGTCTTATTATAGCCGGAGCTATTTAAAGTACTCTATTGTCATTTAGTGTCCATTTAAAATGTCAATATTGTTGTGCACAGCGGAACTCGAATCACACGAAAGTGCACGAATAAGAACAAATAAATCACAACCACACCAGCAAAACACAATCACCACAGCAAGACAAACGAATTTTACATGGTTCAGCTAGTTGCCTACATCCACGGGGCAAGGAGGGGAGAGTTCTTACTATTAGAAATTAAGAGAATACAAATATGGTTACAAATCTCACCAATAAACCCTACAACAAAACTCTCTAGATCTCTCACAAATCCTCCCACAATTGATGCACAATCCTCTCTCAAAAGTCTGCTCAAGTTGTCATTGCTTAACCCTAATTAATCAGGTTTAGGATTATATATCAACAGTAAACAAAACGGGTTAAAACCCAACACTCAACTGCAAACCCGACTGGCGGTCGACCGCCCTGCAATCAGCAGAACCCAGAAAGTTACAGGGTTTGCTCCGGTCGACCGTTGCGGTCGACCGAAATCGATTCCAGAGAAGAAATCGATTATAGGGTTGTCACGGTCGATCGCGACTGTCGACCGTCTCATCTCCAGAACTCAGCTCAGACTTTGTGCACGTTTCCGATCGACCGCAGCTGACTCACGGTCGATCGACCAGCTTCCTGAACATTTTCCTGCTGATTTTCTGAACAGTTCTTCGCCGTCACTTCTACAAATATGATATTTTAGCTTTTTTGGAAATATACTATAAATTCTTGATCTTTGTGTGACCATTTTCTCAAGCATTTTAAATTTAATATTGCCGAATATATCAAGATTGGACGCTCAAATTTTGAACACCTCATACTTGGGAGGACTAGCGTCATGCCTCTTAAGTTCCAAGCAAGATGATTTTTATGAAATCATGAAGAACTTTTATTATATATCATTTCAAAACCTAATTTATTATTATTTTTGAATTATGATAATTTTGTACGTAGTTATATTGATTAGCTTTTGAAAAATAATCAACAACTCCTGGTGATCTATTTGAAGATTAGCATAATTAGCTTTTGTACGTAGTTATATTAAATATCATTTTTATTTTTATTTCTTTCAATATATACAAATGGCAATTCGGATCAAATAACTCTGCTGCTACATTAGAAATCTGAAATTACGATGGGAGGCAAGGGTTAAAATTCTTATACTCTTCATCAATTAAATAACAGATCATCATTATTAAAATTAAGTATTATTAATATATATCTCTCTGGTATTTTAAAAAGCAGAGAGGGCCCTCGAATATAAAGCTCAGCACCTATCCTTTTCTCGAAGAAAAAGCATGGTAACTTATCCGATTCTTTATTAAGACCTCCAAAATGTGCAATGTATCTGATCAACAACAATATTTTCCTCCGTATCCAACCATACAAGAACACTGAATGCTCAACTGTCGCTTCGTGCACCCAACCAAACCGCGCCACGTCAGCCAGTCACATGACGGTGTCGGAATAATTACGGTCCCTTTAGTACCCGTTACCCCAAAAAAATCTTAATCCTCTAACGAAAAGAAAGGGATAAGATCCTGAGAGCCAACGTTAAAAAGGAAACGAGATTAGCGGTAACAGATCACATTATCCTTGATAACGATAAAACTGTAAATAAAACTATCCAGGGTGTCGATTTAGTCCTTAAATCACGATTTCAAACTCGGAGGCCGACGAGAAATTGCGCTAAATCAGCAATAAATCTACGTATTTCCTTTAACGGTACGTACGTCATTTTTCTCATGATAATATCGTTGTTATTATTTCCCACTTTCAGCCGCTGAGCTCGTTATAAATACGCCTCCTCGCTCTCATCGCTCTCAATAAATTCAAGTTGAGAGAGAGAGAGAGAGAGAGAGAGGAATTGGATTATTTAGGTGCGCTCCCTCTCTTCCTTCTACTTTAATTTTTAGTTTTGTTTAGTGAATTTTGGTGACTGATCAGCACTTACTGGAGCTGGTCGATCTGATCAATGTGTGTTCTTGATGTAGTCTCTAAATATTTTTCGATTTTTTTGTAACTTAGAAGTTATTAATTAGTCTGCGGGAGTTGGTCAATTTTTTTTTTCTTTTAACTCTTTTTCGTAGTCTATTTTCTGGTTCTTATTCTAGTGAGAATGTAGATCAGTAGATGTAGGTCGATTAATTTTACGAAATATTAGCGGTTCTGTGGTTGGTCTTCCTCGTTGAATCTAGTATTTTGTTTGCTAGCGCTATTCTGGTTGTTATTCCTGAAAAGGTTTTTTTTTTCCCTCTTTGTTCATGCTATTTTTTTTAAAGATTTGATTTTTTAGCTGCTGCTTCATTATTCTGAAATGTGGTTAATTGGTAACGTTTGCCTTCTGATCCAATTCACTATTCACTGATTTTTTCCAAACGCCCAAAACTTTAGAGATTATAATGAACTAGTTGGAATGAGGATATATCTGAAACAATATGAGAAAATGAAAAGGCAGGAGCTGTGAGTGAATTATTCGAGAATAAAGGAACATTCCCTATTTTAGCAGCAGAAAGTCTTTTTTTTGCTATTCCTTGAAAAGAAAATTTGGTTAATTTCCTGTCCTATTTTTAGAATAGCTTATGGAAGGCTGGAGGAGAAATAGAAATATTTGTTTCTCCAGAGATATTCGCAGTGAAAGAAGAAGCTCAAAATGACCATTCTGTCAAAACCTTGAAAATGTTTATATGCTCATTGAAAAAATAAGAAGAAAAAAAATGGAAATATTTTTTTCCTTCAAAAGAATAAAAAATAAATACAAATAAAAAATAAAAAAGGTAATGGAAATATTTTTTTCCTCGGCTGAAAGCAAACTCTTACCTTCTCTCTTTAATCCAATATTTTTTGAGTCAACAGTTAGGAAAATGTTCGTTTATTCTTTGGATGGGGATTTTGCTTTTTTTGTGTGCATAGTATGTCTGAAAGGAAACTGGACATAGATTCCTCGTTCCACTTGGAGAATGTAATCAATCCATAGATATGGACTACTGAATGTCATTTGCTTTTCATGGGTAGTCCAACTAAAATAGCCGATATTATGTCATCATTACACACATCAACTCCGTATCTTCTCTTTTATAAAAGGTTCCCTTCTAGTGTGTTTTTCCTTCTCTTTCACAACAACTTCTGAGAACTATTATGATCTAAAGGATCTGAGAAGTTTTTTGCTTGTTCAGGAGCATGGCGAGCTCTAAAATGCATTTTCTAAGCCTTCTGTTCTTGCTATTATTGGCATCGTCTATAGAAGGCAAGTATATGAAGTACAAAGACCCGAAACAACCATTGAACGTTCGGATCAATGACTTGATGAACCGGATGACCCTTGCTGAAAAGATCGGTCAGATGGCTCAGATTGAACGAAAGGTTGCAAGCTTCAAAGTAATGAAAGATTACTTGATAGGTAATTCATTTATTTACCATATGCAACTCTCTATTATCCATGCATAGTAGATAAAAGAGGAAAATGGAAAATTCCATGTACTGAATATGTTAACAGGAAGTGTATTGAGTGGCGGGGGGAGTGTGCCTCGTTCTAAGGCAACTCCGAAGGATTGGGTGAATATGGTGAATGAATTCCAGAAGGGCAGTCTTTCGACACGTCTTGGCATTCCAATGATATACGGCATTGATGCGGTTCATGGAAACAACAATGTCTACAAGGCAACGATTTTCCCACATAATATTGGGCTTGGAGCCACAAGGCAAGTTCTTAAACATTGTGATTCTTTCACATTGATAATCACTTAGGATGGGATTCTCCTTTTCACAATATTTTTTTGAAAAACTGACATTCTAGCTTTAAGTTTATGAATTATCAGTGGAACTGTCAGTAAACTTCAAGATTGAATTGTTAGGACAATCTTCAATAAGTAGAATATATAAATTGATAATTTTCAACAGTTGCATAAAAATTATATTTCTGAATGGATAAAGTTTATCCTAGTCTAACTCGAAGTTTTCTCAATCTGTAGAGATCCTGAACTCGTGAAGAAGATTGGAGCTGCAACTGCCCTTGAAGCCAGGGCAACAGGCATCCCATATGCCTTTGCTCCATGTATTGCGGTAAGGAGGAATCCACCAATAGATAGATGGGATTTCTCATAGTTTTTAACATGAGCATTATTGATTTCAGATTAAAGCAATATACATGTTTCTGATTAAATCGGCAATTCAGGTATGCAGAGATCCGAGGTGGGGTCGCTGCTACGAAAGCTACAGTGAAGACCACAGAATTGTTCAAGCAATGACGGAGATTATTCCTGGACTACAGGGAGAACTTCCTGCTAATTTTTCCAAAGGAGCACCATATGTTGCTGGAAGGTAAGCATTTAAAGTTAATCACTTGCTAATAACAAGGCTTTGTTATAATTATTGGCCAGCTGTTTTTTCAAGTTTACATTAAACTAGGCATTAACTTTGTCAGTTAGATAGTAGATGAACATCTCGCGGGAAAAAACATGGAGTCTTTGTGTCCCTTCTAGTTATATGGCAAACATCATTTTTTGCTAAAATGGTTTCTGAAAGGTTTTCTTCTCATATATTTTTTGTTCACAAGTTACCTCTTTAGTTTAGTTGTTCCTATCTATGTTGCATCACTGAGGATTTTATAGAGGGAAAACTTATTCGAAAGAATAATTTTATACAAAAGGAAAGTTCAAGATTAGCTCTAAGAGGTTCAAAACATGATTGGGAAGACTCTAAAAATCTCTAGAGCCCCTAATTACTTTCTGTAAGTAACCTAAACGATTATATCCTCGTGATGCATTTATGTTATCTTTACTAAAGAAACCAAACCAAAATTAGAGTAATTAAACATTTTGCCGTTTACAAATAATCTTTAAATTTTCTTGGTTACCAAAATGTCGTCAGCCACCTATATCTTTTGCGATCATTAAAGAGGTTAAGACTGAACTTAGTTTATTTTGGGTCTTCTCTGTTTCATTAAGATATTTCTAATGAAGCCATTAGGAATACCTAACACATCTTTTCCTCCAAGAAAAAAGAAAAAAAAAGTTAATCAACATGAATATACTAATATCGCAGACTAAATGCAAAAACAAGTTCGGGAATTCAAATTACTATTGGAAATGAATTCCTGTAACCAAGTAATTCAGGTGTGAGTTTCATGCGTACATTACACTGATTATTAAAATACATGCATTTCATTTTTTTTCCCTCATTCCATTTTCATTTTGACAGGGACAAAGTTGCAGCCTGTGCTAAGCATTTCGTTGGTGATGGTGGGACATATTTGGGGATCAATGAGAATAACACAATTATCAATCACCATGGACTTCTTAGCATCCACATGCCAGCTTACTACAACTCCATCCTCAAGGGTGTTGCTACTGTTATGGTGTCCTATTCCAGTTGGAATGGGGACAAAATGCACGCCAATCGTGCTCTTATCACTGGCTTCCTCAAAAATAAACTCAAGTTTAGGGTATGCAGATAAAAGAACTTTTTGTATGTAGTTTTCTCATTTCTACTTGATGCTATCACTAACAATCGTGTTTAATGACTTTTCAGGGCTTTGTTATCTCAGATTGGCAGGGTATTGATAGAATCACCAATCCACCAGGTGAGAATTACACGTACTCAGTCCAAGCGGGAGTCAATGCGGGTATTGACATGGTTAGTAGATTTCTACTAGCTGCAATAATCTAAACCTTGTGTTAGGAAGAAAAGAAAAAAAAAACCGTCGTGTTACTAAATTGATAACTTTTTTTTAATGTTGCTATGCATTGTAGGTGATGGTTCCCGAAAACTATACAGATTTCATTACTGATCTGACCTCTCTCGTTAAGAAGAAGATTGTCCCTATGAGCAGAATTAATGACGCAGTTAGAAGAATTCTGCGGGTCAAATTTGTCATGGGCCTATTTGAGAACCCCATGGCTGATCTTAGCTTTGCTGACCAATTGGGCAAGAAGGTTATTTCCTCTCTCTGACTCTCACTAACATGTACTCTGTAACTTGAGGAGCAAAGACTTTATGAAAACGTGATCTTTATGAGTCATTTATTTAAACAGGAACACAGGGAATTGGCTAGAGAAGCTGTAAGAAAATCACTTGTGCTACTGAAAAATGGAAAATACCTGAACCAGCCATTGCTGCCTCTCCCTAAGAAGGCTCCAAAGATCCTGGTTGCTGGAAGCCATGCCGATAACTTAGGTTATCAGTGTGGTGGATGGACCATTAAGTGGCAAGGAGCTAGTGGAAACATCACAGCTGGTGAGATTTGTTACACCAACCACCTGTTCTTCATTACTTCGTTTTTACTTTTTCTCAGTACTCAGAAACCGCTTTATTCGTACAATAATTTTAGATGCACCACAATTTTCTATAATAGTTTGACTCACCAGGTTTTGCATCTTCTAATTTCATGGATTTTATGTCTCTTCATGTATTTACGTAACATCTAAACTCACTAGTATAGTTAATCTTTTCGTATGTGCGTAGCATAACAAAACACTCGGTATATATTGTCAATTGCAGGGACTACAATCCTTGATGCAATCAAATCCACCGTCGACCCCACAACCGAAGTCATCTATTCTAAGAACCCTGACGCAAACTTAGTCAAAAAAGGTGATTTTTCGTACGCCATTGTTGTGGTTGGAGAGGTCCCATATGCTGAAACTCAAGGAGACAACCTGAACCTCACTCTTCCTTCTCCCGGTCCAAAAACAATCAATACAGTCTGCAGCCATGTCAAGTGTGTCGTGGTACTAATATCGGGTAGACCACTTGTGATCAAGCCATATATCTCATCAATGGATGCTTTGGTTGCTGCTTGGCTCCCTGGATCAGAGGGCAAAGGAGTCACTGATGTTCTCTTCGGTGACTATGGATTCACCGGAAAACTGCCAAGAACTTGGTTTAAGACTGTTGATCAATTGCCGATGAATGTTGGTGACGAGTATTACAACCCTCTGTTCCCCTTTGGATTTGGATTGACAACGAAGCCAACAGAAGCCAGGTAGAATGGCAATGAGAATGTATAGAAGATGGTTTGGTGTCACATATTTACGGAAGTCACCGTAATTGTACGGTATTTAGATAGGTGACTAATTGATCTCTTGATAGAATGCGATCCTACTGTTCTTTACTTTTTGATTTTTGAAATAATGGAAGTATCGGAATTTTAAAAAATCTACTTGAACTTCTTGATTGGGACGATTGAACCTAGGTCTTTTTGTTACAGTATTAAAGGACTCTTTCACTATGCCAAAACAACAAAGTTGAAGCGAGTTGAGGATCATAGTTTTATATAATAGACTGTTATTAGTATTGTTATGTCATAAACTGAACAACCAGACACCACCCCGAGCAGCATGGCTGCTCGTCCTTCACTCGAGTTCGTCGTTGTCAGTTCATCCAAAACCATACCGAGTATCAGGATTTGAGCCATGCTCAACACCTCGTCCATCATGAACCAGACGAGATCACACATCTTCTAAGTGGGCTGACAAATCCTAACTAACCTAAGTGAAGCGCGGAATGCAATCATCAAGGAAATTCTCTCTATGCCCTCTCGATCCATCATAACGATCTTGACCAATAACAAAGGGACACATGGACAATTTAGTTACGGAGGAAGCTTCCTTAGGGGCTGTTTGTTTAGCTGTTTTGGCCTTGGGAAGCGGCCAGAAAGCTGCCAAAATGGCAGCTTTCTGGCCAGAAAGCTGCCATTTTGGCAGCTTTCTGGCTCCTTCCCGAGGTCAAAACAGCCAATTTTCAGCCACCCAAACAGCCCCTTATTGCTCACCTGGACTGACCAGAGGAAACCATGTGAGCTTTTGTCGCTCCCGATATATCCTTTCGAGTTAGTATAAAAAGAGGTAACATTGGTAAGAAAACTAAGTCAATTTCAATCATTTTGATTAGATTTTCACCTCTTTTTTCAAGTCACTAAGAGCAAGTGCAGCAATCTCCTAGTAGGGAGCTCTTGTTGGAGTGCTCTCAAACACGAGGTCCACTTAGGAGCTTCCTACTAGGAGAAATATTCCAACAAACTCCCAATTAGGAGCTTAAATATTATTTAAAAATTCCATTCTTCTACCTCTAACATTTTATAAATATATTTTAAAATAATAAATCTAATAAAAAAAATATTTTCTAGTGGGCCGCCACCCCTTAGGAGCTCCCTAGTGCTCCACAAATTTGTGGAGCTCTTAGGAGCTCCATGGTGGACCCAACCGCCAACTAGGACTTATGAGCCTCCTTGAGAGCTTGTTGGAGCATATTGGGAGCTTTTCCTTGCCACATCACCCTTAAGAGCCTCATTGGGAGGTTGCTGCACTTGCTCTAACTAAAGAATCGAAGGGTCATCGGGACGTCAAGCTTAGGTGTCTTCTAGCAGTTTGCTAGTGATTTCAGGAGGAGCTCCACTTGCAAATCCGCTAATGGATGAATCACAGGAGTCTCTACAAGAACCTGAGTTCGACAACTCCTCTCAAAAAAAAAAAAAAAAAAAAAAAAAAAAAAAAAAAAAACCCAAAACAAGTATCACCAATAACTTTTATCTCTTGTTACAAATAGTATAGAAAAGCATATTGTAGTTATCATTATCACAGTAGTAAATGCTTCAGCAACTTCCGACCAGCCTCACACAGTCAAAGCCAATCAAATGGTGCCACGTTGACTAGTCACATGATGGTGTCAACTAAATAACGGTCCCTTTATTGCATTTATCCTCCAACGAAAAGAATGGGATAAGATCATGAGCCAACGTTAAATAAAAAGGAAACGAGATTAATGATAACCAATCACATTATCCATGAAAAATGACGAAGTTGTAAATAAATTACAATCCTTAATCACGATTTTCAAACTTAGAGTCACAAAAAATGCGCTAAATCAACAATAATTTTACACGTTTCCTTTTACTAGTGTAGTGCACACACGTTGCACATGAATATACTCGTTTTATGTTCTAAATTTATATTTAACTAATAATTTAACAAACTAATAATTTATTAGAATCAATAACTTAAAAGTGACAATATTAAATTATTACACTATTAATTTAATATATATAAAAGAAACATCATATCATATCACTCTTCATTTTCTTCCATCTAATCTTGTTTTATTTATAAGTATTGTCATTTTTAGTACTCACTATTTAAGAAGAATAAATGAGTAAAATAATTTATCAAACTCAAAAAATTGCAACTCTTAATTAGAAAGAGTTTTGTCAATTAGGGGGGGTTATTCGTTGGTGTAATTTGGGGTAAATTGTTCCAATGGGGTAATTTTACCCAATGGGATAATTGAGTGGGATAAAGTGGGGTAAAATGGGGTAATGAGACAATTTGAGTGGGATAATTTTAGTATGACATCTTTTTATAATATTATATTTATAGCTCAATTAAATTCAAGTTTAACTTGATATAAAATCAAATGATTAAATAAATAATAGTTATAATATAAAATAATATTAATTTTTAAGATTATTTTAATATAAAATATTAAAAATAATATAATAATATTAATATTAATCAATCTTAAAATCACAGTGCAAGTATTATACATCAACGACTGATGAAAATCCTAGGAGGAATTCCTATAGATGAACCACATTATATGGTAACTTTTTTTGAGTTTGTTTATTGTATTTTATTTTAATTTAAAAAAAATTATAATTGATAGTTGTACTTTGTTCCTTTGTTGTAGAATGGTGGCTGTGATATATTGGAGTGGTTTCATCCTCCTTTTGTATTTTGCTTATATCTTGCATTTATATTTGCTCAAAAGACTGCCATCAAAACGCACATAATTTGGTAAGGTACATAACATATACATGAACACCTCTCAACATGCACATAAATCATACAACTCAGTTCATAGTCCTGATACCCTTCAAATTTGCATATATGTGTTCATTTTCAAACATGCACATACCATGTTCATTCTCAAACCATCATAAGCACAAATACTACATAACAATAGATGTAATTGTATAATAGTGGGTCCATGTATACATACCATGGACATAGTCAAAATACAAAAGATTCAGGTGCCATTTATACATTTACATCCATTATTTACATATGAAAACAAATAAAATAGCTAATCTTGAACGAAATGCAATGGCCAACCTCTCAAAGGCAAAAAGTTCATCAGAACAGAGACAAAGTTGTCGCGCACATCATACAGAACAGGACACGTTTAGAAATTCCATAGTATCACAACCCAGTTTCATGGTCTTCAGGCAAGTAATTTCACTATCTTGAGTGTAGACACGCATAGAAAACCTAAAAGAGAAATTTCGAAGATGATCAACAACTACAGGATTCCGATAATGTAAAAGTTACAAACAGACAAGTCCCATAACAAAATCCGAAGAACATAGCAAAAAAAAAAAGTCCATATGCTGCTCTATGCTTTGATGGCATATTTCCTCTTTGGAAAATACATTTCTCGTTTCTTCTCACGCTCTGTCTTCAAAGATTCCTATTAATGTAAACAGAGAAAAAATAAAAGAAAATTCAACGATGGAATTTTAGAAGTTAAATAACAAATCAGATTATCGTCATATAAAAACATGATAAATGAACTTTTTCTCATTGGAATCCAAGAATATTTACTTTTACTCCTACTGTCTCCATGCTGAATTCTAGACAAAAAGCAACTTAACAGGGACTAAAATGAGGTTCATGTCACTAAACGACGACGGGATCAAATAACTAGGGAATCAAATAGCTAGTATTGAAGATTATCAGTCGCCAGACGGAATCTACTATCCTCCCAGTTCATTTGGGTCATTATTAAGTCGACCTCGAGAACGGCCACAGCGGAGCGTGCTCTCGAGCTCGAGAACGGCGACGGCGGCGCGGGTGAACGACCTCGAGAACGACGACGGGGAATTATTTCTCGATCGAGCTCGAGAACGGAATGGGGTAATTTGTCCCCCTCTTTTGTTCCAGGAGGCGAACTGGGGTAATTTTGGGCCTGGGGGCTGAGGAATGCTTATATACTTGGAGTAATTTTAGGGGTAATAGGGTTTTTGTTACCCAATTACACCAATAAACTAATAACACCCCAATGGTGATTCCAGTTCCAATTACACCAATGAATAACACGAAAAACTAGTGTCCCAAAAATTATCCCATTATCCCAATTTTTACACCAATGAATAACACCCCCTTAGTTCATTTCAAAGTAACAAGGAAAAAAATTATTATGTAAGGAGTGCTAAATATGGTCTAAACATGCCAAAAACTTAAATTTCATGCACTATCACGTTATTTCTGCATTTGGTTGCTTCTATAGTTTTTAAGGGGTGACAAAAGATTCTCACTAGAAAAGTTCAAATATATTTGATTTTCGAATACAGAATATCATATAAACATCATAAAGTAGTTGTTTGGGGTAAAGTGAATTTACCCAAGATATCTCTGAAAGGAATTTTTATAATTATTAATCACTTGAATCCATATCTTGAATCAGTCCCTCAAATCATTTAAATTCTTCTTAGGTCAACTAATTATTGAGTTATTTTGAACTAGTCCCTCAAATCATTGAAATTGCTATTACACCTCACAAAATTCTTAAATGATTTTTGAAATTAGACCATCAATCAAGAGCGGAACTGGCAGTTAGAGGGTTTACTTTTAGGGGCTGTTTGGTTCGTTTCTTAGATATAGGGAAATGCATTTCCATGTACAAAAACACAAGTTTTGGGTTTTACAAAATTTTCCAAAAAATAGATTGTTTCGCTTTGGTTCACAAAAAAAAATGGTGGGAAACCAATGTATTTATTTTTCTTGTGTTTGGTTCGCATGGAAAAAAAAAGGAAAAACTTTTGTTTATATAGCAAAAAGCCGATGTGGCTGCAGTTTTCATCGATTTCACGAGGTTGAGGAAGGAATTGGGGGAGAGAAAAAAATTTGATGTGACGGCGATTTTCACCGAGTTTCCTTTCTTCAACCCTAGCGAACCAAAGATGGAAAAAAACCGACGGAAAGCTTATATCCTACGTGACCACGAAAAATTTAATGTGGAGACGGTGTAAAACTTTTCCACCGAGTTAAAATACGAACCAAACAGCTCCTTAATGAACTTGATTATGAAAATTGGGGATCTAATAGCAATGAGAATAATTTTGTGTGTGCATTCATAAAACCTTAAAAAAAAAACTGTGATGGAGCTGATGATCAACTTCGGTGCTGCTCTTGAGTCTAATCTTATGTAAACGTTGCCACAGTGTTGTTTGTTGCTCTGGAGACAGTAGATCGCGTTATTGTGTTATTCTTGGCCATCCCTCCGACGTATAATAGTCTCGAGTAACCATTGAAAAAAGCTCTTCATTCTGAAAAATTAAATTTATTAATATCAAAAATTAAATTCAATGATGAATGGCCTCGTACCACAGAAAAGTTGTCTCGGATCTGCGCGGGGTAATAGTCCAATTGCTCGTTCCCTTGCATGATTTCAAATGGGTTTCAAGAAATCATAAGTATAAACAATTTAAAGGGGAGAGGGGGGAGTAATCAAAGCTTAAAAGCAAAGATATCATGTTCTTTGCAAGGGGTCTACTGCAGTGAAAGCATCTAGTTAAGCGAGAGCGTTGATCCACCGTGGCTGATATCTTAGTTACCCTCCAAAAGAACTTTAATTTTATGAGAACAAATTTATGGTGCTTGTGGTTAAATCTAGAATAAAATAGATAAATCTGTTAGAGAATTAAATTGTTGTATTTCAAACCTTTTTCAAGTTTAGTTGCTGCGCGTTTATGAAACGATATGCTTAAAACAATATTTGGCCTACTCCGGTGCAATGATCCCAATGCCAAACTGCTTCCAGGAACAACAGTACAGTACACTGGTGTGCACCAACCAAGTACTGTCAAAATCTCCTCGATCTATAAGGCAAAGATCTCCTCGATTTATCAAACCATTCGGTTCAGACAAAGATCTCATCGATCTATTAAAATCTTTCGGTTCAGGCAAAAGATCTTTCGATCTTAAACAACCTTTCGGTTCAGACAAAAGATCTTTCGATCTTAAACAACATTGCGGTTCAGATCTATGTTATTTCGGGCACAGATTAAAGCTTGCACGCTTTCAGATTCTGCAGCAGCAGCAGCAGCACAACAGCACAAAAGAGATTTTCGTCTCTATTTTTCGTATCACTTTTTCATATGACTAAGAGCTCCCCAAGAGGCACTATATATAGGCCTCTAAGACCACCTCAAAGGTCACACACATTTACTTTGACCGTTACAAACATAATGATAATTATGACAATTATGTTTGTAACAACAAATAACATAAATGTTGTAACTGCTACATGCAGTAACGTCTAAATGCGAGGGTCGCGATCCTGCACAACACGAGGGCCGCGTCCAGCCTCGCGTGAACGCGAGGGTCGCACCCTCATGCGAACGTGAGGCTCGCCCTAGCTGCTAACGCGAGGCTCACCAGAGCTGTGAACGCGAGGCTCGCCCACATGCTGCAAAGCAGCCTGCGTGGCGGCCAACGTGGCGCCACCTAGTCCCGATACCTCCGTGCGAAGTGCAAAATGCGCCTAACAAAGAGCTACTTAGCGCCTTAGCTCGATTAGCCCCGATCCCCGACCCATTGGTCCATAGCTCACGAGCCCATGAGCCTACAACCCACGACCTACTAGAACTTATGAGGGATTAATTAAATAAAAATATCAGTAGTTAATAAATACCAGTAGTTCTTTGAGATATCAAAACTTTAACTTTTCGCTACGCTATTAAGGATTTCTAAAAAATACCAGTAGTTAATAAATACATACTTTGAAAACTTATTATTGGAAAGCGGTTTTGACAAAAAATATCCAACAATCTCTCACAAGTTTTTAAACTAGTGTCGTGTAACGGTGTCGTTGTTTCAATCGTTGTGCATAATGTATATGTCGCAAGGACTTGAATCCCCCTTAGACCAACTGAATAAAAGATAGATGCATGGTATCGCAGAGACTTGAACCAGCACATATCTAAAATCTAGCGATCACACAAGATCAAACTCATCTGTGGTAGTTTTTACTTTGAACCACACTTGCCTTTGCCTTGCACATTTATGGGCCTGTGCATGTCCTGGTTTTAACTAGGGCTCTAGGTATCTTTCCACAAGACACAATAGGAGACATCCAAATGTCCACCTAGGCATAGGTGAGTTCTTTAGGCATATTTCCTATCAAACATCCTGCATCTGAGATGTTTTGAACTCATTAAGGCTTAAAAGCTAACCTTTCTCATGATAGGATTTTAGGTGAGTCCTTTAGGTGTGTTTTCTATCTAACACCCCGTATCCAAAATACTTTGGACTCATTAAGGCTTAACAGTCATCCCCTTTATATGATAGGATCATCGGTGAGTCCTTTAGGCATGTTACTTATCCAACATCCCGCATCCGAAATGCTTTGGACTCATTAAGGCTTAATAGTCATCCTCTTTATCAAGATAGTATTTTACTTACAAATCTTACTTAACTTTTGAACCAATTAACTCATCATTAGTAGCTTAAGCTTTGAACTAATAACTTAATGTAAATAATAAGTATTTGTAAGACTCACCAAACTTTGTAAATCTTACTTGACTTTTAAACCAATTATCTTACCATTAGTAGCATAAGCTTTGAAGTAATAACTTGATGTACATTGTAAGTATTTATAAGACTCACAAAAATTTAAGACTCATTCCAGCAGACGTCCTTTCCACTATGTCCTTTTTCAGACCCTTAGTCAAAGGATCAACCACATTCTCTGAATACCGAACGTCAATCACAAAGATGACTCCTTAGAAAATGAGTTCTCTTAAATAGGCATGCTTCATATGAATAGTCCGCTTCTTTCTATTAAACACCGAGTTCGTTGCCACAGCACTCGCCGCTTGATTATCACGATATATAGTAATTGTGCTTTGCAATTCTATCAATGGAAGGTCTCGAAAAAAACAACTGAGCCATTCAGCTTCATCTCCTGCAGCACAGAATACGAAGAACTCAGATTTCATCAATGACTATGCAATCATTGTTTGCTTCTTAGACTTTCACGAGACGACAGCTCCACCCGTGGTGAAGATAAATCCTCCAGTAGATTTGCACTCGTCTGGTTCTAAGCACCAGCTCGCATCTGAATAGCCTTCGATACAGCCAAATATCCAGTATAGAATAGGTCCAGACCTATAGTTCCTTTTAAGTATCTCATCAATCTCTGAACAACATCCCAATAAAGCTTTTCAGAATTACTTGTGAACCTACTAAGCATTCCTACAACGAATGCTATGTCTGGCCTTGTGCAGCTCATCGTGTACATAAGATTCCCAATGATCTTTGAGTACTCAATTTCTCGCAGAGTCAAATTCTAATCAATACACGAACAATCACCTTGAAATGAGTGGGATATCCTGTGGATAAAATACTTGGAAGCTTGTATCTTAAGCATAAACAATAGAAAGAACTCGGACAAGTCGTGTAGGTTAAGTGACTTTCAAATAGAGTATCAATTTTCCTTTAAACCCAAAAAAAAAAGAAAGAAATAATTGATATACAGTCATTTCTGAGCTCCTACCCGCTAAGCATTCAGAACTGGAACAGTGTCTTCCCTTCTCGACTTTACTAGTTTCACTAGCTTGTATACTCATTTGGCCCTGCTCATAACTACTCAACTTGTTCTCTCTAACCAACTGAACCCCACATCTTTCTTCAATCCCCTCTCCTCCATAACCTCCCTTAGCTGTACAATCTCTCCCCACATTCCAAGCCCAGCATAGAGATTCGAGAGCTCCATGTATATCCCCGTATTCTGCGGTTCCAAATCAAGAGCTTTTGATGCCGCGATCTTACCCACTTCTACATTGCCACAACTCCTAGAAGCACTAAGGATAGCACCCCACACACTAACACCAAACCTACTCCCATCTTTACCTTCCTTCCTTACAAATTTCCATGCCGAGTCCAACTCCCCAGCCTTACATAGCATATCAACAACACAGCCATAGTGCTCAGGTCCTGGCACCAACGCAAATCCCTTCCTCATCAGCTCAAACAACTCTAACCCTTTAGCTACATTTCCCGACTTCCCACAAGCTGAGAGGACCACCAAGAACACAACCTCATCGGGCTTGGTCTTCTCGACCAACATATCTTCAAACACTCTTATCACATCCTTGAACATCCCGTTACGATTGTAAGCATTCAACAACGAAGTCCACATCACGACATCCCTTCTGACTCCTTTGTGTGGTCCGGACAACACGAACACAAGCCTAGCCTTATCAACGAGGCCGCACTTTCCATACATCTCTATCAGAGAACTCAACAAGAAAACATCATCTAGTTTAAGATGTTGTACCCTACGTGCTAAATAACCGTGCACCTGTACGCCCAATCCGAGAAGAGCGGCTTCGGCGCATATTCTAAGGGCTCCGCATAACGTCATAACACTCGGCTCTAACCCCAGCTTTGGAATTTCCCGGAAGAGTGAGAGCCCATCTATCAAGCGGTTCCTCTCAACATACCCATTCAGTAGGGAATTCGCGCACACAATGTTTCTTACAGGAATTTCGTCGAACACCTTCCGTGCATAATCGACATCCCCGGATTTTGCGTAGAAGCCCACGAGAGCGCCGCAGACGAAGACGTTGCGCAGGTGGCCAGACTTCAACGCGAGCGCATGGATTTGATGACCGGATTTGCCGAGGCTTGGGATTGAGGCGGCGGCGGCGGCGGCGGTTAGGGAGCTGCAGAGTGAGTAGGAGTCTAAAGGGGAGGCGAGGCGGTGGAGGAGGGAGAGGGTTCGGAGGGCGAGAGAGGGGAAGGCGGACCGAGAGAAGGCGGTTAGTACTGAATTGAGTAGGAAACGGTTGGGGGGGTTCGGGAGGGGGACGAGATTGGTTTTGAGGAGGAGAGGGAGGAGGATGGAGTTGAAAGGTTGGGAGCTGGGGAGGGTTAATTGGGCAAGGAGGCGGTGGAAGGAATGGAGGTGAGATTTCAGTTGGGGGTCGGCCGACATAAATTCAGAACCGTCGGCGTGCTATCGGCTCGAGCAAAGGATACGATTCTTAATCTCAAATCCAAAGTTCTCAGCTTACATAGTTAAGCAAGGTGATGAAGTGAATAATACTAGTAATGTGGATGCAGCTTGCACAGAGGACTCAACGTCATGTTTCAGCATTTGAGTTCTTTCACTTTCGTATCGTCTTTAATTAGACGGGGGTCATTGTTCTCTTGTAGGTCCTGCTTCTAGGAGTTGGTGCTCACGTAGGAAAGCAAACCACATACTAGATCGGTGTTAAAAGAGTAAAGATTGTGGGGCTTTTTTTTTTTCATGTTGGTTCCTTGCATCTTTCATATTCTGAAATTCATCCCTCAAAATGTAATTAGGTCTTTCGATTCTTATGAGTTTTTCCAGGTAAGTTCTTCTATTAGTTTTTCCATCTAATACACTAACACTGATTGGGCTAGTGATTTATCTTTGATGGTGTTAAAGTAAGAGAGAGAAAGAAAGATTCTTGGGTAAATTTCCCTTGAATTGAATATTGAGTTTGTGTGTGTCTATATATATATATATATATATATATATATATATATATATATATATAGAGAGAGAGAGAGAGAGAGAGAGAGAGAGAGAAATGGAGAAACTTGGTACCAAGCTACTTGGTAGTGATATGGCTTCATTTTGTCCCTACATCTACATTGGAGTTGGTGAAGGGTGGTTGAGGCTCTA
>BQKN01067119.1:623567-686233 GCA_022839385.1 Asparagus kiusianus | reverse complement strand
AAAATTCCAACAATACAAGAGATCATGTATATCAGCATCATTCTCATAAACACCACCCAAAAAAATCACTCTCTTCCAGTTACTAATTGGGGAAAACTAATCTAAAATGTATCGAATACCAAAAAGGGTAAACAAAATAAGTAAAACGTAATCCATCCAACAATAAAAAAACCCTAGAAAACATCAAATCGAGCAACCTGCTTTAGTGGCAAAGGGAAAGTGATCTTTCCAGTATCCCTCGGCGATCTAACCATGCCCGTCGTGATTCCCCGCCAACGGTAGCAAACGCAAGCGCAAGAGAAACCACGTTCTTCCTCAACAGCCATCGATCCTCGCTCAACTAAACCCTGAGGGGTTGAGAAACGGAAGAAGCGGAAGAGGCAGAGGGGGGCGGGTGGGTGGAGCGGCAGAGGAGAGAACGGTTAAATGCGGGAGCCGGGGGGCCGGGTGGGATGAAGAGGCAGGGTGGTATATCCGTTAAGGGGGTGGGGCGTGTGGGTTAGAGTGGCAGGGGAAAGGGCATGATACTGGCAACGTTTTTTATGTGAATTAATAATCTTAAACACTGATAATAATAATCATAAAAGTAAGAATAATTAGATAGAAATATAGGATAAAATTATAATTAAGCAAGTTTAAAGGGGCAAAATAGGCATGCAAAAGTTTTGACACTTGTTTTCTCTTTTAGAAGTAGTATAGATATAGATTACGACACAAAAATATAAGATAAATCATGCCTTAGAAGATTCTAAAAATCCTAAAAAAAATAATGTTGAAGGCTCGGAACTCTCTGCTCGCATGCCACGCGAATAGATCTAATAGGAATGAGACTCACGGGAAGGGCATGCTTTAACGATTTAAATTAGCAACAAAAATATCACAATGCTCTCCTTGTGGTCAAAGCCTACAGGTTGCATATTCAAGTTCATACGTCAGACTTGAATTGAATAATGTCTGGCGATTTTTTTTTAATTAAAGGAAGCAGCCCGCCACGGACCAAATGCTTACAAAGTCCAAGAACCTTGCAGCCCAAGGGAAGAACTTTCCGAGCGCTATTTGTCCGCTCAATTATTGGCGTGAAATCAATCGAATCAAATTCTGGTGCAAAATTCAAAACTCAGCTCTATTAGGATCATCGTGTCAAAGGCCATGGCTTGGTCTCATGATATCTGCAGCAAACTCCCGCTTCTAAAGGGCATCTTCTCATGTATTCCCTGGTTTTCTTCTGATTCATCGGATTACGTTGAGTTCGAAGGCTACGAAGGAGAGCATCCGGTGGAGGTCGCCGGAAACATCGAGGCACAAAAGCACTTCCGGCAACAAATTCGTTTTTCTTAAGGTCCGTACGTAGAATCTTTGTTGATCAGTTTAAATTCAATTTCATATTCGTAACGAAGTATTTTTAATTATCTAATCCTTTGCAACTAGGATGGAGAGCTAGAGACCCCGAAGAAGACGGAGAAGAGGATCATATGGATGCGCGTCGCTCAAAAATTAAGATATCGCCAACAGAACCATTCTGCTGATGATTTCTTCATATTAGTTGAATGCTCCTATGTTATATATGGAAATAGTTAATATGAGTGACGACTCATTTCGCTAAATAAGCTATCAATAGACAGACTAGTAGTAAGGTTCATCATGCTAGTCATATAGGAGCAGATGAGCATTCACCCCTCTTAATTCTTGCTTTTTAGTGTATTACTAATTGTTCTAATAGCTTATGTTCGGTGAATGTGTGTGTATATTACGATAGATCTAGTAGAGGGGCTATAAGACAAGATTGTCGGAGAAACATGCCTGGTGAAATACGGGTAGGAACGAAACAATTTGAATACTAAGGTGTTTGTATTTGTATTTGTATTTGTATTTTTTTTTTTTTGAATCTACGAATTCGGATATCATCCCCTTATTTTAATATGTGCTGGTTCGACCGGCTGTGCAGTGCAGGTGAGGCTGCTGGCTAGGCCTTGAAGGTTATGCAGCCCAAGCTTACCCCCAGTGTTCGTTAACTCATCATGAGTATTGATTCCCGTAGACGTTGTCACTTATTTCTATAAGATAAAAATTGGAAATTTGATCGTATTTATTTGTGAGATCGAGATCTGACCCTCATCGCTAATTCTTCCAATCAAATGAAATTGTTAGGGGGTTGAGGTTTCATGTACTTGGAAATCTATAAGTCCTTTGCATGTTCAAGTACGTGGACATAATAATAATATGCCAGATTTCAGTTGAAGTATTCATGGTTGTATATTGAAAGTTGTTACAATTCAGACCTCAGTGTAGATAAAAGGCGTTTAATTGGGCATAGTTTTATTATGGACGATGGTGATATGCACTGAAGGGTTTTATGGTAATTCTCAAGGGAACATCTTTTATTGCATCAATTGTGAACAGTAGGCTAAATTATCATATTGATATATTTTGTTGATCTTAAATATCAATTTGGTATATTTTCTATTGTGGCATAGTTTAGAAAGAGGAACATGGTGACAATAAAGCCTATTTTCTGGCCGGAGCAAAATTTCACCCCATGTGACTCATGACATGCATCTTACGTGGCTTAGTTGGGTTATGTCGAACATTAAGCGGGACCTTCACTAAATGTTACGGGAAAAAATCCCCAAAAACTTTCTCCTTCTCTATTTTCCCTCTATTCTCTGTTCATGTGAGGGAGAGGACGATTCTTCTCCATATTGCACAGATTCCCTAACCCAATTTTAGTTGCTCTAATCCAATTATAAACCTAAGAGGAAGAAGAACACTCAATTTAATCTACACCCTTTTAAGACCTGATTTGTGTGTGTGTGTGTGGGGGGGGGGGGGGGGGGCTCACTTTTCAACTCAAATGAATAAGTCCAACTATTTGTCAAGTAAGAAGGCGCATCAACATCACATGACGAGTCAGGTGACATTTAGTTGCCGGAAATTTCGCTTCGACCAAAAATTAGTCTTTATTGTCATCGTATCCCATTTTATGTGCATTATCATTGCCGTGCTAAGAAAATACATCAAGTTGGTACTTGTATGGTCAAACAACATATACCATAGCCATGAACAATGTAAGATGGTCTTCGTGCTTTTTGATCCTCTACATCATTTAAAAGAAAAGGCACTATTTTGCAATCTAAACTAAAACATTATTTTGGTCTTCTCAATATGAAAACGAGCATGGAACTGCATGTAATTCTTTTGCATACCTTGATAAGCACACAAAAGAGAAAGGTGGCTAGCATTATGTTTATAAATTAGTATCATCAGAAAAGAAAGTCACCAAGAACTACGAGAGAAAAAGTATCAGAATTTAATTCAAACTAAAAATTGCATACCTTGTCTGGAAAATAAATATTAGAGAACAAAAAGTAGTAAGTAATTTTACTCACAAGCAATTTCTCTCAAAAAAAATGTTACTCACAAGCAAGAAGGTCAATTTCACCCAAAAAAAACACGCAAGCGCACACACACACGAGTTTAATGTCTGTACACTGGACTCTCCATCATAATTTGCACATTAACTAAAATGTCCTTAAGAGAAATTTTCTTAAATTTTGTAAGTTGTCATTTATAGACAACTTATTCTCTACCCTAGATTTTGAATTTTTTTTTCCTCTCAAGAAAATTTACTTTGCATGGAGAGGGCGTGGTGAGAGAATTCTAAGGTTTTTGAGATACCCAAAAGTTTAGGGGTTATATAAAAACTCCCGAAATTCAGAAGGTTTATGTAAAACCCTCTAAAGTTTTGGAGTTTTGTGAAATTAATTCTAAGAAAAAGTATGTGCGTATGCGTGTAAAAGTAACTGAATACTGCAACAGTGAAGAGACAAGGATGGTGCTACAGGGACCCAACAATATGGGACCCTACATGGGACAGGTGAGGTGTTGGCTCCCTGTCCCATGATGCACAACAGTGCATCATGGGACAGGGAGTCGACACCTCACCAGTCTCATGTAGGGTCCTATGTTTTTGGGTCCCTAAGACATTTTTCAAGAGACAATGACTCTTAACACTGTGTGCAGACGCCCATCAGACAAAGTACGGGATACTAATGATTTGCCTAACAGTTGTCCGTCGACTCAGATTTCCTTACTTTTGAGAAAATTATCTCGTGCGCCTTAAACCAGAACTAATTTGCTTTCAGCCCACCTTTCAAAAACACGCTTACAAAGTACATCCCTATTCCGACTTTTGAGAAATGAGTAATGTGACTAATGTGTCATCCACTACTTCCTAAGTGAGTGTTGATAATAGTGTTAGTAGTGAGTTTTTAGTCCAATATTAGTTGTGAGAATACACTTCACCCTCCTCTACTTGTATAAATATATGTGCACACTCAACATTCAACTTAAGGGAAATTTACCCAAGACTATTTCTTACTTTATCAGTTAGAAAAGCAAAAATTTAAAAATACTATTTATATTACAATAAACATTCTTCTTGATATAGTATAATACAGAATATTAAAGTTACTAATTACAAGTTCTTCCTTAATTTTCCTCCCTTACCCTTCTACTAAAACTCCCGAGGATTCAGATTTTCTCTGGTTAGGTGGTTATTTTCCAATTCTTCTGATCATGCCGCATATTCCGAATTCAATGGACAAGATTATGCTATGTAGAATTCCACTATTATGATAGTGGTTTTCAAAGAATGACAATTTTTGAAAATAATTATGGTTTCTAAGAACACAATGATTATCAAGTGGTCTAATATTGTCTTTTGAATTCAGAATGTATGGTAATGATTGAAGAAATTTATGACTCTCTAATTACTATCTAATTGAAGAGGACCCGATCCAACTCGCAAAATAAAATTAAATATAAAATTCTCTTCCTATATCTTCTCTACCCCCATCCAATCACAGTGTTCCACTTAGACCAACAAACATCATGCACGTATAAAAATGACAGATACACAATCAGCACATGCTTTCCGAAATAGATAATGATACTTTTTCATTGTTATACGACGGCCAAAACCACGGTCAAGGGATGATTTGTTCATGACAATAGCATCTTCAATATCATAACCAATGTAGCTCATCACGACAATCGTAGCATTTTGTACTGCTCCAAGCTTATCATAACCCACCTGAAAGAGAAGCATTAGCACTACTGGGTATACCAATGCACCTCAAATACAATCGATAAATATCAACTTGGTATATTTTTTATTGTGGTGACAATAAAGTTTATAAAGAGGAACATGGTGACAATAATACCTATTTTCTGGCTGGAGCAAAATTGCACCCCATGTGACTCGTGACATGCATCTTACATGGCTTAGTTGGGTTATGTCGAATATTAAGCGGGACCTCCACTAAATGTTATGGAAAAAAATCCCCAGAAACTTTCCCCTTCTCTATTTTCCCCCTATTCTATGTTCATGTGAGGGAGAGGACGATTCTTCTCCAAATTGCACAGATTCCCTAACCCAATTTTAATTGTCCTAATCCAATTATAATCCTAAGAGGAAGAAGAACACTCAATTTAATCCCCACCCTTTTAAGCCCTTATTAGGGTGTTTGGGGGGTGGGGTGGGGTGGGGGGGGCTCACTTTTCAACTCAAATGAATAAGCCCAACTACATGTCAAGTAAGAAGGCACATCAACATCACATGATGAGTCATGTGACATTTAGTTGTCGGAAATTTCGCTTCGACCAAAAAATAGTATTTGTTGTCATCGTATCCCATTTTATATGCATTATCATTACCGTGGTAAGAAAATACATCAAGTTGGTACTTGTATGGTCAAACAACATATTCCATAGCCATGAACAATGTAAGATGGTCTTCGTGCTTTTTGATCCTCTACATCATTTAAAAGAAAAGGCACTACTTTGCAATCTAAACTAAAACATTCTTTTGGTCTAGAGAAAGAGTACAAACTGAGATTGCAAAAATAATGTTTTAGTTTAGATTGCAAAGTAGTGCCTTTTCTTTTAAATGATGTAGAGGATCAAAAAGCACGAAGACCATCTTACATTGTTCATGGCTATGGAATATGTTGTTTGACCATACAAGTACCATCTTACATTATTCAAACTCGTGTGTGTGCTTGCGTGTTTTTTTTGGGTGAAATTGACCTTCTTGCTTGTGAGTAAAATTACTTACTACTTTTTGTTCTCTAATATTTATTTGCCAGACAAGGTATGCAATTTTTAGTTTGAATTAAATTCTGATACTTTTTCTCTCGTAGTTCTTGGTGACTTTCTTTTCTGATGATACTAATTTATAAACATAATGCTAGCTACCTTTCTCTTTTGTGTGCTTATTATCAAGGTATGCAAAAGAATTACATGCAGTTCCATGCTCGTTTTCATAAACATTATTTTTAGTTTGTTCCTTCGAGTGATTTGTAATATCAGTTTGTACTCTTTCTCTATTAGTGAAAACTCCATCCCCTACTTACCCCGTGGACGTAGGCAACTTGCCGAACCACGTAAATCTCTTGTGTTAATTGGTGATTGTGCTTGTTTATTTGGTTGTGATCTCTCTTGTTTGGATTGTGTGATTCGACCGCTTCCGCGTCGCGCACAACAGTTGGTATCAGAGCTTCGGGTTCGACTTGAGGCTTGTTTGAAGGATTCACTGAAGGAGTCCTATTTGAAGAGTTAGATCGACAACATGGGTGAAGGAAGCACATCGGGATCGTCTCTTACGAAGACGATACATAGTTTGAGCATCAATAACACGAAGGTCGATGTTCCGAAGTATGATGGTAAGATCAATTTCGGTTTGTGGAGGTGCCAGGTGATGGATGCGTTGGACGCTCAGAATTTGGAGAAGACTCTTGAGTCAAAAGAGAAACCTGCCGAGATGGAAGCTAAGGTTTGGAAGAAGATGAATAGTAGGGCGTGTGGAGTTATTCGGTCATGCTTGACGCCGGATCTTATTTATGATGTGATGAACGAGACTTCGGCGAAGAAGATGTGGGAAATACTCAATGAAAAGTATCTTACTAAGAGCATTGAGAATCGGCTTCACTTGAAGAAGAGGTTTTATTAGTTCAAGATGAAGAGGGGAGTTTCCATTAGAGAGCATGTTAACAACTTTACAAAGCTACTTTCAGACATGGCTAATGTGGATATCATAGTTGAGGATGAAGACAAGGCGATGCTAATTTTGTGTTCGTTGCCCGAGGATGATTATGGTACGTTTGTCCTAACTATGATTAATGGAAGAACTACTGTTAGTAACAAGGAGGTGACCTCAGCGTTGGTGAATTATGAGTTGAGGAAGAGTGTTGATGAGTCCTCCGAGAAGGCATCGGGAGATGTATTAGTAGTTCATGACCATGGTTCAAACCGAAGCAGAAGGTCACAGTCTAGAGGTGCACATCGTGGGATTCGTAGGAATCAGTGTGCCTTTTGTAAAGAGGATAAACATTGGAAAGCTGAATGCCCAAAGTTAGATCGAGCCGAGAAGAATAAGGGGAAAGCTGTACAAACTTTAGAGGTGAATGTTGTCAAGAATAGTGGTAACAATTCAGATTCGGATTCTTCGGGCTATTCATTGTCTGCACTGCCGTCAGTTTGTGTTGCCAACTCTACAGAGTGGATGTTGGATTCGGGTGCTTCATACCACGTATGCCCTAGGAGGAATTGGTTCTCCAGCTTTCAGAAGTTGAAAAGAGAGGATGTTGTGCTCATGGGTAATGGACATGCATGCTCTATTGGTGGTATTGGTACCGTTCGTATTCGGATGTATGACGGAGTGATTCAGGAGTTGGAAGGAGTGAGGTTCGTTCCGCAGTTGTCGAAGAACATCATTTCACTAGGAGCTTTGGTGGCATCTGGCTATAAAGTGACCTTGGAGGATGCACATTTGAAGGTCACATTAGGGTCCATGATTGTTATGAAGGGCGTCAGAAGGAGCAATCTGTATTATTTGCTCGGAAGCACTACGATTGATAAGGAGATGATGACTTCATCAGATTCGGCTAGACTGTGGCGTTGTTTGATGCTGAGTTATTTGATTGGAAATATCGTGCATAGATTTTTGAGGAGTGTTTTGACCTGCAGTTTGAAGTCCTGTGAACCCATTGGTATGAGCAAGAAGATCGAGGTGGAGTTTGGCACTTCTATCCATCATTCGAGGGGTTTTCTGAGGGGTGTTCATTCAGGCATTCGGGAGCCTTCCAAGGGAGCATTATTGGGAGGTAATTGGTATGTGGTTTCCGCAGTTGGGGATTGCTCTAGGCATTGGTGGGTTGCAACCAAATCCCGTTGGTGTGAAGTCCTAGAAGCCCGCAACAGATGGAGGAAGTGTGTTGGTAGAAAGGTAACCCGACGTTCTTATTATGGTAGGGATTCTTTCTTACATTTATGCCGAGCTCACGGTAATAGGAGACACTTCATTGGTGTGGAGACTTTGGGGCGACGAGATGAGATGACAGTTTCGATGGGTCGTTCCTTTCTGGAGGAGGATCAGCGTTGGTTGTCGAGCATTGGTTCTGGAGCTTCGACATATTTCGGTCATCTTAGTCATAGGTTGCCGACTGCTGCATTAGGAGTTATTGGATCTGGTGGAGCTGCTTCAGATTTTGGATTGCATCAGATGTTTGGCTACCCAGCACTCGGTAACATCGTGGATGTGAGATTTGATCCGATAGCACATTTGGGATTCAGAGGCGTGTTTGATTATCAGGTATTGGCTTCTGATTTTGTTCTGAGCAGGTATGTCACGTTTGACTCTCGGCAGGTGGAGAGTGATGATCAGATCTTTGGGACATCGCAGCGGGTGGAGAGTGATGCTACTCCACATTGGGAGGAAACTTCAGATCATACTGCATCATTTGGGATTCCAGCTGATGTGACACAGATTGGGAATCGTGTTGTTTTGGATGCAGATGATAGGTTAATTGATTCGAGTACAGCTGATGGATGTAGTCTGGATATGGCCATTGGTTCACCTCAGATGGAGGTGTTTGATTTGTATCAGTTTGGGGCCGCTATCAGTTACAGATCCGTTGGCGATATTGGGGAAGAGTTGCAGACTTTTCTATTTGTTTGAGGGCCTTTGGAGGCCGTTTGGGTGAACTACGTGAATGCTTGATTCCTTAGGCAAGAGGATACGTAGGCAGTCAGTTTTGATGCAGCCGATTTGGAGTAGATATCGACATTTGGGTGAGTGTTCGCACTCCCGTTTGGGTCTCGACTTGTGTGGATGGAGTCCGTTGTCATGAGTCTGTTGTCGTGGCGTACTGGACGCAACAAGTGAGGCATTTGGTTTGGTCGGTGTCGGCTCAGTTTTGGAAAAACTTCACCGAGGTGGAGAATTGTTGGGAAAACAGATTTCTAATCTATTTTGGTAACATGAGGTTATTAGGATTCCTATTCTATTTTGGTAACATGAGGTTATTAGGATTCCTAATCTATTTTGGTAATATGTTATTAGGATTCCTAATTTGATTTGGCTTTTGGTTTAGAATTCCTAGTATGTTTATGATTTTAGGATTTCTATATATATGGAATAATTAGAAGAGAGAATTGAGGAGAAGAAAAATTGGGGATATTTGGAGCACAGAAAAGAGGTATTTTCTAAGCTATTTGTTTAGGGTTTTGTTTAGAGAGATTAAGAGTTTGTTGGTGAGATTAGTTTGTTCCTTCGAGTGATTTGTAATCTCAGTTTGTACTCTTTCTCTATTAGTGAAAACCCCATCCCCTTCTTGCCCCGTGGACGTAGGCAACTTGCCGAACCACGTAAATCTCTTGTGTTAATTGGTGATTGTGCTTGTTTATTTGGTTGTGATCTCTCTTGTTTGGATTGTGTGATTCGACCGTTTCCGCGCCGCGCACAACAGTTTTTAAGAACATAATGGTTATCAAGTAGCCTAATCTTGTCTTTTGAATTCAGAATGTATGTTAATGATTGAAGAAATTTATGACTCTAATTACTATCTAATTGAAGAGGATCCGGATCCAACTCGCAAAATAAAATTAAATATAAAATTATCTTCCTATATCTTCTCTACCCCCATCCAATCACAGTGTTCTACTTAGACCAACAAACATCATGCACATACATAAAAATGACAGATACACAATCAGCACATGCTTTCCGAAATAGATAATGATACTTTTTCATTGTTATACGACGGCCAAAACCACGGTCGAGGGATGACTTGTTCATGACAACGGCATCTTCAATATCATAACCAATGTAGCTCATCACGGCAACCGTAGCATTTTTTCCTGCTCCAAGCTTATCATAACCCACCTGAAAGAGAAGCATTAGCCCTACCGGGTATACCAATGCACCTCAAATACAACCGATAACACGAACCAGCTCAATTGATTTTGTTGTTAGAAGAGGACGCTGAGGATACACTAGTAGGTAGATTAGACTGTTTGCTCAGAAAAGCTGTAGAAAATTTAAGGAAGATTAGTATTGCTAAAGGGGAAAAGAAAAAAGTTTGGCATTCAAACAGGTAGTTATTAAGTACTTCTGACAAGTTAAACTTTACTCTTGTCAAGGAACTCAACAAAATTACGTCCAATTGCTACTTGCCTGGTTATAAGCAATGTTTCCCATAGCATGTTTTCCCATCGCACACCGTTCCGATATAAAGACATTAGCTTTGGGCAGAAAAGGCATATTCCCTATGATAAGCGATCCACGTACGTAGCAATTGCCAAAACCTGGTATGTATTACGTGGTGACTGAATGCGATGAGGATAGGGGATCAGTCCAGAGTAAACGGTTCAATCTCCACGTGTTATGCTTTTCTCGTCAACCTCATTCTTTTCTCCATTGAGGTCTTTGTCCTGATGCTCGTACAACGATATCTACCGAAATAGATGAAACTTACTGACCACAGCATTGTTCTCTTCATTAACGTCGAGATAATCAATCCATCACGTAAAAAATTGTTAAAACAGCGAACTCCATCCTGCAGAAGCATATATGAAGGTTGCAGTTACAAGGGTAAGTCTGCAGCATACAATCGAAACAAGTAGACAGAAAGTAGAGACCCTCAATTCCTTCATATGATGTTCCTTGATTCTTGAAACCCCCTCATCAGCTATCACAAGTGGGCAACAAACACGGTCTCCATCAGACGCAACATAAACACAGCGCTTTCAGTATCAATAAAAGAAAAAAGAGTGTTAAACATTAAGTTCTAAGAAGCAAATCCAAGATGTAAAGCATGAGGGAGGAAGTCGGTGAGAATAATTAAATATGTGATGAGTACAAGGGAAGAGACGATAATATACTCTGTGAAAAGAAACAACTTCAAACTCCAGACACTAATCCTCATACTTATGGCATAAGTAATAGTAACTATATCTGCAACCTGTTACAACCTCAGAATATATTGCATCAAACAATTGATGCTAAATTACTGAACGAAACTTCCAGGTTTTCTCAATTTTGCATGACTATCATACAGGCTGAAGCATGCCAAAAAGAGGTATTACTTAAATAACTTGCATCACAAAATCACTAGATCTCTCGAATAGCTCAGTTGTAATGATCTGTTTGAGTACCATCATAACTTGATCCTTTTCCAACAAAATGAATGGTTTATCTGAATGTATTTAGTGAATTCTTTAATTTTCAGCATAGCAAATTATAGCTAAATTCTGACATGATTTCAGAAATAGTTTTCTACATTTAGTCAAGTAATTAAAGACCAAAAACAATGAGGCAAAGGTAAAGTTTAAAGTATAAACCGCAATGAGCCACAACTAAATTTTACTAGATTACAGAAAAAGTTTCTATCACTATTTAAACACTTCTCACACAGCAAAGATCCCAAAAGTAATGGAGCACAATTAGGAGTGGAAAACAAGTCGGATCGGGTCAATTTTGACCCAACCTGTATAAGCTTTACCCGGTTAAATGTGTTATGATAATTCACCCGTTTATTAAATGAGTTACTTACCGGACTTGAACTGAACGAACCAAATGACCCATTTGAATTGTAAAATGAAAAGGTTGACTTTCCAAAAACAAGTAAGCATACATTTGAAATGTTCCAACTGGAATGCACTGGGCTATGATAAATGTTGCACTTCTGTTGTAGCTAAGTTGCATGGGTATGGGTACGGGACATGGCAAATTTGTAAAAGGTAAGGTATGGGGACACGGCTATAAATATGCATTTTATGTATATTTATATGTATTAAAATTGACAATTTACATAAGATCAATATTGATTTTTCATTTACATGAGATCAATATATTAGAAATAGATGTGTAGTGTATAAGGAGTGTTTTAAATTATAGTATATAACTAATCATATGCTTGAACAAACGTATGCAAATATCCAAGCCAAGAAGTTTGGGTATTGGTACATGTCGAGTACCAGTACAGTTTCCAAACAGAAGTACTCAGGTAACATAGTATTGTAGTAGATTACTCTTCAGTGGAGCATAACGCAAATTTATAGCATATAATATGTAGTCCAATTAGCACTTACCAAAATGATAACAACGATAACACAAATAAAAGAGATTAAGAACCATATTCTACTCAACAGGGACTGAACCTCAAAAAAAATGTCATGCTTTGGTCTTAAAGCATTTTTGACAAGCGGTAAAAGTCGCTTATAAGCCACTTTGAGATATTTGACAAGTAGCTTATTTTATCTTATAATCCACCAAAAAAACTGAGATACCCAACTTATTTTTTTGGTGGATTATAAGCCAGAAGGTTTGACCATATAAAAGATAATGCAAAACCCCGCCCCCTTCTCATTATTTCACAAAATTCGTAGCCCCAATTTCTTCCCTACCCATTAAGCTTAAATTTAGAACGATGTCTCTTTTAGGCATTTTGACAACAATGATGGATTATAATCCACTCATTGCCAAACACTACTATTGAAAGTAGATTATAACCTGCTAAATTTAACGAACAAGTGGTTTATAATCCAACGTTCCCAAACATGCTCTTAAGCACCTACTACTCACACAATAACTAACAAATCTTTGTTATCGAACAGAACAAACTTCATATTCACACATAGAATTAAAGTTTACCCATAACAAAACTCTAATCACTAAAAACAGCAGAAAATAAGCAAACCTATTAATTTCGAGCCTCCCAATGTATAATACTATAATTCCAAGAACCCACAAAGAAATTCAGACAACGACCCTAAATTTGACGTTAAGTCTATACCACTTTGTAAGAGAAGCAACATCTTCTTCTAATAGGAACCAAAGAGAAAAGCTCTAATGGGCATAACTTATGAGAATATAAGAAATCAGTCAATTTTAAGCCCGAACAGACCAAGAACTCCAGAGGCCATGGCCATGGCCACTGAGAGAAGCCCAAAGATCAATTGCAGCAATAAATTTTGTGCTATTGTTCGACACTGCATCCTACTGCAGTGATTACCGATCGCAATTTTTCGTTGAGCTTTCTCAACGATTCGAATCAAATTAAGAAGCTCCTTTAAGTTCCTCCGGAGAAAACAAAGGGAAAATGAAATGAAAGGGACAACATAGGGGAAAGAATCACTCTTATGTTACCCATTTATGGGATTAAACGGTTCATTAAATCGGTTACACGCTAAGTTGCATGGGTACGGGCATGGTTCCTGGTATGGGTACTCTAAATATTTATTTTAGCTATATCTATATGTATTAAAATTAATAATTTATATAAGATCAATATTATTTTATTTACTTGAGATCAATATATCAAAAATAAATGTAAAGTGTAGCATATGCACATCCAAGAAGTGTACGAGTGTTTTAAATTAAAACATGTAGTATATAATTGAGTATATGCTTGAACAAGAGCATGCATATATTCAAGAAGCGTCCAAGAAGTTTGGGTAAAGGTACGGATGGGTATGGGTAAACGTTGGGTAGGGATATGGCTTCCAAATAGAAGTACCCAGGTAGCATAGGATAAGCGTGTCATTTAGGATTGAACTGAATTAACCCGATTAATAGACGGGTGGTTCGGGTATATGACTCCTAATATAGCTTGACCCATATAAGTATAACGGGCCGGGTGAAGTCCAACTGGTTACAATTAATCTTTTGACAACCACCACAAACCTGACTTCTTGTAGTGCTATAAGCCTATTAGTCTGAATAAGCAGATTTTACAGTTCCATTTTGTCATGGTATTTTAAAAATGATTGTTTATTATACGAACAAATATTAACAAGACTCATCTCTGTGAACCGATTTGTTACAAACTCAAACAGTACATTACGACGTTCAACCTGCATATGTAAAATGCCATGAAATCTGAAGGCCATATTTGGATTGGGTAGTTGATTTGTCCCTGGACTAATTTAACTCACTATAGTCCTGGGATATTATAATCCAACAGACTTCAGTGAGTTAAATTTTGAATTATTGGTTTGGTTCAATTTGTTATTAACATCTCAAATGCCAATGTCAAGTTTGGGAATGTGTCATTCTAAGGCGGTATAGGTTTAGGATATAATAGCAATGTCCACAATATCAATGTACCTACTAGGCTAGTCTGAATGAATTTTGATAAGAGTTTCAATGTATTTTGGATATACGACATTACACATGTCAAACAATTAACAAAAACTAAGTTATCATTCAATGGACACAGTTTGCAAAGAAGTTTTTTGTTTCTAACAAATAAGTTCATAAAAACCAGTGAAAATATTTTATTAATACTTTATTTATCTTTTTGAGTATCCGCCCCAATAAAAATGATAATGTTTAAAGATGAAATTCATACTACTCATCCACCACTCAACTAACATACGTTGCTGCGTAAGAACTCAAACTCTCGCCTAAAAATGAACCACTCTTACATTACCTAAGAAACCAACAGTATGCCAAAAAATAACTACACTTAAATTTAATGTTTGGGCTTGGATTTCAAATCCATTATATTTTACAACATAGATTTTAAAGCTCTAAAGGGCCTAAATTAACCTATCTCTCTCTCTCTCTCTCTCTCTCTCTCTCTCTCTCTCTCTTCTTGAGCTCTAATCCCCCTCTCAATGAGTCCGCTACAAACCCTAATTGGACTGTTCGATCTCTCTCTAGGGTATTCATAATTGGACTGTTCGATCTCTCTCTAGGGTATTCATCTTCTCCCTCTCCCCTCTCCAATCACTAGTATGCATTAGGGTTTGATGATCTTGATGGGCTTTTGAGATCATGTTTTATGGCTGTAGTGAAGTATATTTCGACTATTTCATTTCATAATGACATAACTGAGGATGTCTCTTTTATCTAGATAACATTAGGTATGAAGCCTGAAGTGCTGCTAGAGTTATTTTGGGTTGTTGTATCCGCTTCAACTACAATGACAACAATCCTCTGATGTGCTCATAGTTTGCTTTGTTGTTGGGTGGTGTTTTTTGTGTGTCAATTTCATGACAAAGCCTGAAATTAATGATAGGCAGGCATTTATCATTGTGAAAGAAGCTAGTGTTTTCTAATCAATTTTGAGAGTTGGTGGCATTGTGAAATGCTTTCACGAGTTATATTGTGGTTTATGAATTTTTGATCTTCTACAGGTTGAAAACTTCGTAGTAATAAAGTATCTAAGTTGTTGACTAGCAATGGCATGCCTGTTGCCATGTGAACTTTGAAGTGTTCGGATAGCAAAGTTTAATTGTTCTCATTTTTTATTATTTTTAAGTTGCTACATGACTTATGTCATATGAAGTGGTTTTAACTATTGCGTTTGATTTAAAGAAGAGGGGTTGAGAGAGTGTGGTTTTAGGTATTGCATTTGATTTAAAGAAGAGGGGTTGAGGGAGGGAGGGAGGGTTGGAGGGAGGGAGGGAGGGTGATGAGGACATTCAGACACGTGCACGAGATTTTCGCCGAGTTTATCAGCGCAGGAGGCGCCATATTTCAGTATTGTGGTTTTGATCTCAGATGTAATAATTAATTTGAATTTTAAATTTCGAATTTCAAATTTTAAGTTTCTTTTTATTTGGTAGTTAATCAGTTGATTGGCTGTAATTGATTAAGAGAGAGATTTGAGGGATTGAGGGAATCTTCTAATTCTGTAATTGCTTTATTTAAAGACTCTGTAATCAGAATGAGGATTTATTGAAGATGAAAATGAAAATTATTTTGCTTAACTGAGGTGTGAAACCCTAGCAATTTTATTTTCGCTTCTTCTACAGTACAAAATAAAATAAAATAAAATTCTACTGTTCATCTCCTTCAACCTTCGTTCCCCCTGTTCACAAATCACAAACCCAACTTCCCAGATCTTCCATTCGCCCAGCTCCTCTTCCAAAAGCCGCCCAATCCGTTGCCCTCCCTCCTCCCTGCAGGCCGCCGCTCTACCCTGCAACTCCGCCGCAAACCACCACCACCCTCTCCTCTTTTTCCAACCATCAACACCAGTCCCTCCTCCTACGAACCCACCCACAACAACCCCGACCTACAGCCCCTCTCTCAGTCCTCCTCCCCTTTCCCCCATCAATCCCTCGCCGTCAACAACCGCCACCCGCCCATTTTCCTGCAGCAACACCGCCAGCCGCCGCCCCTACCTCTGTTCGCCTCCTCATCTTCAGCCCCGCCCTACCTTCACCGACCTGACCCCCACTAGTTCCCATCTACAACCTGCATCCCCTCTCTCTCTTCAGAATGAACAAGAGGAACATTTAGATCTGAGTTCACGTGTTCAGATCTATATTTCATTAGCTTGGTTTTGTCTTAATTCAGACCCGAACCGGGTTCAATTGGGTCAGATTTGACCTCGGTTCAGACCCACTTGCATTGTCAAATCCGTTGGATTATAATTCTAGTCCGGTTCCATTGACCGTTGGTGCATGGCCGATCCTAACGTTGAAGACGCCGCACTCGTGATTGATCATGAGACTAGAGTAGTGGATTTAGATCTTTCCCCATGGTTCGATTATCAATCATTCGAGAGCGTACCCGAGTACATCGAGCATGTGACTCCTCAGATCGCCGATAGCGTAGAGAGCCGCTTGGGAATCGGTTTCGTGGCATCGACGTTTCCACCCGGATACACCACTTCACCCTAATTACGTCGCCCTCGGTGGAGAACTCCCACCCCTCATATTTGGCATCGTCGAACAGCCTCCAGAGGATCCTCCCGTCGAACCAGTTCAACCCGACGAAGGTTTAACTTTCTTTCGCCCAAATATTTTCGGAACTGCTGTTGCATGCATGTTGTTATCAATAATATTATCAATTGTGTTTGTGCTGTATTCAGTTGATTAGTGAGCGAGCGAATCAGTTGCCAAGTATATCTGCTAGTCTAACTATTACAAGTTGAACTGTGTTAAGAGAACAAATCATTACATTTATTTTCTGAATAATTTACAAAAAGGTTTGAACTTAGTACATTGCACTTTTGCTTAAAAACCATCGAAAACTGCAATTTGTTCTTGAGCTTCCTGCCTAGATCGATCGCTGATTTAGCGAAGCATTGTTGTCGTTAATCTTCGTACCTGCAGTACATTGTTTCGCATCAGAGAGTTTATATTTTCTTTAAACATGTATTTTAAATCCAAACTCATGTATAGTAAAGTGTGTCCAAACAATTGATTTGAAATCAAAGATTTTGAATCCTTGAATTTAATAAAGAGATCCAAACGAGGGATATACCAAATCATGGATTTCAAATCCCTGGATTCCAAATCTGCCTCCCAAATCCAAATCTCATTTCCCAAACGCAACCTAAAAATCTTTATTATTATGACTCAATCAATGAAGACTATTCAAAATTTTAACTAGGATGCTTTGAAATTTTTAGTATGTCTATGCCTAGCATATCAGTTTGATGAAAGAATGATCATTCTTCATATATTTGTTGATCAAAGCTCAAAGTGCATTATGACTTTCCATGTATATATTCCTACATCAAACTAGAAATGATGTGTTTGTTCATCTTTGATATTAGGATTATGTTAGTCCATAGACTTTGAATTTTGATTTGCTACCAAGGTTTGTGGAAGTTTGAGGGATGGTCAGAAATTTACCAAAATAAAGACCATAGGAGCCCTTTTGATTGTGTCGAGAAGTTTAAATTTGTGTCTGGGAGGTTGAGAGAGAATTTCTATCTAAGCTTATTATAACTTGGGTATGTTGAAATGTGTTAGTTAATATTCTTATCTACTGCTTTCGTCCCATCAAATTCTATTTTCAAACTAGAGGAAAGCTTATTATTTCCCTATATATAACGTGATTTGATTCCCTCTAAAAGAGCAAATGGACTTGCAATTGAAACATGTTCTTGTGTCTTTTGTAATTGATGGCCCTCTATGGTGTGAACTATAACCAAAGCATAACTTTTCATTCAGTATTTTAGTTATGCATAATGAGTTACACAAATTGTCATCTTTGAGTGATCTATAAACAAAAATAGCTAGTTATAATATTCATGGAAAACGTGAGCATATGAACAAATTATTGAACTACCTAATTACCTATATCTTTCTGTAATATTTAGATGAGCTTCTTAAAGCAAGAGGAATGTATTGGTTCAGATTTTTGTTTCCTAAAAGGCTTAACCCAAGAAGATTAACCAGATAACTACATTATCAGGTTGTATTTGCACTCCAAAAAATGCATCTTTTGATTTCAAACTTGATTTTTAAAATAAACAAAGAATAAATTACTAAATGCTACTTTAGAAATCTGGAACTTCTTTGTGTATGATAAATACAAGAACATATTTTTTGTATTTAGTAATTATATCGTATAGTGATCCCAGTCATGGATTCTAGAAAGTTGAAAATTGAGAACGTAATCCATTGACCACCAGTAGTTATAATCTTATGTAGGTCCTACAGATTCATCTAGAAAAAAATATTCCTGTTTACAGGACAAAATTAGAGGTATTAGAGGCAAAACAACACATTTTGAGTGATATAACTATTACTTGTTGCACCATAATATTTTCGACAACCATCATCTCGAGCCTTGAGCTATCAATGGAGTGATTAAAACACATTTTTAAGAGGTTTCATGAACTGAAAGTGTGTTTTTTCCTACACAATAGATTTCTTGTTACTACTTATTAAAAATAGATTTTATGTACAAAAGATATTGTTCGCAGAACACATTTATATTGTTAAATTGTAAAACTCTTATAACCAGTCCCCATTGAAATCCTTTTGATACATGTAAATTTGAAGGTTTGGTAAGTTGGAATAAGTTTGGCTATATACTTGGTTCAAATTTTAAATATTTATGAATTTTTCCATAAGAAGAGATATTGGATTCGAAAATTGACAATTAATACTATTACATTTTGATTGTTCCTATAACAAGAGTCGATTCAAAAGTTTACTTTAAAATATTAATTCACTTAGATTTTGATTTGGATTAGATTAAAAATATTGTAATTTTATATTGCTAATTTATATCTCATCTTTTCCATCTTTAAAAGAAAGAATGCAACCCACTTTTGAACCTGGCTTCCAACAATTTCTAAAATTTTTAAGTTATTAATAAAAAGTTCTCCAAACTGATTTTACTGGATGCTACTCAATATCCAAAAACTAATAATACAATAATAGTTTTAATATTTAGGAATTCTCTTCACGATTTTCATGTGTCCTCCCACATAGAGCTTCGAACTATAAAATGTGCAAAAATTGAGTATACGTCTAAGTTATGCCCAATTTTGAGCTTTTTGCTAGTACGGTAGCTGAAAGAATATACTAAATTTTGTCCATCTTGGCAATTTATCATCATGTGTCTCATCCATAATGAACACTTGTCTCTTTCGTTTTGGTGCCCTCTTCATGATGGAAATGCGTCTTCGAGCTAGAATATCCTCTCTTTTATATCGGCTCTTTCCGAACTTAATTTTAGAATATCCCTCAAACAATTCTAAAATCTCAACTCCGGTCATTACATGTGGCTCCACTCTTTTCTCTTCTTGGCTAGCAAACTTATTCGCCCATTTTCTACCTATGTATTTATGTCCTTTTCGTAACCATCATTTGTTAAACCAATAACATATTTTTCAACCGTGTTGTAAATGAAAGCCTTCAAAGTTTGGACCACATATAAGACAAGTGAATGTTCCTTTCGTAGACCAACCGGAGAGATTAACATAAGCTGAAAAATCATTAATCGTCCACATAAGAATAGCACGGAGATTAAACGATTTATGGGAAAATGCATCATATGTTTGGACCCCCTCATCCCAAAGAAGTTTTAACACATCAATTAACGGCTACATGAACACATTTATGTCGTTATCGGGTGAGTGCTTGCCTAGTGTCAGCAATGAAAGGATCATATACAGTTGCTTCATACAAAGTCAATGTGACAAATTATAAGGTATTAACACAACTGGTCAAATAGACCAACCCGAACTTATAATGCCAAGTGGGTTGAATCCATTGCTAGATAAACCAAGCTTAACATTACTGCACAATGTGGCAAACCAGGAAAAAAATTGATCCACATGCTTCCATGCGTCTGCATTTGCCGGATGTCTGAGTTTACCATCAACATGTCCTTCCTTCTGTCACTGCATATTTTTAGCCGCATATTTTTAGCTGTGTTTTTTGTCATATACAACCTCTGTAACCTAGGCACTAAAGGAAATGTCGGAGCACCTGTACTGAAATTTTCTTATGCTGCTTCACTGACTCATCCGTCTTTCGTGTTGAAGTGCGTGTATTCTTTCTCCAACAAGACACTCCACACTTTGAACATTCCTTGAGCTTCTCGTTATCCTTATAATATATAATACAATCATTAGGATACGCATCGATTTTAGTGTAATCTAAACTGAGAGCGCCAACAATATTATTTGCATCATAGCACTTTTCTGGTATGTTATTCTCTCCGTTTGGAATTACCTTGCGCGGTAAATTAAGAAGCATTTGAAAATATTTATCTATCATTCCGCTGAAGGTCTTTATACGCATCAGTTAAGAATAAACCGCAATCTACTATACTCTGAGCAGCCAATGTACAAATCCTTCTTGTCATCTTCCAATAACTTTATTAAACTTTTAAAGCCATTGGTATCAGCACATCTTTAGCATATCCGACACCTTCTACATCTTTGGGAACTTCGAGAACCTCCGAAACTTCTGCAACTTCAATAAATTTTGCAACTGCCGCAATATCATTGAACATTGCATGTGTATCGTCTATCCTTATGTTTATATTTCCGTCAGCTGGTTCATTATCTTCGTCTTCTCTGTGAATTCTCCAATATTTGTACTTTTCATCAAATCCCTATCTTTCTAAGTATTTTTGTATAGCAACTCCATCCACCAAACCCTTATTTCTGCAAATGCTACATGGACAAAACAACAAACTATTCTCTAACTTTCTCGGGTTAGCATACGCATACTCAAGGAAAGCTTTCCACCCTTCACGATATCGAGTGTCACCTCCCACTCTTTTTTTCATAATAGGAATATCAATCCACAACTTGTCAGGAACTTCTCTCATTTGTATGTTAAGCACAATTATTAATTATTTTAAGATCTCATAAATCGTCTTAAGTTTGATAGTTTTTACTATAGTTGATTTGAACAAATACTAAGTAGGTGAACTTTCTCTTTTATAATTGTAATTGTCATACTAAATTGGGCTAAACTATGTATGTAATAATCTTTATTGTCTACATTTCAACAAACACTAGGTTAGTCTAAAACTTTCTCGGCTGTCATAGGAAAACTTCTATCACATTAAGAATATAGTAGTGCTTACATCTAACTCTGCATAATTTGTGCACTTTTATTTCTAAAAAAATTCGACAACACCTACCCGTTGTTTTCTAAATACACTGTGTGCATTATGCATATCGGTAATAGACTAAAATTGATAAATAATAGCCCTAAACGCATAACAACATACGATTATTGTACATGGAGAATAACGAGTACGTGCAACTGAATTTTTTAGAAACGAAAATACACAAAGCATACAAAGTTAGTTGTGTGCACTACTATATTCCTAACCCGTCTGAACTGGACAGATCCAATAGTTATGTACCAATTCTTTCTACTCATACTATAAAGTAAACGATCATTTTTGGTATAGAATTAAATTCCATACCCAAATTTGAGTCGTATATCTTATATTATAACTCCAAAATTTTGGTAGTAATTATTGGACTGGGATCTATGGCTAGCGTTAACTAATTTTTTATTCATTTATAATGGATATATAACACATCATTGTGTTATATATCACACTAAATATAATTAGCATTAGGGTATTATTTAAGTTCATTTTGTTAGGGCATGGATAATATTGGTTATTGTTGGATTATTATGATATTAAGATTCGAATTATGGTAATATTAGATTTTTGTGAAATTAGAGTTAAGATTTGATCATTTAGGTTCAGGGTAACTAAATTTGCATGATTTATCAACAATCAATAGCATTAATTGCATAATAATTTTATGATAATAAAAAACTAAAAAATAGAAATAAGTGAAGACTAAAATCTTTCAAAGAGGTGGAGGATGTCGACGATGGTTGGAGTTGAGGATGGAGGCGTTCGAATAATTAATCTACAATTTAGGACAATCAAAGTCCAAAAAAAATTAATTAGTTAATTAAAGAATAAAAATTGTTTTAAAACTATAAATTGAAAAAATAATTAAAAAAACTTACTGCAGGGGGTTGCCAACGGGCGATGGCGGTCGGTGGTCGCTGGTGGGTCGATGGGCGGCCGGTGGGCGCGGGCGGGAGTTGGCACTGCGGGTACGGGCAGGTGCAGGCGGGCACTGCGGGGGCTGGTGGCGGGCGCTGCGAGGGCCGCGGGCGGGCGCTGCGGGCGCTACGAGCATGAGCTGTAGGCGGGCGCGGCGGGCGGCCGGCCGGCCGAGGGAGGGCGAGTGGAGGGAGGGTAGAATTTAAGTTTGGGTTCATATCTAGATTTGGATAGGAATGGGGAGAGAGAGAGAGACAGAGAAATGGGTAGTGGCTAGATTTAAGGCTTGTTTGGATTGAGGGGAATAAGGGTGAAGGGAAGTTAGGGGAACCATTCACCTTGTTTGGGAACATTTAGGAGGTGAAGTTATTCACCCTAGTTCCCCTTGGTTCACCCCCTAATAGTATAAAATTTGTTACCCCCCAAATTGGGGTGTAACCAAGGGGAAGGGAACTCCCTTCCCTTCCCTTCTTTTCTCTCACCTAGTTTCCTTAACTTCCCTTCACCCCCTACAAATCCAAACAGGCCCTTAATTTTTGGGTTATTTCAATATTTTTAAATAAGTCCCCCAAATCATGAAAACTGTTACTACATCCCTCAAATCATCATACTGTTTACATCCAGGCCCCAGGCTAACACCAGATAGATTTAAAGGAATATTCTTTTTCCTTTAAATCTAACTATTATTACCAATTTTTCTATTATATCCCTGAGTTCAGATTTTTTAGGTTATTTCAATATTAGTCCCTCAAATCTTTAGTATTTCAAATTATTCTCCCAAATCATGGAAATTGTTGTTGCATCCAACAAATCATCACATTGTTTACAATCAGGTCCCCTTGGTTAACGCCGGTTAGATTTAGAGGAATATTTCTTTAAATCTAACTATTGTTATCGGTTTTCCTATTGTACCATTGAGTTCAGATTTAATTTTTGGATTATTTCAATATTAGTCCCTCAAATCTTTAATATTTCAAATTAGTCCCCCAAATCATGGAAATTGCTATTACAACCCTCAAATCATCACATTGTTTAGTGTTTACAATCAGGTCCCCCAGGTTAATGCCAGTTAGATTTAAAGGAATATTCCTTTAAATCTAATTATTGTTATTAGTTTTCCTGTATACCCTTGAGTTCAGATTTAATTTTTGGGTTCTTTCAATATTAGTCCCTCAAATCTTTAATATTTCCAAATTAGACCCCAAATCATGAAAATTGCTACTATATCCCTCAAATCATCACATTGGTTACAATCTGGTCCCCCTCATTAACTCCAATTAGATATAAAGGATATTCCTTTAAATCTAACTATTATTACCAGTTTTCCTGTTATACCCTTGACTCCGAATTATATGAAATTGGACCCATTAAGAATAGGTTTAGTGGAGATTTAGTGGAGGAGTGGGTCCAAGCACAATTCCATGATCTCTTCATTGGTCTCTCTCGCCAATTAAATAGATAATAATAAAATTTAGAGAAAATCATTACATATACTAAAAACACAAAAAATCTATAGACGAAAAAGTGAATTTTAAGGGTTGATGGAAACAAAAACCTAAGGGAAGTATTTTCATTCACCTAATGGGGTTAAGGCTGAACTTAACCCTAGTTGTCCAAATAGGAGTTAACTTATAGAAAGGGGATTGTAAACAATGTGGTGATTTGAGGGATGTGATTGTAGGCGTCAAAAATTACCTATAGGTCTCCGCACACGGCTCGAGACAGGGAGAAGATGATGAACATCGCTATTCGAGTCAGAGAAGCTCATTTGATATTGACAAACGCATAAAGTGAGTCGACGGACCATGCAAAGCAACGGAACTTCGGAATGATGGAAACACGAACTAATCGGGAGCCCGCATCGCTTACGAAAGGCGAAACACCCCTCGTGACCCATTTACTCCACATATAATTTAATCATGGGAGCTTTTAGATCTCCTCATCAGCTTTTCGACGCATTTTGGATCACTCGATTCCGAGGTCGAATGAGGAAAATACGGCGGAAACGGACAGAGCGTGCCAAACCAAACCCCGAACCAAACCAAGACACTCATAGGTGTCTCGGCTTGGCCGAGACACCCATGAGTGTCTCGGCCACGCCGAGACACCCAAGACTGTTTGCAGACCCGAAAATGGGATTTTGGCTGTTTTAAGCCGCTTTTCGACCGTTAACCGTCTGGATTCATTTCAACTGATAAAATATTATCCAAGCACATGATAAAGTGGTTATGATTGAGGATAAGAGGGAATTGTCCGTTCTTATCCGAAAATAGGGGTCCCGAAGCCTATAAATACAGCCCTAGGGCCTTTATTTTTTCAGATCAGGAATTCTCGAGCGTCGGCGAAGCCCTGCTGAATTGGAGACTGAAGAGCCACGAATTTCAGAGAGGAGGAGGAGATCGGATCGAGTTCTTCAGGTATAAAGAAGGAGAGTTCGACAGATCTGCAGTCTAGTTTTTTTTCTTGAGATCGCCCCGTTACGGTGATCTCGAGAAGAGTGATTATCTCGCTGTTACCGAGATAATTGCTTCAGTTTCTTGATTCCTTCGCGAATCAACGAAGCTCCAAATCTGATTTGATTGTTTGGTGGTCCACGGATATCAACGTCCCCGTCACAGGCCAAGATCTCACGCAAGCAGAAGACCGATAAACGATCTCTGTATTTGTTTTGACGAGAGTTGTAATTTTCATTTTCATTGTGTAAGAGTATTTTTAAGACTATCTTTTTGTAATTTCATTGTAACGACTGAAGTTGTAATGATTACCTCAATGAAGAAATCAACTTTCTCCCCAAACAAGCTGGCGACCACAGTGAGAGCTAACAGCCTCTCTGTCGAGGCTGTCGTGACGCAACCGACGATCAAGATCCCGGTGTTCGAAGAGGTTGAATACGAATTCGATTAGCAGAAATTCAAGGCATATAGTTCCTCCTCTAGATCTTCTTCTTGCGAACGCAGGAAAACCACTGTCGCGAAGAACGTACCTTCAGATCCAAAGACCAGGGCTAATGATCTGAACCCGAATACAGTGGAAGACCCCTCTCTGGCCTCTAAAGAAATCAGATCCAACGTTCGTGACAACTCCTCGAAAGTCAAGGAGTTGCCAGTTGAAAGTGTATCAGAGCTGACGAAGAGGGCTCGTCAAATGCGCCGTCAACATCTCGCACGCCAATTTGCCAAAGCTTTGGAGCCTGTTGACGGGATCTGCTATGATGCGGATCTAAAATTCAAAAAGCGGCAGGTAGCTAAGCTATCACCACAACAAGCATCCGGTTCCTCCTTGATACGGGTGTATCTTCTCTTCGGGAGCTTAGCGATCCTCATGGGAGCTTAAGGATAGATGATTCTCATGTTATCTTGAGAATAAAGTAGAGGAGTCGTGGACAAAGTCGTTGGGGGGCGGTGAAGTTGAAGGTTTCGTCAAACTACAGGAAAAACACTTTTATTGCTAGCCGGTCGACCGCGCATGGTTCGGCAGTCGACCGCGAACATGCACAGCTCAAGGGATCAGGTCGGATTGTTTCACGGTCGACCGGGATGGGTTCGGCGGTCGACCACTAAAACCCTGTAAGCGAAACTGCTCTCTGTCGTTGGTCACGGTCGACCACGATGGGATCGGCGGTCGACCGCCAAAACCCTGTAATGGATTTTCAGTCTCGGGTGTTGATCACGGTCGATCGCGATGGGCTCTGCGGTCGACCGCGTGTCGGGTTTGGGCCTGGACTTGTTTTTCTGCACTGTTTAGGATTTCTATTTGATATAAATAGAAACACGACTTTTCTAGGGTTTATTACTGAGATTGTAATCAGAGAAGAGATCAGGGAGGTTGTTCTTTGATCTAGAGAGATTGTGAGAGAGAGATTTGTAATCCAATTAATTCTCATAATCTAGAAAAATGTATTTTCCTTTGCCCCAAATTATAATCTTGTGTTCTTCGGTTGTTTTCTTCACACCACTCTTGATAATTCCATGATCAAGAGTGCTCGCACGGCAACTCGTACCAAGTTGGTATCAGAGCAATTAGATCTGTTGAAGAATGAGCCGGCGACTCATAGGCAGTGGCTTGGTTAAGGGAACCTACCGGAGCCGTAGCGAAAGCGAGTCTTCATAGGGCGCCAAATCTGAAAAAACCCGGAGGTTATTTGTATTCCTCAGAAACCGCCACCCACATCACCATTCAATATTTCTTGACCTAAAAAGTAAAATAAGAGGTGTTAAGATTTTTTTAATCATTCTGGTGGAAGTGCAGTGATGTATGCAGCTGAGGCATCCTAACAGACCGAAAAGATAAAAAATTCGGTCTAGTATATATAGTATATTTGATTATGATACTATAGTAGTTCCATATTTCTATTGTTTCTGCTCAAACGAAATGGATATCTTCCAAATTAGGGAATAGCTATACCTATAATATTTCTATTATGTCCCAGGAAAAAAGGGGCATCCTGTGTATGGTCCTTACTCGATCACAGTACAAGAAGCTTGGCGAGATCATTATTTCATTGGAAGGAGTCCAGAAATTAAGGAATGAGAAGATGACTGAAGCAGATAATTCAGCAAGACTTGATGCCATGGAGAAGCAGATTGAGACGATCGGGACTACTCTCACCTAACTCGTAGGTCTCATCAACAGAGGGGACAAAAAGAAGGAATCTTCTTCGAATGGTAAGAAGAAACTCGTCGAGCCTGGTGAAGAGAGCGAGAAATCTGATTCAGATAGGGAGGCCAAGATTGTTAAGACTGCTAGACATCAATGGGGTAAGAATAATTACCATAATTTGAAGATTGACTTCAAGGTTGAGATTCCTGTTTATGATGGGAGTATCAATGTGGAGAAACTCGATGATTGGATCGAGCGTATGGAGATGTATTTCACTCTCTACGGATATTCATCCAAGAAGAAGATAGTGTTCGCGACATTAAAGATTTTGGGACAAGCGTTGACGTGGTGAAAATCCTATTGCAAACAGGAGAAGAAGGCGGTGTCGTGGAACAAGTTCAAGAAACTACTTAGGAAGTAGTTCTATCCAGTGGGGTTCCTTGAAGAGTGTTGGTACAAGTGGTACGGCTTGCGCCAAAGGGTTAATCAGACCGTTCAAGAATACACGACGGAGTTCCAGCAGCAGGCGATGGTTCTAAACGTCGCGACGGAAGAGTACTCCATCTTCATGAAATACATGGCGGGTTTGAATGATTACATCCGGAAGGAGATGAAGCTGTTCTCGGTCGAGACGATCGCAGAGGCGAGTGTGAAGGCCATTGTCATTGAGGGCAGACAGAAGAAGGGCAACGAGACGAAGGGAGACTCCAAACCATCGGGGAGCAAGTCGAGTATCTCTCAACCTAAGGACAAGAAGAAGAAGGGTGACTCGGGGAAGGCAGGGCTGACATGCAATCACTGCAAGCAGACAGAGCACGTAGTTGATCGTTGCTGTGATAAGTATCCTCATCTGAAGCCGAAAGGGTTGAAGAAGAAGGAGGAGAAGAAGGTGTACGTGATAGCATAGGGTCCGAAAGTGGTTCCCGGGATGACTGAACCCAATAGCAGTCTCAACTTTTGGCGGGAAAGCAGGCCACTAAAGAAGACCAGTTTGGTGCAAATCTTTGTTCTGAAGTTGCAGGTCAAGACCAGTTTGGTGGATGCTATTGTAGATACAAGAAGCCAGAAGAATCTAATATCTGAGACATTAGTACAGAAGCTGGGATTGAAGACGGTGAAGCATCCGAAGCCTTATCCATTAGGGTGGATTCAGAAGGAGGCAGGATTGAGTGTGGTGAACCAGTGTACGTTCAGATTTACACTCCATGAGTCGTATATTGATAAGGTCACATGCGACGTGATTCTATTGGATGTTTGCCAAGTTATTTTGGGCAATCCTTACTTGTGGGATAGACACATGGTATATGATTGGCGGGCCCAAAAGTATACGTTCACCAAGGATGGCGAGCAATTCATTTTTCGTTCGACATCTCTTCCGCAGGAGACGAGCTTGGTGACGGTGATTCAGGCTAAGAGGTTGGTGAATACGGGCAGGAAGTTCGTTTTGTTGTTCATTCGGTCTTATGAAGAGCAGCTGAGTAGGAGATGCTTGTCCACCTTGAGCAAGCTTCAAGAGGGAGATCTTGACAGGTTGAAGGCTAAGTATGCGGACTTGTTTTCGGAAATCACGGGACTACCACCACGTCGAGGTGTAGAGCATGAGATTATGTTGACCGACAAGAGTTCTTTGCCAAACATAGGCCTATACCGCACATCAGTACAGGAGTCCGAGGAGATCAAGAAGCAGGTTCAGGAGCTCTTGGAGACGGGAGTGATAGTGCCGAGTTGTTCACCTTGCGGGTCGCCGATGTTATTGGTGCCCAAAAAGGATGGAGGCTGGCGCATGTGCGTGGATTACCGAACGCTCAACAAGATAACGATCAAGAATCGTTACCCACTACCGCGGATCGATGATCTTATGGACAAGTTAGAGGGAGCGAGGTTCTTCACGAAGTTGGATCTGAAGTCTGGCTATCATCAGGTGAGGATTCGGGAGGAAGACACTTGGAAGACGACGTTCAAGACCAAGCAGGGCCTGTTCGAGTGGTTGGTGATGCCGTTTGGGTTATGCAATGCTCCGGCGACTTTTATGAGGCTCATGAATGATTTGTTACGACCTTTCATAGAGGATTTTGTGATTGTGTACATTGATGATATTTTGGTGTACAGCAGGACCTAGGAGGAGCATCTTGTTCATGTGGAGAAGGTGTTTGGAGTGTTGCAAGACGGACAGCTGAAGCTCAACGGGAAGAAGTGCGAGTTTAGGAAGGACGAGTTGGTGTATCTCGGCTTCATCGTGGGGAAGGGCCAGAGGAGGATAGATCCAGGCAAGGTGGCGGTGATCACGAAGTGGCCGACGCCGAAGACAGTGACTGAGGTGAGAAGCTTCATTGGGGCTTGTTAGTATTTGCGTAAGTTCATTCGACATTTTTCGACCTATGCGGCACCGTTACATGGCCTCACAAAGGCTAAGGTTCAGTTCGAGTAGGGGAGGACGCATGAGGAGGCTTTTCAGTTGCTAAAGAGGAAGATCTCGGAGGCATCGGTGTTGGCATTGCTGAATTTACAGCAAACTTTCGAGGTGGAGACCAACGCGTCTAGTTATGTGATGAGTGCGGTATTAATTCAGGATGGGAAGCCAGTGGAATATCATTCTGAGATGTTTTCGGGTGCCATTGCGAACTACCCGACCTACGACAAGGAGTTCTATGCACTGTATCAAGCAATTAAGCATTGGAGGGTGTACTTATTGGGGAAGGAGGTGGTTGTGTACTCGAATCACAAGCCGTTGGAGTTCTTACATGCCCAGACAAAGCTACAGCAGGCACGACACATGAAGTGGATGTCTTATTTGATGGCTTTCAACATCATTATTAGATACAAGAAGGGGGCAATGAACAGGTTGGCCGATATGTTATCTCGTCCGCCGGTAAGGACTTTATTGGTGGCGACGCGCATTCAGCCCTTGGTTCCATTGGAGTATGTACAACTGTACGCATCCAGTAGAGACTTCGGTAGTGTGTTCGAGCAGGCGAAGGTTGGTCGAAGGGGGAATATACACTTGGAGAGGATGGCTTGTTGTATCGTGGGACATCACTATGCATTCTGGAGGATGGTGATAGGTTGCAGTGGATTCGGGAAGCACATACCTCGCGTGTGCAAGGACATTTTGGGATTCAGAAGACGTTTCTCAATCTACGACGACATGTGTTTTGGCCACGGATGCTTGATGATGTGACCAAGTATGTTGGAGGGTGTAAGTTATGTTGTATTTCGAAGCCTTCTAACAGGAAGAGGGGATTGTACCTACCACTACCGGTTCCTTTTAGGCCGTGGGAGAGCATTTCTATGGATTTTCTAGGAGGGTTGCCGACTACCAAGCGTGGGCATGACTATTTGTACGTTGTGGTGGACTGGTTCAGCAAGATGGTGATCTTGATTCCTTGTAAGAAGACCGTGACGGGAGCGGGTGTAGCGCAGTTGTTCTTTGAGCATGTGTGGAAGCACTTTGGGTTGCCGAGTTCGATTATTTCAGACCGGGACAGTCAGTTTTTCGGGTATTTTTGGGATTCTTTGTGGAGTTTGATGGACACTAAATTGAAGAAGAGCACGGCCTTTCATCCACAAACAGATGGACAAACGGAGGTAGTCAATCGGACTATGGTGCACATATTGCGGGGGTATAATTTAAGGCATCCCAAGACTTGGGATGAGAGTTTACCATATTTACAGTTTGCTTTTAATCGGGCTATTCATGGATCTTCGGGAAAGTCACCGTTTGAGACGTGTTATGGATTCTTACCGCCAAGTCCGTTCGATCTTGTGTTTTCATGTGAAGCCACGGCGAACGGCAAGGAGGGGAGTGAAAGCCAACGTGCTCAGCGATTTCCGGAGAAGATTGCCAACATTCATGCCGCGGTTGAAGCTCAATTGAAGAAATCACAAGCTAAGTACAAGGCGAAGCATGATCAACATCGGGTTCCTTGTAACTTTGGCAAATGTGATATGGTATGGCTGAAATTGAGTAAGGAGACTCTAAAAGGAGAGGGGAAGAAGTTGAAGCCTATTCGTTATGGTCCGTTTTGGATTCTCGATCAGATTGGCGACAACGCCTTCAGACTAGATTTGCCGCCTTCCTTAGGCAGCTATTCAGTGATCAATGCCGAGTATTTGAAGTTATTCGAGCCTCCATTGTTGGATGATGAAGGTGACGACAAGATGATCTTACCACATGTTGAAGACTTGTGGTTTGATAGAGAGGAGCTGCTGAAAGAAGATTGTATTTTAGAGCGGAAGACGACCACGACGAGGCGGGGGACGAAGGAGTCATTTCTCATTGGACGTTAAGGTCAGGTTCCTAGCAAGGCTAAATAGTTCAACAGAGAAGGAGGGGTTCACGAATTCCCTCAGCTGAATTTCTAACTTAAACGGGACTTCAAGTTCCTAAAGGGGGACCCATGATACGGATGTATCTTCTCTTTGGGAGATTAGCGATCCTCATGGGAGCTTGAGGATAGATGATTCTCATGTTATCTTGAGAATAGAGTAGATGAGTCATGGACAAAGTCGTTGGGGGCGGCGAAGTCGAAGGTTTCGTCAAACTGTAGGAAAAACACTTTTATTGCTGGCCGGTCGACCGCGCATGGTTCGGCGGTCGACCGCGAACATGCACAGCTCAAGGGATTAGGTCGGACTGTTTCACGGTCGACCGCGATGGGTTCGACGGTCGACCGCCAAAACCCTATAGGCAAAACTGCTCTCTGTCGTTGGTCACGGTCGACCGCGATGGGATCGGCGGTCGACCGCCAAAACCCTGTAATGGATTTTCAGTCTCGGGTGTTGATCACGGTCGACCGCGATGGGCTCTGCGGTCGACCGCGTGTCGGGTTTGGGCCTGGGCTTGTTTTCCTATACTGTTTAGGATTTCTATTTGATATAAATAGAAACACGACTTTTCTAGGGTTTATTACTGAGATTGTAATCAGAGAAGAGATCAGGGAGGTTGTTCTTTGATCTAGAGAGATTGTGAGAGAGAGAATTGTAATCCACTTGATTCTCATAATCTAGAGAAGGTATTTTCCTTTGCCCCAAATTATTATCTTGTGTTCTTCTGTCATTTTCTTCACACCACTCTTGATAATTCCGTGATCAAGAGTGCTCGCACGGTAACTCGTACCACTCCTCCCAACCATTAACTAACAAATGGGTTCGTGTCTAACGAACCCGTTCTACTCTCGAGGAGCGCATCCAGAAACATCGCGCACTACTTGCGCACGTACGGATTCTCGTATAAGGAGCACAAAAATTATAGCAGGAAGAGGTGGTCAAAAAACCACCAAGATCTAAGCAGGTTTGGGTGCCGAAGGCCAAAATAGCGCCTCTATCCGACAAGAGACACCAGTCGTGTCTCTTGCTCGATTCTAGATCCGAGGCCGCTCCCCAGCCTTTGTCAACTTCGGATCCCGCTCCTTCCGCTCCCACGCCTTCGGTGGAACCTTACAGCGGTGTGGATCTCTCCAGAATTAGAATTCCATTGAAGGATCGCCTCAGTTCTCTATCCGAAGATCGAGACAAAGCACCTGTTAAGGAATGCTTGGGACCGTTGAAGGAACCCTGAGCAAACATCCAAACTGGGGGTCGTACGCGACCTCCTAAAAAGTTGATTCCCGTAACCGCCCGCTTGGGGTGCTTACAGAAGGCCAGGAGATCGTTAAGGTTTCACCCTCAAAAAAGTATGATTCCAAACGTGTGACTCCTGCAGACGCCAACAAAAAGTTTTTACTCAGAAGAAAACGCGTCAGACAGACGAACGCGTTATACCTGAGAATTCATGTAAACAGCCGATAGGTTACTCTGACCGCAACGTCAATGACTTGTACTATCGGGCCGGAGGTACGAATGAATCTCGAAAGAGAAGCACCCGGGAAGCGGACTCTCACTGTCCGTGTACCAAGATCATCAGGGCAGTATTATCAGTATGTAGTTGCCCCAAGACCGCTCCACAGAGGGTCTCGATATTCGAGAGAATCTCCAACGGAAAGGTTAAGTCCAAACCAAAGCGTCTCCGTAAGAAACGATCGGTCGTTCAAGATGGCGAACTTCCAGAAGTCACGGTTAATATGGCTGACAAGGGAAAATCGACTCGACCTTCTAGTTCTGATCCACTCATATCTCATCGTCTAACCCGGTTGCGATCGGGAACCATTAGATAAAGAGATTATCAGAGAATGCAGAGGGGATTATCCTCGGATGATGAAGCATCAGATGCCAACTCTGCAGTCGCCTCTGACAAAACAGTATCCAGTCCAGGACAATCCCACGAAGTATTTATGATTAACACCGAGAAAATGGCCAAAATCATCGAGGATGCTTTGGCTAGGTAAAAAGAAAACTTCAAGTTCGAATTGGAAATGGCCATGATAGAGATGAAGGAAGAGCATAACCGATAGATGCAGGCTTTGTCCAATCAACTTGGTGAATCCAGCTAACATACATTATACCAATCAACTGGCTGATCTTAGCTTTGCTGGTCACTTAGGAAAGAAGGTTATTCCCTCTCTCTGTCTCCCGCTAACATACATTCCACTAATCAAGTAGTTTGCGAATAACTTACGAAGGACCAAAAGAACTTATCAAATGCGATCCTTATAAGTTACTGATTTTAACAGGAACATAGAGAATTGGCTAGAAAAGCTGTAAGAAAATCACTTGTGCTACTGAAAAATGGAAAACATCCCAATCAGCCATTGTTGCCTCTCCCTAAGAAGACTCCAAAGATCCTGGTTGCTGGAAGCCATGCTGATAACATAGGATACCAATGTGGTGGATGGACAATTGAATGGCAAGGAGCTAGTGGAAACATCACAGCTGGTGAGGATTTTTACCTCTCAATCTTTATAAGTTTGTGTTTATTTTTATCACCGGATGTAGTGTTTTGTTACATCCACCTGGTACCTTGGCCCTTATTCTTCTTTCACAAGCTCTTGTGGCATTCAATCATGCAAAATAGGTTCAAAGAAAAACATAATCACAGTAATGAGAGATTGCATTAACAAATTGCTTGTTCGATAGGCAATAATGTATCAAATATTAGTTCCCGTATTATGTCATTTTATAATTTCAACTTATAGTTCATTCAAATTAACTTACAAGCATGCCATCATATTTTAAGTGTTGCAATATAACTTTGTAAGAGAAACGCAAAACGTAAATGTCCTCTTCATACATTTACATAACATCTGAACTCAACATCAAAACAATCAGTTTATATATTGTCAATTACAGGGACTACAATCCTCGATGCAATCAAATCCACTGTCAACCCTTCAACCAAAATTGTCTACTCTAAGAACCCCAACTCTAACTTCGTCAAAAAGGGCGGTTTCTCTTATGCCATTGTTGTGGTTGGAGAGGTCCCATATGCTGAAACTCAAGGAGACAACCACAAACCTTAACACTTCCTTCTCCCGGTCCAGAAACAATCAATACAGTCTGCAGCCGTATCAAGTGTGTTGTGGTTCTAGTCTCCGGTAGGGCGGTAGGCCACTCGTGATCAAGCCATATCTCTCATTAATGGATGCTTTGGTTGCTGCTTGGCTTCCTGGATCAGAGGGCAAAGGAGTCACTGATGTTCTCTTTGGTGACTACGGATTCACTGGAAAGCTCCCTAGAACTTGGTTTAAGTCTGTGGATCAGCTACCAATGAATGTTGGTGACGAGCATTATGACCCTCTGTTTCCCTTTGGTTTTGGATTGATAACAAAGAAGCTTAATTAGGAAGAACAGCAAATGGGAATATAAGATGGTTTTGGTGTCACCTATTTATGGAAGTCAATTTCATAGTAATTGTATGGTTGTATTTAGATGGGTGACTGATTGTTCTGTAATGGAGAAGCAATGAAATTTTTTTTTTCTCCTTCATCCTTATCCGGGTGCGCCGAATGCCAAGGATCCAAATTGGTGGCTGTTGCTCATACCCAAAACATAGAGTGTATAAATTTTATCAGAATAGCGTCATTAAGCGTGCGAACATGCTGTTTGACCATTAACAGAGACGCTGGATGGGCAGTTTGAAACTTGTAGCCGTTCTCTTCATGGTTCAGGTCAGCTGATCACCCATAAAGGGGACGTACGGTTAAGTTTGTGTTGCGATAAATGTAGGGGTAGATTATTACATATTCCATAGTGAGCCACACAGACCAACAATGAATGGTCAGTGGTCAGTTCCAACTAGCCTCACAGCCAATCAAATGGAGTCACATCAACCAAGCCACAAGAGGATGTCGACCAAATTGTGGTCCCTTAAATCCATTACCTAACCCTTAATCCTCTTAACGAAGAGAAAGGGATAAGGATGTTAATCATTGCGAACCACACTTATTTCCTTTAGCGGTCCACGCTTTATTTTGCTTGATAGTGATTTTTTTTTTCTTGGGTTTTTTCCGAAGTCCCTTAACTCTTCAATATTTTGAAATTAATCCCTCAAATCATTGGGATGGCCACTAGAAGTTCAGTTCTTATATTGTGCGTGGAGGGATTATTTGAAACTTGGACCTGAGAGAAGCTTCAAGTTTTGAAGGCCTAATTTTGAGACAACTTATAAGATTGGTTGCATCTTCAATGATTTGAGTGACTAATTTCAAATATTGAAGATGTAAGGGACTAATAAGGGGAAAACCCTATTTTCCCCCCCATTTTGTAGCTGTTGAGCTCATTATAAATATCTCGCCAGCGCCCTTATCGATGTTAACTAATTTGGAGGTTAGAAAGAGAAAACGCGCGTCTGGACTAACTATTGGGTGCATTCTCTCTCTTCTCTGCCCCTTTTTTTTAAAAAAATAAACTCGTTACTAAGCTTTGGTGGTTGAACTCTTATTGGAGCTGATCAAACTGATCAACGTAACTATTTGGGATGTAATATGTAGATAGTATTTTGATTTTTGTAGTCTTGAAGTTACTGACATGCAGGAGTTGGTTGATTTTGATTTTTGTAATTTTTGGACTTAGAACATGACAAGGTTCTTTTCTAGCATTTTTATCTTCCATTAGATTTTCAATATTTCTCACAATCAACTTTTGAAAGCTAAATTGGTCTGAAAGTTTGTGCTTGGTTCAGGGGCATGGAGTGCTCTCCAATGTGTTTTATAGGCCTTCTGTTCTTGCTTTTATGTGAATCATCTATAGAAGCCAAGTTTATGAAGTACAAAGACCCGAAACAACCATTAAATGGTAGGATCAATGACTTGATGAAACGGATGACCCTTGCTGAAAAGATTGGTCAGATGACTCAGATTGAACGAAAGGTTGCAAGCACTGAAGTAATGAAAGATTACTTCATAGGTAACTTAATTATTTGCCACATATATCCCTCCCTTTGTGATACATGCATTTATACTAGGTAAAAGAGGTTGCAACTACTGCCGGGGAGAAAGGGGGCCCAACTCGGAGTTAATGGGCCTTTCCCTAACTTATACTGATGTACATCACTCTTTCCTGTCATTTCCAATGTAGAAGTATACTAACACATGAATATCCAAGCAATCTCCTGAGCTCTTACACTATTATCACTCCCACTGCCAATCTTGAGCATCATCCATCCGTTGGTTAATCCGACTTTGTGTATAAACCAGTAACCATGCATCTATGGGCTAACTAGACCTTAGTCTACACCGGCAATTATGGGGAGCAACATAACATGTAGGAATCAATTTCTTAACATATTAGGTATTGGCCAGTGGCCACACTACTATTTTAACTCATCATTCTTTTTTATCCTTTTCAATGTGGGACTGCACTCATTAATGAATATTCAGGGGCCACACTACTATCTAACTCATCACTCGTTCTTTATCCTTTTCAACGTGGGACTGTACTCATGCATGAATATCTCAATAAATACTATAAACTGAAATTAATATGTTAAGCAGGAAGTGTGGTAAGTGGTCCGGGAGGTGTTCCTCATCCTCAGGCAACTCCTAAGGATTGGGTGAATATGGTAAATAAATTTCAGAAGGGCAGTCTTTCTACTCGTCTTGGTATTCCAATGATACACGGAATTGATGCAGTTCATGGAAGCAGCAGTGTCTACAATGCAACAATTTTCCCGCATAATATTGGGCTTGGAGCCACAAGGCAAGTCCTTAATTTGTCTGTTAGGATAAAAGATCTCGGTAACTTGAACTTTAAACATATTGTACCACTTTCATATGGATGCTCCTTCAAGACGATTCTTGTGATACCATTCTGTCTATTGTTGCATTGGTATCCCTGGTAAGTTGAACTTTAAACGCACTGTAACTCTTTCATATGGATACTCTTTTAAGACGATTCTTGTGATATCATTCTGTCAATTATTGCATTGGTTTTTGATGGCTGGAGAATGTTATTTTTGATTAACTAGGAGTAATTTCCTCAAACTGAAATTCTAGTTTTGAGTTCATGAATCATCAAACTGTCAGCACACTCTCAAGTCAATTGCCGGTGCAACCTTCAGCAAACAAAAGTTACAATTTGATACAATTTTTAGAGTTGCTTGAAATTCTAGTCCTGCACAGCTAAAACATTTATCCTAGACTAACTCGAAAATTTCTCAATCTGCTAGAGATCCTGAACTTGTGAAGAAGATTGGAGCTGCAACAGCCCTTGAAGTCAGGGCTACAGGAATCCCATACGTCTTTGCTCCATGTGTGTCGGTAAGCAGATAAGCACCAAGAGATAGTTGGGTTTCTTTGTACTCTCTAAAGTTGAACATCAATTTGTTTCAAGTTAGACCATCTCCAATGGCCAACAATCTCAACAATTTTTTGATGCAATGGCAAGACAAGTAGGAAGGCATTTGAAAAGGAGGGGAGAGAAAGTGAGGAGAAAGGCAAAATTTGCCTTCCTGTTAACTTTCAAAATGGGCCCACATGTCATAAACTTTTTATAATTATTCTCACCTTGTTTTTAAATGACTTTTTTGATCAATAATTATTTGAAATTAATTTTTTATTTTTTCACCACTATTTATTATTTTTCAAGCTCTATAAATAGAGATTAAGTTTGTGTTCTTTGGACACCAAAAAAAATTAAATTTTTGCTTAGTTATCATAGTTGAGTGATGTGGAGGAAAGATAAAGTGAAAAAACTTTTTGAAAAACTAGTTGTTGTGAAGTTGAAAGGCAATTGAAAAAGGCAAGTGATGTGGAGGGAGAATAAAGTGAGGTGGAAGGAGAGAGAAATGCAATATTTGCCTTGCCATTGGAGATGGTCTTAAAGCAGTATGTGTTTTTTATTCCATAGAGCCATTTCAGGTGTGCAGAGATCCAAGGTGGGGTCTCTGTTATGAAAGCTACAGTGAAGATCACAAGATTGTTGAAGCAATGACGGAAATTATTCCGGGACTACAGGGAGAAATTCCTGCTAATTTTTCCAGAGGAGTACCTTATGTTGCTGGAAGGTGTGACATTTAAAGTTTAATCATCAACTAATAGCAAGTCTTGTTGTGACTATAATTATCAGCCAGCTGACTTTTTAGTTTACATCAAATTCACGTTAACTTCCTCAGTTTGATAGTAGATGGACATTTTTTTGGAAAGAAAGTAGTGGTCTATGGCCCTTCTCACTGTACAAATATACATTGAGCATCAATTTTTCGTGATGGTTTCTATATTTTTCTGTTATATTAAAATTGTTGTTGCCAGTTACAAGGGAGAAATGTATCTGAACAGAAAGTATACAAAGGGAGAGTTCAAGACTAGCTCTAGAGGTGATCAAATTATCTATGGAGGGCTCGAGTCTCAAGCAATGCTCAAGATCCTCACGACCTCATTTCAATTTACATTGATCAACATTTGAACACTTAATCTATCTGCTCATGAATCATTCATGGTGCCTATCATTGCTATAGAGACACAGTCAAAGTTTACTTAGAAAAACTCATGTTTTACCTTTTACAAAATGATTCCTGAGTTTTTCTGATGGCCAGACTTTAGTCCGTTAACATTTTCAGCTGTTCTGATCATTAGAGCATTTAAGATTTGTAAGGTGAAAGCTTTAGTGTCACTCGTGTACTATTAACATCATATATAGAAAACATCCATTTTCTTGTTGTGCATCATCTATAGCAAACATCCATTTTCCTGTTGGGCATTTTCTCAATCTTATGAATGTCAATGTTCTATGAACATATTTTTAGCAAAAGATATGGGGGATAACTATCCCTGTTTTTCCTCAAAAAAAGTGGGGAAATATGAACTTTATATAGTAGTTCCAAGTACAAGGTCAATTTTGTAAACTTAAATGCTACACTGCAGTTGCCATTGAACATTAAACTGATTTTTGAACAAATGATGTCATTTATGTATCTCTCATTCCTTGTTCATTTTGACAGGGACAAAGTTGCAGCCTGTGCTGCAGATTATGTTGCTGATGGTGGGACATATAAGGGAAATGATAAGAATAACACCATTATCAATCGTCATGGTCTTCTTAGCATTCACATGCCAGCTTACTACGACTCCATCATCAAGGGTGTTGCTACTGTTATGGTAGCTTATTCAAGTTTGAATGGAGTGAAAATGCATGCCAATCGTGGTCTTATCACTGGGTTTCTCAAAAACACTCTCCATTTTAGGGTATGTTGCACAATGCAATGCACATAATCAAAGAACTTTTGTATATAGCAGAATCATTCATTCTCTGTTTGATACAATGGCTAAGTATTGTGTTTGTTGCCATTTCAGGGCTTTGTCATCTCAAGTTGGAAGGGCATTGATATGATCACCAATCCACCAGGTGCAAATTACACGTATTCAGTCCAAGCTGCAGTCAACGCTGGTATTGACATGGTCAGTAGTTATGTATCACTTGATACTTTGCAATGATGTTAAGAAAGTGACAGTTTTGTTATGCTGATTGCCTTTTTTATCTTCGGTTTCATGTTTTGACTAATTGGATTATTCTTCTCTCTTAACTAGAGATTTAAATATTGTATTGTGCATCGATGCTTATAAACTCATCTGAAAATTTCAAGTCCTCGTATTAATCTGGTACTTATGGAGTTAAGTTGGTAATTTGGTGCTTGAAAACTGAAACTGACTGTTATATGGGAGTGTGTTGTTACGGTTTCATATATGAAGATCCGAATGATATTGAAGAATGCTATGGGTCTTCTCCATATCATTTAAAGTTGTTATGTATTGTAGGTGATGGTTCCCTACGACTATAAGGAATTCACTAATGATCTTACCTCTCTTGTTAAGAAGAAGATTGTCCCTATGAGCAGAATTAATGATGCTGTTAGAAGAATTCTGCGAGTTAAGTTTGTCATGGGTCTATTTGAGAACCCCATCGCTGATCTACGCTTTGCTGACCAATTGGGCAAGAAGGTTATTTCCTGTCTCTGGCTCTCAATGATATATACTCTGTAACTTGAGGAGCAAAGACTTTATGAAAATGTGATCCTTATGAGTCATTTATTTAAACAGGAACACAGGGAATTGGCTAGAGAAGCTGTGAGAAAATCACTTGTGCTACTGAAAAATGGCAAAAATCCAAACCAGCCATTGTTGCCTCTCCCTAAGAAGGCTCCAAAGATCCTGGTCGCTGGAAGCCATGCCGATAACTTGGGTTATCAGTGTGGTGGATGGACCATTGAATGGCAAGGAGCTAGTGGAAACATCACTGCTGGTGAGATTTGTTGCGTTAAGCCTTTCATTCTTTACATTTTTGTATCTTATTCCGCTAATCAAAGGTAGTGTTTATTTTTTTGGCATATCTCGTTGGCCTTAATTCTTCTTTCACAAGCTCTTGCGGAATTACATACAGACATGCAAACTAATTTTAAAAGAAACACATAATCATAGTAACGGGAGCTTGTATTCACAAATTGCTCGTTCCATCAAGCAATAATGTATCAAATAATAGTTCCAAATGATTTCAGTTTATAATTTCAACTTGTAAGCCATTCGAACTAACGTTCAGACAAGCCATCATTTCTTCAATTGCTCAAACTAACCATGGAAAAGCAACACAAGTGTAGAAAGAGATAATTGAGAGAGCAAAAACCCCAACTTAATTAATTTATTCAGATACTAGAGAGAGATATATATAGTCATACAAATAGGGGTATGGCTAACGGGTCACAGCCCATTAACCCAATACCCAATAGACTTAATCTAACACTCCCCCTCAAGCTGGAGCATAAATATCCACCATGCCCAGCTTGTCACATATAGTAGAAAACACCTTTGAAGAATTAGCCTTGGTAAGAATATCAGCAAGTTGTTGTGAGGACGGAGTGAATGTGAAAGATACTATCTTCTTCTCCCAAGCATCTCTGACAAAATTGCAGTCAACTTCAATATGTTTTGTCCTCTCATGAAACACAGGATTCTGTGCAATATAAATGGCAGACTGGTTGTCACAATGCATTGGCATGGGTCCAGACTGAACAAAACCAAGCTCTGTCATAAACTTTCTTAGCCACACCATCTCACAAGCAGTGTGAGCCATTGCTCTATATTCGGCCTCTGCACTAGATCGTAATACTACATCTTGTTTCTTACTTCTCCAAGTCACAATATTACCTCCAACAAAAGTACAAAATCCTGAGGTTGACTTTCGGTCTCCCATGTCTCCTGCGTAGCCAGCATCAGAGAAAGCCGAAATGTGAGTATGCCCATGCTTCTTATATAACAATCCCTTGCCAGGACAACTTTTGACATATGCCAAAATCTTCAGAGCTGTTGTCCAATGAACCTCTCTAGGTTTGTGCATAAACCTGCTCAGTACACCTACTGCAAAAGTAATATCAGGTCTGGTAACTGTCAAATATATTAGCTTCCCAATTAGTCTCCTATATCGTGCAACATCATCTAGTAGAGAGGTATCATCACGCCACAAATCAACATTTGCCTCCATTGGAGTGCTTGCAGGTTTGCATTCCAAGAGACCTGCTTCTTCTAGTAAATCTAGCACATACTTCCTTTGGGACAACAACAGGCTATGTTTTTTATATGCAACTTCAATCCTAAGAAAATACTTTGGCTTTCCCATGTCCTTAGTGACAAAATGACGGTTTAGATACTCCTTAGTCTTAGCTAAGGCAATAGAGTCACTCCCAGTCAGCAGAATATCATCAACATATATGGCTAAAATAACCAAACCAGTTGTTGTGCGTCGAAGAAAGACAGAGTGATCAGACTGACAACGTTGAAAACCAACATTAGAAATAACCTTGCTAAACTTATCAAACCAAGCTCGAGGACTCTACTTTAACCCATAGATGGCCTTTCTCAGCCTGCAGATAAGATTCTCTCCCTGAGCAACATACCCAGGAGGTTGCTCCATATAAACCTCATCATCCAAATCACCATAAAGGAAAGCATTCTTCACATCTAGTTGGTGCATCGCCCAATCCATATTAACAGCCAGAGAGAAAATAATTCTGATGGAGTTGAGACGAGCAACGGAAGAAAAGGTTTCAAAATAGCCAATACCATATGTCTGGGTATATCCTTTAGCAACCAGACGAGCTTTATATCTATCAATAGACCCATCAGGACGATATTTTAAGGTATACACCCATCTGCAACCAACCACAGTCGCTCCAGCAGGTAGAGAGACCAAATCCCAAGTTCCTCTAGAAAGCAGTGCATTCATCTCCTCATCCATAGCATGTTTCCAGGCGGGTACTAACAAAGCTTCCTCATGTGACCTGGGTAAAGATCTAGTGGACAATGACAAAGCAAACTGACGAAATGATGAGGTGAGACGGTCATAAGAGACAAAAAGAGAGATAGGATATTTTGGGCAAGACCGTTTACCTTTACGAAGAGCAATAAGAACATCTAAGTCAGAAAAGATATGAGGCTCGACATGAGATGGACCTGCAGCTGGAGAAGAAGAGTCAGCAGGAGCAGAGACAGGTGTATGTACTTTAAGACGGCGAGAGTATGTCAGTAGAGGCTTTGGTGCAGTAGCCACAAGAGCAGATACCGGAATAGTAGTGGGAGCCGTAGAAGGTAGTGGCACCTGTGGACTGACAGAGGTAGTGGAACCAGAGGAAAAATATGGGACAGACTCAAAAAAGGTAACATCAGCAGAAACAAAATATCTCCTGGTGGTCGGATGATAGCACATATACCCTTTTTGAGTACGTGAGTATCTAACAAACACACACTTAATGGACCTAGGAGACAATTTATCCAAACCAGCAGTCAAATCCTGAACAAAACACGTACAACCAAAAACTCGAGGAATCACATAAAAACGTTTTTTAGCAGGATAAAGACAGTGGAATGGTATCAAACCATCAAGAACAGAGGAAGGCATGCGATTAATCAAATAACAGGCAGTGAGGACAGCATCCGACCACAAGTACTTTGGAATATTCATATGTATCATCAGTGTTCTAGCAACATCGAGAATATGTCTATGCTTCCTCTCAGCAACTCCATTTTGTTGTGAAGTGTGAGAGCATGAAGTTTGATGAATAATACCATTAAGAGCACAAAATTTTGAAACGTTATTTTTCATATATTCCAAAGCATTATCAGTACGAAGAATATGAACAGAAATAGAGAACTGGGTTTTTATTTCATTATAAAAAAGTTCAATAACATGCGAGACTTCAGACCTCTCTTTCAACAAATATAGCCAAGTCATGCGAGAGAAATCATCAACAAAAACAATGAAATATCGAAAACCCTTCATAGAGGGAACACGACAAGGACCCTAGACATCAGAATGAACTAACTCAAACGCAAAACTACTGCTTTTATCGACACGACTGTGAAAAGAAGCACGATGGTTCTTACCCAGTTCACATGACTCACAACCTAAAGAAGAAAGGGAAAACTAAACAGTAACTACCGATCTAAGTTTCTGTAGTAAAGGATGACCCAGACGCCAGTGTCACAGTAAGGTAGAATCAGGTTGTGCTGTAACAAGACCAGCACCCGGCACACTGTCATCCAAATAGTACATACCTCCTCTCTCATGCCCCGAACCAATCGTCATCCCAGTTGTTAGGTCCTGAAAAACACAATAAGAAGGAAAGAATGTGACTTTACAGTTATTGTGCTTTGTAAACTTGCTAATGGATAATAAGCTAACAGGGAATTTAGGAGCATATAACACATCAGTGAGTTTCAAAGAGAAAGTAGCATGAACTACTCCAGCACCAAGAAGTGGAGAAAGTGTACCATCAGCGATGCGAATAGAGGAAAACTTATCAGAAAGATGTAAAGAGACAAAACGATCCTTTATACCTGTCATATGGGATGAGGCTCCAGAATCTAGTACCCATGGTTCATGAGGAGAAGCTATGTAAGCATCCATACCTGAAGAGGATGCATGAGTAGCCGAATGACTATTCTGAGAGAGCTCTAGCTGGCGTAACCTCTCATAATCTGCCTGAGAAATCTGAACAGTAGGAACAGTAGTAGCTGGATTACTAGAAATAGTAGTAGAAATAGGTGAGCGAGTCGACTCGGCATCGGCTACTTGGGCCCATTGAGGACGACCAAACTTCTCCCAGCACTTCTCAGAAATATGATTGGTCCTCCTACAGTGACCACACTGACATGAACCCCTATCAGAATCACCCTGTCTCCCACTAAAAGAGCCACGTCCTCCCAAAGAATCACGACCACGACCACGACCACGACCGCAGCCTCTGCCTCTACTAGAGAACATGGCAGACTGATCCACTGAAGATGGAGACGGTGCAGAAATATCAGAAGAAACACCAGTAGAGACCTGCATGACTCTGGAGAATGTAGCAGTCAGTGAGGGGATGGTATCTCCACCCAATATCTGTCCTCTCACCTGGGACTGCAAGTTAGGGTGCAATCCAGAAAGAAACTTGGACACTGTCAAGTCACGACGATATCCCAATAGCGTCGCCGCATCAGCTACTGCAGGCTGATGCATCTTCAGTTCGTCTATCAGTCCTTTTAACTCACCAAAGAACTCCGGAACTGACCTATCTCCCTGTTTGAGCATAAACAGTCGCTCATAAATCTCAAATACACGTGAAGCATTCTTCTCATTTCCGTACATAATCTTCAGGTTGTCCCACATCTCCTTCGTAGTGGTTAAGAATATAACACTGCTACTAATCTGTGGTTCCGTGCTGTTGAGGAGCCACATCATAACACAATAATCAGACGAGAGCCAGGAACTGTAGGTGGGATCTGTGGTGGGTGGAGGAGAGGCCAGAAGATGTGAAAGTTTGCTCTGAGCGCCAAAGAAGATGCGGAAAGCCTGAGCCCAGAGCAGATAGTTTGTACCATTCAATTTTATTGTAGTCCCTAAGACTACCTTGGGCGCAGAAGTCTGACCACCAGCAGCAGAGGGAGATGTAGAAGAGGAGGAGAGATCTGTTTTCGACATTGTTGCACAATAGTGGTAGGCAGGTAGTAGTCAAATAATCAGGGCAGTAGTAGAGATCTGTTCTTTAAACATAGACTAAGAACAGATCAAAAAAATAGGCAGTAGTAGATGACCGGATCGGGTCATGTGTGGCCTCGAATCACCTATTCAAGGCCATGGAAAAAAGGGACAAAACAAACGGCGTCGTACTGTAGCGGCGACGTACTGTAGTGACGCGGTACTGTAGTGGCGCGGTACTGTAGCGGCGCGGCTAGTAGTGGCGGTAGTGCTGGCGGCAAGGAGAAGAGGCGGCGGCGGCTAGGGTTTTTGAATGAGGATTTGTGACGGCTAGGGTTTCAAGCTCTGATACCATGTAGAAAGAGATAATTGAGAGAGCGAAAACCCTAAATTAATTTATTCAGATACTAGAGAGATATATATATAGTCATACAAATAGGGGTATGGCTAACGACCACTAGGGGTCGCGTGGAGAAGAAAGGCATGTCCCTCAGCCATAGCACCTGGGCAAATTATCTATTTCAGCACTTGGACCAGAAGAAGGTCCCCGTTGCACCATTGAACCCTTACGACAAAGTTGTGTCAGCACATCATATTTTTTCTCACCCCGTACTTCCTACGTGATGCCTCCAGACGAATGCGGTTATGCAGTCGGTGTGGAGTTCGAGGGTTATTTCCACCAAGCTGAAGAACTGATCTCCCACAAGGTGCTATTGGTGGGGTTCCTCATGTTGTGACTGAAACACATTGTCATCCCCACACATTGCTTTGACACATTGCCGATGGATGTTGGGTTCCTGGCTGTCCGTCTGATGCACGACTACTCGTACGTGCTTCTGAATCAACACCTATACACATGAGCATGATTATGATGAACAATAGGTATATGCGCATGTGTGTGATGATGAAGAAACTTTATGAGATGCACAAGGAGCATATATACTTTTATGTTTGTGTGCATCATAGCAAAATTTAGCTAAATGGCCTTTTCGACCATAAATAGAATATTTGTAAACATTGCTATATATGTGTGCATGGTGTATGAGATGTTTAGAAGTAGTAGCATGAGACTTAGCACACATATTCATAAACTTCTTATGTTTATCAATGCATTAATTAATGGTTGAATCTAGAGAAGATATACGGTTTTTCATTTGATTAAACTCATCATTAGGCATATTCGCATTCAAATTAGAAGTAGAGAAAATATACTTATTTATAAATGAATTTAATTCATTCCTAGTGGTTTCTACTTCTAATATGACATTGTTCTTTTCATGAGTTAAACTAGCAACATTTAAAATTAAAGAATCATGATCCAGTTTAAATTTTTTATTGTTTTCTTTTAGGATCGCATTCTCTTTGGAAATTAAGTCAAACTTAGATGCTACCAATTCATGATCGGATTTTAATTCAACATGCTTATTTTTAAATTCTATAAAATTATGTTGTAACTTCTTATAATTATGCATTAATAATTTATATCTATGGGCGAGTTCATCAATAGTAAGTTCATCATCATTATCGGACTCGTATACCTCATTAGGGCTATCGCCTTGTGGTCGTATACATGATGCTCTAATTGAACTTGCAAAGGAAGCCGCAAAAGCTCATCAGATCGCCTCTAAGTTCCCTTGATGTGTTTCTATGAATTTCAACAATGTGTAAGCACTATCAAATGAATCAAGCTTGTTAGAAAACGATGAATCAAAAACATTTAACAAAAATTCTAACAAAAGCTTATTCGTTATAAATTTCTTTTTATCTTCTTTTCTATGCTTGGATTTCTCCTTAGTGGGCACAATATATCATTATTAACTTCCAACAAATCGAAATGTCTAGATCTAATAAAAAGTTAAAATCTAACACATAATTGAGCATAGGGGAAATTATCAATCCTAGGATAATATTAATGGTATAACCTAAGCTAGGTGTACCGTGCATATCCATAATTTATTGTGCAAGCAATATGAAAATTATAAAAACAAGATTAGCAACAATATGAAAGCGTGGATCTTTAACTCAAGCCAGTTAAGCCACAAATCAAAGAACACCAAGCTCTGATACCAAATAAAATTACCCTGGAGGGGATGAATAGGGTAATATGCTAATCTAATCCGATATTAATTCTAATTAAAAACTTATTAAATAATTATCCTAGCAAGAATGATATTTAGGAGATTATATGCAAGGCTATTAAACTAACGATGGAATAAACATGAGCAAAGGCGAAATAGAATGAATTAAATAATGAGCACAAATGTGATGCCAAGGCAAATTCAAACACATAATATGATCACGGAGTTCGGTCTTTCCGAGCTACGTCTCCGCTCCCCACTCCCAGGGTGAATCTACTATCACAATCGGGTTTTCAATATTCACCCAAAACGTTTACAACTCCACACAATTTCAGTTTTCTAGCTCACCGAGAACTTTCACAACTCACACTCTTGCAATCACACTCTACACCCTCTAAGTGTTAGCCTAGCCTATATTGCCTTCCTCAAGTGTTCAAAATTACCATCTCTCTTAGAATCAATCCCATCTCTCACAACACACTCTTCTCAGTGTACAAGTGTATTACAAAGTTTATCTCACAATGAAAGCACAATAAAAAGATTTATTCTCTACAATAGATGAGAACTCAATGTAAGCTCACTCAATGACACTCACAACCCAAATTACACAATGTGTGAAAATAACCTAAGCTCAAGTGGTTGTGTGTGAAAGATAATGAGAAACTCAATTGAAATTTAGCTTATAAAAATGATAAATAAAACTTATAAATAGCTAGAGATCGAGTTTAAGAAATCTTCTCTGAAAAACAAGAGTGAAAGAGATGAGATTGAAGCCCAAACACGAAAAGATGATATATTCTTCCTCTTGTGAAAATCATTTCATATAAACAAACTTGAAACCCAAACTTAAACTAAACTTAAGCACTCTTAAAAATATTTTTAAAACTCACTTGGTTGTTAGAAATAGTTATGGCAAAGAGATATATATAGGGTAGAAGAAACTAGCCTAAAAAATACACAAAAACCCATAAAAATAATAAAATAAACAAAATCTAGAAAATAATTGTTACTGTGCAACGACTAGTTTATAAGTCGACTTATGTCTTATGAGATGACTTGTATGAGTTATAAGTCGACATACATAACATTTGAACCCCGCATCAAAGCGTTTGATTTCTGTTGTCAATTATAGGGACTACAATACTTGATGCAATCAAATCCACCATGGACCCAGGAACCGAAATCGTCTATTCTAACAGCCCCAGCTCTAGCTTCATCAAAAAAGGCAATTTTTCTTTTGCCGTTGTCGTGGTTGGAGAGGTTCCATATGCTGAAACTCAAGGAGACAACCTTAATCTTACAATTCCTTCTCCGGGTCCGAGCACGGTCAAGACAGTTTGCAGTCAAATAAAGTGTGTTGTGGTTCTGATCTCCGGTAGGCCACTCGTGATCAAGCCATATCTCTCATCAATGGATGCTCTGGTTGCTGCTTGGCTCCCTGGCTCGGAAGGCAAAGGGGTCACTGATGTTCTCTTTGGTGACTATGGATTCACTGGGAAACTCCCCAGAACTTGGTTTAAGTCTGTTGATCAGCTGCCGATGAATGTTGGTGATAAGTATTATGACCCTCTGTTCCCCTTTGGTTTTGGGTTGACAACAAAGCCAACAAAAGCAAGATAGAAAGTGCAAAATGGGCATCGAAGATGATTTTGGTGGCACCTGTTTATGGAAACCATTCCGTCTGTAATTGTATGCTACATGTTGTTTGTATTTAGATGGGTGACTGGATTGATCCTCTCACGGATTGAAATCCTACCGTTGCTACGTTTGATTTTTGAAGTAGTGAAAGCATCTAGTTTTGAAGGTTTAAACTTTTTCTTTTTTCAGTTGCATAGATGACTTTGTTAAGATAATTTTTTTAAAATTAAGTGGTTCCCACCATTTTCTTTTGCATTCAACTCTGGCTGCAGCCGGCAAGTTTGAAAGAAAAATAAAAAGGAGCAGCCATTTTAGAAAAATGAAATCAAAACGTAATTTTAAGAGTTGCGAGCCATACATGCATAGTAAAATAATATTATTTTATTAGTGCATAGTGTTTTCTCAAACGATATAAATAGACCCCAAACTCTTAAGAAAAATTCATTCCAAAAATAACAATCAATATATACAGATATATATATGTTGTAAAATAGCTAGTGCTCGTAGGAACATTGCCTGGACCGAGAAGGTCTTATAAATCAAGGAGATCATTGCATTGACCGAGAAGGTCTTATATATCGAAGAGATCGTTGCCTTGACCGAGAGGTCCTATAGATCGAGGAGATCTTGACAGTACTTGGTCGGTGCACACCAGAGTACTGTACTGCTGTTCCTGGAAGCAATTTGGCCTTGGGATCCTTGCACCGGAGTAGGTCAAATATTGCTTTAAACATAGCGTTTTACAAACACACAGCAGCTGAGTTGAAAATTTTAAATTACTGCACTTCAGATTTCTTTTTAGTTTTTGCTGCTTTATATCTGTATTATTCCATTTTAACCACAGGTGCCAACAATCTTAAAGCAATATTCTGATCTACCATGGATCCTGCAAGGACTCTTGGAGTGGACTATCTTAAGTTAGAGAACTTTGACGGTTCCAACTTCAACCCATGATGTCGGAAAGTGATCTTCTGGATGCAACTCTTGAAAATCTACTATGTGTCTCTGAGGAGAAACCCGACTCTGAAGAAAATTCTGAGTCTGAAGCCTCTTGGGCTAGAGATGATCACTTTTGCAGGAGTTATCTCCTTATGCCTGGCCGATCATCTAGCAGATGCTTACACCAACAAACCCTCTGCAAAGGAAATATGGAATGCTCTGGAGGACCAGTACAAGGATGAGGAGAAGCTATCCAAATCTCACCTCATCGATAAGTTTCTAGATTTCAAGTTCGAAGACGACACTGAGGTTTTGCCTCAAGTCAAAGAGCTTGAAAAGCTTGTTATGAAGCTGAAAGATGAAAAAATCAGTCTTTATCAAACTTTTATTTCTGGTGCAATTGTCAACAAGCTTCCTCCATCTTGGATGTCATTCTCCACTGATATTCAAAAAAGAAAAAGACAGATGACTCTGTCTGATTTGAAAAGATTCATTCGGATCGAGGACGAGACTCGGACTCGCAGAAGAATGAGCTCATTGCTAAGCAGAAGGCGTCTGCTAACATGGTGGCTGCTAACTCTTAGAAGGGTAATAATTTATCTTTCAACAAGTAGAAGAAGTTCTTTAACAAAAGGAAGAACCAGAATCCAAAGAACCTGAACGTTCAGAAGAAGGAGTTCAAGAAGAGCGGCAAATGCTTCAATTGTGGGAAGCAATGATATTTTGCCAAGGACTGCAAAGCACCAAAGAAAGAAACTACACACAATGTTAATCAAGTTGATGATTGTGTGGCTATGATCTTCCAGGTAACAACTCCTAACAGTAATATCTCTGATTGGTGGTTAGATACAGGTGCTACTTGTCATGTTTGCTCTAATAGAGATTTTTTTTTTCTCTTCTTATGTTGCTACTAAAGAGAACATATCAATGGCTGATCGTTCTGTGGTTTCTGTTCTTGGAACTGGGACTGTTGTAGGCTGTCGTAAAATCACTGCAGATAGCTGATCCCCATCAAATACCGATGATGGAAGTTACAATTTGACGGCTTCCAGAAGGCTATAATTTAAATACTTTCATGTAAATTGATGAAGGTTACAATCTGACGATCTTCACAACAACTGATGAAAGCTCTAATCAACAGCCTTCACAATCAACATCGGGAGTTACAATCTGACGACTCTCATATATCAAAGAGCTAAAGCAAAGATTACAAAATGACGATCTTTGCAACGCTCTGACAGAAAGAGACTACAAATCGGCGGTCTCTTCAAACCAAGACGCGAAAGTCCTCCTCACGTACCAGTATCAAGACACAGTGCTTTTAGCCGTTGACGCAACTCAAGCTCGGCCACTAACGCAACGCAAACGTAGCTCAAACCTAGCTACAAACACAGCTCACATTCAGCTCTAAACGCTACAAATGCAGCTCAGATTCAGCTGCCAACGCAGCTCATATTCGACCGTAAACGCAGCTTCTGAAAGCTGCCAATGCAGCTTTCAAATTGCTGCAAACGCAGCTCAGATCCAGCTGCTAACGCAGCCAATGCAGCTTCCAAATTGCTGCAAACGCAGCTCACATTCAGCTTTCAACGCTGCCAACGCAGCTTCCAAATCGCTACAAACGCAGCTCAGATCCAACTGCTAACGCTGCCAACACAACTTCCAATTGCTACGTCCGAACTTCCAGACGTTGTGTTCGAGATTCCAGACACTGCGTTTGAACGCAGAATTCATGCCAGAACGCGGATTTTGCGTTTGACTCGTTCAAACACGAGCTGAATGGTTTCAAAACCGTTTCTCACGATCTGAGGGGATCACAACTCCACTCAGGAGTGATTTAAGGGGTGGTTACATCCCATTAGCCCCACTTAGGAGCGAATTAAGGGGACGGTTACACCCCTTAATCCCCTATAAATAACTAAGAAATCAGCTTAGTTCGGATCCTTCTTTTTGGCAGCAAAAAAGAGATCTTGGGGGGGAATTGCTGGAGCTTTGGAGATCAGCAACAGTAGCTTTCTTTCATCCTTGGCTTATTAACTGATTTCGGTTAAATCAACTCTTTTAAAGAGTTTAAACTCGCTCTGAGTTATCAACTCGTTCAGAGTTTCAAACTTGCCACACAAATTCTCCAACGAGAAGCAAACTCGAGACGAGCATTCGAGGGAGGCATCTCATCGCTATCGTGAAGAACCCAAAATTAAACAAAGGGGAGGATCTCTATCGATCCTCTTCTCTTTTGTAATTGGGAAATCCAAATTGTAATTGAGATTGAGAGAATACAAATCAAATTTCTTTTATTTTTTTACTACAAATTTTCCACCAAACAGCTGTGGTGCTGACTCTCTCTTCAGGAAAGACTCTCACATTGAAGGATGAAAAATATGTTCCCTCGATTGCCAAAAACTTAGTCTCTGGAAGCCTACTATATGATGCAGGTATGAGGCTGGATTTCCAAGGAGGTAAGGCTGTATTATCCTTTAAGAAAATGTATTTTGGCAATGCATATCGTACTGATTGCCTGTATAAGATCAGTACTATTGCACCCAACTTGGTTATAAATGAAGTATCCTCTTCTGCTTACTCCACTGTATTATAACATAATAGGCTAGCACATGTAAATTATAGAAAATTGTCTAGCATGGAGAAGTTAGGATTACTTCCAAAATGTGGGGGTAACAAACCTGAGAAATGTAAAGTTTGCGTGCAAGCAAAGCTGACGAGAAAGCTATTTTCAAGTGTCACGAGGAACACCAACCTGTTGGATCTGATTCATTCAGATACATGTGACTTCAAGAGCTTCGTCACTCGTGGCGGCAAGAAGTACTTCATCACCTTCATTGACGACCATTCTCGCTTCTGCCATGTTTACCTGCTAAAATCTAAAGATGAAGCCTTCAGCAAGTTTGTCGAGTTTCGAACTCGAGTGGAGAAGCAGCTTGGACTGCAGGTGAAAAGACTCAGGAGCGACAAAGGAGGAGAGTATTGATCTAAGGAGTCGGAAGCATACTTCAAGGAGCATGGAATCATTGCCAAAACTACTGCTCCGTATTCTCCGCAATCTAATAGGATTGTAAAAAGGAAGAATCGCACATTGACCGAGATGGTGAATTCGGTGATAATCACATCTGGTTTACCTACCTGCTATTGGGGAGAGGCTTTGCTAATGACAAACTAGATTCTAAACAGAGTACCCTACTCCAAAACTGATAGTACTCCTCATCAGTTATGGTTGGGATATCCAAACCCTTTGGATAATCTCAAAGTGTGGGGGTGTCTCGTATATGTTCGAATTCCAGATATCAGAAGGCCTAAGCTCGGACCAAAGGCTAACAAATGTGTGTTTCTTGGCTTCACTAAAGATAGCAATGCTTGCAAGTTCCTGGACCTTGGAACCAACTCCGTCATTGAAGCTCGAGATGCAGAATTCTTTGAGGATAAGTTTATCAAAGATAAAGGCTTATCGCTTAAAGATATAGCAGAGAATGCTAGTACGTCAGATGCATAAGAGGAGCCAGTTTCACAAGAAATCAAAAGTGCCAATGATAAAGAAGTTACTGAAACACCATCCAAGCGTATCAGGAGACAGAAAGATTTTAGAGATGACTTCATCACCTATAATATGGAAGGAGACCCACAAACTTTCCAAGAAGCAATGCAGTCAACAAAAGCACTTCTGTGGAAAGAAGCTATAGAGGATGAGATGGATTCTTTGATCCAAAATCATACTTAGGAGCTGGTGAATATACCTGAAGATGCAAGGCCTATCAGTTGTAAGTGGATCTTCAAGAAAGCAGCTTCGTCCTGATGGTACTATTAAAAAGTACAAAGCAAGACTGCCTCTATGTGGACTTTTTTGATATCTATGCATCAGTTTGCATGATCACTACCATCAGAGTGCTTATCGCATGGGTGGCGATTAAAATGTTCGTCATCCATCAGATGGATGTGAAGACTGTCTTTCTCAATGGAGATCTCATAGAAGAGATCTACATGGAGAAACCAGAAGGACTTGATGCTCCAGTTGGTAAAGTTTGTAAACTTGTTAAGCCTCTATATGGACTTAAGCAGGCACCGAAACTCTGGCATGAAAAGTTCGATGGGGTTGTTTGCAAAAATGGATATCAAGTTACATCAAGATCTCTGAAGGAAAAGTGAGGTTATCTGCCTCTATGTGAATGATATGCTCATCATCGGGAGTGATTTAGAGATAGTAATATCTACTAAGAATTTTTTTCAGCACAGTTCAGCATGAAGGACCTTGGAACTGCAGACGTGATTCTCAGAATCACAATTATATACTCTGAAGAGGGTATTGATTGTCCCAAACTCATTATGTCAAGAGCATGCTAAGAAAGTATGGTTACAACGACCTGTCAGAACTATCAGTGTCATACGATTACAATAAGAAGCTTCGACCAAACACTAGAAGACCAGTAGAGCAGCTGAGGTACTCAAAGATCATTGGGATTCTCATGTACTCAATGAGCTGCACAAGGCCAGACATTGCATTCGCTATAGGAATGCTTAATAGGTTCATAAGTAATCCTAGAAAGCTTCATTGGGATGTTGTCCAGAGATTAATGAGATACTTGAAAGGAACTACAAGTCTGGGCCTATTCTACACTGGATATCCGACTGTAATCAAAGGTTATTCAGATGCGAGCTGGTGCTAAGAACCAGATGAGTGCAGATCTACTGGAGGATTTATCTTCACTATGGGTAGAGCTACCGTCTCGTGGAAGTGTAAGAAGTAGACCATGATTGTACAATCATTGATGGAATCTGAGTTCTTCGCACTCTGTGCTGCAGGAGATGAAGCTGAATGGCTCAGTTGTTTTCTCCGAGACATTCCATTGACAGAATTGCAAGGCGCAATTACTATCTATTGTGATAATCAAGCAACGAGTGCTGTGGCAGCAAACTCGATGTTCAATGGAAAGAAGCGGACTATTCATCTAAAGCATGGCTATTTGAGAGAGCTCATCTATCAAGGAGTCATCTCTGTGATAGACGTATGATCTTCAGAGAATGTGGCTGATCCTTTGACTAAGGGTCTGAAAAAGGACATAGTCGAAAGGACGTCTGCTGGAATGGTTCTTAAAGTTTTGTAAGTCTTATAAATACTTACCATTTTATATCAAATTTTTAGTTCAAAGCTTATGCTACTAATGATAAGATATTTGGTTCAAAAGTCAAGTAAGATTTACAAAGTTTGGCGAGTCTTACAAATACTTACCATTTACATCTAGTTATTAGTTCAAAGCTTATGCTACTAATGACAAGATAAATAGTTCAAAAGTCAAGTAAGATTTATAAGTGAAATCCTAAGGGGGTTCAAGTTTTCTTGGATTAGTCGGTATCTAAGGTGAGGTTTAGGGGTTACGTAACGCGCTCCGCAAGGAACGAGATACTTAATTGATCATTGATCTCCGTCTAGTACTATCCTTACCTGGCTGAACTACCCGGGTAAAACTTTAATTTTTTTCACCTAGAATCCTATCATCAGAGAGGAAGGCTCTTAAGCCTTAATAAGTTCAAAGTATTTCGGGTGTAGGATGTTTGATAGGAAACATGCCTAAAGAACTCATCTATACATGCTTATAGGGTCTTGTGGAAAGATACTTAGAGCCCTAGAAGAAACCAGAACATGCACATGGCCATAAATGTGCAAAGGCAAATGCAAGGTAAAGGCAAAGGCAAATGCAAGGTAAAGGCAAAGGCAAAGGCAAGTGTGGTTCAAAGTAAAACTACCACAAATAAGTTTGATCTTGTGTGATCGCTGGATTTTCAGACATGTGCTGGTTCAAGTCTCTGTGACACCATGCACCTATCTTTTATTCAGTTGGTCTAAGGGGGATTTAAGTACTTGAGATATCTACCTTATGCACAATAATTGAAACGATGACACTGTTACACGACACTAGTTTAAAAAAAAACTTGTGGGGGATTGTTAGGATAATTTTTTTAAAATTAAGTGGGTCCCACCATTTTCTTTTGCATTCAACTTTGGCTGTAGCCGGCAAGTTTTAAAGAAAAATAAAAAGGAGCAGCCATTTTTATAGAAATGAAATCAAAACGTGATTTTAAGAGTTGCTGACCCCACATGCATAGTAAAATAATATTATTTTATTAGTGCGTAGTATTTTCCCAAACGCTATAAATAGACCCCAAACTTTTAAGGAAATTCATTCTAAAAATAACAATCAATATATACATATATATATATATATATTAATATATTTATATATATATATATATATAAAATAGCTAGTGCTCGTAGGAACATTGCATGGACCGAGAAGGTCTTATAGATCAAGGAGATCGTTGCCTTGACCGAGAATGTCTTATAGATCGAGGAGATCGTTGCCTTGGCCGAGAGGTCCTATAGATCGAGGAGATCTTGACAGTACTGGGTTGGTACACACTAGAGTACTGTACTACTGTTCCTGGAAGCAATTTGGTCTTAGGATCCTTACACCGGAGTAGGCCAAATATTGCTTTAAGCACAGCGTTTTATAAACGCATAGCTGAGTTAAAAATTTTAAATTACTGCACTTCAGCTTTCTTTTTAGTTTTTGATGTTTTATATCTGTATTATTACAGATTTAACCACAGGCGCCAACAGACTTAAATTATCTCAGATTTGTATCCTTAACATTTCTTGGATCCGACTCCTATTTGCCATCATAGTATGGTTTATTCGTTTATTCTGGAAATTGAGAATTTATTGTTAAATTGCGACATATTTGTAGTAAAATCCATTCCTAATTTAGATAAGGCTTCATAGCAGATAGACACTGTGTTGGCGCCCGTGGTTAAATATAGAATAATACAGATATAAAGCAGCAAAAACTAAAAAGAAAGCTGAAGTGTAGTAATTTAAAATTTTCAACTCAGCTGCTGTGCGTTTGTAAAGCGTTGTGCTTAAAGCAATATTTAGCCTACTCCGGTGCAAGGATCCCAAGGTCAAATTACTTCCAGGAACAGCAGTACAGTACTATGGTGTGCACCGACCCAGTACTGTCAAGATCTTCTTGATCTATAGGACCTCTCAGTCAAGACAACGATCTCCTCGATCTATAAGACCTTCTCGATCAAGGCAACGATCTCCTCGATCTATAAGACCTTCTCGGTCCAAGCAATGTTCCTACAAGCACTAACTATTTTACAACATATATATATATTTGTATATATTGATTGTTGTTTTTGGAAATAAATTTTCCTTAAGAGTTTAGGGTATATTTATAGCGTTTGGAAAAATACTATGCACTAATAAAATAATATTATTTTACTATACATGTGGGGCCCACACTCTTAAAATCACGTTTTTCTTTTTCATTTCAAAGATGGCTGCTGGACGATGCTAAATTGTGGAAAAATTTGTTGTGGGCCCCGCCATGGTGGGGCCCACTTGATTTAAAAATTTTAACTAACAATCCCCCACAAATTTATTTTTTAAATTAGTGTCGTATAACGGTGTCGTTATTTCAATCGTTGTGCGTAAGGAAGATGTCGCAAGAACTTGAATCTCCTTTAAACCAACTGAATAAAAGATAGATATATGGTGTTGCAGATACTTGAACCAGCACATGTCTAAAAATCCAGCGATCACACAAGATCAAACTTACCTATGGTAGTTTTTACTTTGAACCACACTTACATTTGCCTTTGCCTTTGCCTTTGCCTTGCCTTTGCCTTTGCACATTTATGGCCTTGTGCATGTCCTGGTTTCTGCTAGAGCTCTAAGTATCTTTTCGCAAGACACCATAGGAGACAGCCAAATCTCCACCCATGCATAGGTGATTTCTTTAGGCATGTTTCCTATCAAACATCCCGCACCCGAAATACTTTGAACTTATTAAGGCTTAAGAGCCATCATCTCTGACGATAGGATTCTAGGTGAAAAAAATCAAAGTTTTACCCGGGTAGTTCAGCCAGGTAAGGATAGTACTAGACGGAGATCAAAGATCAATTAAGTATCTCGTTCCTTGCGGAGCGCGTTACGCAACCCCTAAACCTTACCTTAAACACCGACTAATCCAAGAAAACTTGAACCCGTTAGGATTTCACTTGTAAATCTTACTTGACTTTTAAACCATTTATCTTGTCATTAGTAGCATAAGCTTTGAACTAATAACTAGATGTAAATGGTAAGTATTTGTAAGACTCGCCAAACTTTGTAAATCTTACTTGACTTTTGAACCAAATATCTTATCATTAGTAGCATAAGCTTTGAACTAAAAACTTGATATAAAATGGTAAGTATTTGTAAGACTTACAAAACTTTAAGACCCATTCCAGCAGACGTCCTTTCAACTATGTCCTTTTTCAGACCCTTAGTCAAAGGATCAGCCACATTCTCTGAAGATCATACGTTAATCACAGAGATGACTCCTTGACAGATGAGCTCTCTCAAATAGCCATGCTTCAGACGAATGGTCCGCTTCTTTTCATTGAACATCGAGTTCGTTGCCACAGCACTCGCCGCCTGATTATCACAATAGATAGTAATTGTGCCTTGCAATTCTGTCAATGGAATGTCTCGAAGAAAACAACTAAGCCATTCAGCTTCATCTCCTACAGCACAGAGTGCGAAGAACTCAGATTCCATCAATGATTGTACAATCATGGTCTGCTTCTTACACTTCCACGAGACGGTAGCTCCACCCATAGTAAAGACAAATCCTTCAGTAGATCTGCACTCATCTGGTTCTTAGCACCAGCTCGCATTTGAATAACCTTTGATTACAGCCGGATATCCAGTGTAGAATAGGCCCAGACTTGTAGTTCCTTTTAAGTATCTCACTAATCTCTGGACAATATCCCAATGAAGCTTTCCAGGATTACTTGTGAACAAACTAAGCATTCTTACAGCGAATGCAATGTCTGGCCTTGTGCAGCTCATCGCGTACATAAGACTCCCATTGATCTTTGAGTACCTCAGCTGCTCTACTGGTCTTCCAGTGTTTGGTCGAAGCTTCTTGTTATAATTGTATGTCACTGATAGTTCTGACAAGTCGTTGTAGCCATACTTTCGTAGCATGTTCTCGACATAATGAGATTGGGACAATCCAATACCCTCTTCAGAGTATATGATTTTGATTCCGAGAATCACGTCCGCAGTTCTAAGGTCCTTCATGTTAAACTGTGCTGAAAGAAATTTCTTGGTAGATATTACTATCTCCAAATCACTCCCGATGATGAGCATATCATCCACATAGAGGCAGATAACCACCACTTTTCCTTCAGCGACCTTGATATATAGGCACTTGTCAGATTCACAGACTTGATACTCATTGTTGCGAACAACCCCATCGAACTTCTTATACTAGAGTTTTGGTGCATGCTTAAGTCCATATAAAGACTTAACAAGTTTACAAACCTTACCAGCTGGAGCATCAAGTCCTTCTAGTTTCTCCATATAGATCTCTTCTGTGAGATCTCCATTGAGAAAGGCAGTCTTTACATCCATATGATGTATGACGAACCTTTTAATCATCGCCCATACGATAAGCACTCGGATGGTAGTGATCCTGCAAATTGGTGCATAGATATCAAAGAAGTTTATACCTTCTTTTTGAGAGAATCCTTTCACCACCAGTCTTGCTTTGTACTTCTCAATAGTACCATCAGGACGATACTTCTTCTTAAAGATCCACTTGCAACTGATAGGCCTTGCACTTTCAGGCACATCCACCAGCTCCCAAGTATGATTTTGGATAAATGAATCCATCTCATCATTTATAGCTTCTTTCCACAGAAGAACGTCTATTGACTGCATTGTTTCTTGCAAAGTATGTGGATATCCTTCCATATTATAAGTGATGAAGTCATCTCCAAAATCTTTATGTCTCCTGATACGCTTGGAAGATGGTTCGATAACTCCTTCATCATTGATATTTTTAGTTTCTTGCGAAACTGGCTCCTCTGGCGCATCTGACGTACTAGCATTCTCTGCTATATCTTTGAGCAATAAGCCTTTATCTTTGATAAACTTATCCTCAAAGAATTCTGCATCTCGAGCTTCAATGATGGAGTTGGTTCTAAGGTCCAGGAACTTGTAAACATTGCTATCTTTAGCGAAGCTAAGAAATACACATTTGTTAGTCTTTGGTCCGAGCTTAGGCCTTCTGATATCTAAAATTCGAATATATGCAAGACACCCCCATACTTTGAGATTATCCAAAGGATCTGGATATCCCAACCATAACTGATGAGGAGTACTATCAGTTTTGGAGTAGGGTACTCTGTTTAGAATCCAGTTTGCCATCAGCAAAGCCTCTCCCCAATAGCAAGTAGGTAAACCAGATATGATTAGCATCGAATTCACCATCTCGGTCAATATGCGATTCTTCCTTGCTGCAATCCCATTATATTGCGAAAAATACGAAGCAGTAGTTTCAGTAATGATTCCATGCTCCTTGAAGTATGCTTCCGACTCCTTAGATCGGTACTCTCCTCCTCTGTCGCTCCTGAGTCTTTTCACCTGCAGTCCAAGCTGCTTCTCCACTCGAGTCCGAAACTCGACAAACTTGCTGAAGGCTTCATTTTTAGATTTCCGCAGGTAAATGTCGCAGAAGCGAGAATGGTCGTCAATGAAGGTGACGAAGTACTTCTTGCCGCCACGAGTGACGAAACTCTTGAAGTCACAAGTATCTGAATGAATCTGATCTAAAAGGTTGGTGCTCCTCGTGACACTGGAAAATGGCTTACTCATCAGCTTTTCTTGCGCACAAACTTCACATTTCTCAGGTTTGTTACCCACACATTTTGGAAGTAATCCTAATTTCTCCATGCTAGATAATTTTCTATAATTTACATGACCTAGCCTATTATGTTATAATACAGGGGATAGAGCAGAAGAGGATATTTCATTTATAACCAAGTCGGGTGCAATAGTTCTGATCTTATATATGCCATCAGTACGATATGTATTATCAAAATACATTTTCTTAAAGGATAATACAGCCTTACCTCCTTGGAAATCCAGCCTCATACATGCATCACATAGCATGCTTCCAGAGACTAAGTTTTTAGCAATTGAGGCAATATGTTTCACATCCTTCAATATGAGAGTCTTCCCTGAAGAGAGAGTCAGCACCACAGTCCTAGTTCTAAGAACAAGAACCACAGAACAATCAGCCATTGATACGTTCTCTTTGGCAGCAACATAAGAAAAGAATATATCTCTGTTGGAGCAGACATAACAAGTAGCACATGTATCTAACCACCAATCAGAGATGTTGTTAGGAGTTGTTACCTAAAAGAACATAGCCACACAATCATCAACTTGATTGACACTGTGTGTAGTTTCTTTCTTTGGTGCTTTGCAGTCCTTAGCAAAATATCCTTGCTTCCCACAATTGAAGCATTTGCCGCTCTTCTTGAACTCCTTCTTCTGAACGTTTAGGTTCTTTAGATTCTGGTTCTTCCTTTTGTTAAAGAACTTCTTCTTGATGAAAGATGAATTATTACCCTTCTCAGAGTTAGCAGCCACCATGTTAGCAGACGACATCTGCTTAGCGATGAGCTCATTCTTCGTGCGAGTCCGAGTCTCGTCCTCGATCTAAATGAATCTTTTCAAATCAGACAAAGTCACATATCTTTTTCTTCTTCGAATGTTAGTGGAGAATGATATCCAAGATGGAGGAAGCTTGTTGACAATTGCACCAGAAATGAAGGTTTGACAAAGACTGATCTTTTCATCTTTCAGGTTCATAACAAGATTTTCAAGCTCTTTGACTTGAGGCAAAACCTAAGTGTCATCTTCGAATTTGAAATCTAGAAACTTGTCGATGAGGTGAGATTTGGATAGCTTCTCTTCATCCTTGTACTGATCCTCCTGAGCATTCAGATTTTCTTTGTAGAGGACTTGTTGGTGTAAACATCTGCTAGATGATCGGCCAGACAATTAAGGAGATAACTCCTGCAGAAGTGATCATCTCTAGCCCAAGAGGCTTCAGACTTAGAATCTTCTTCAGAGTCGGGTTTCTCCTCAGAGACCACATAGTAGATTTTTAAGAGTTGCATCCTGAAAACCACTTTCCGACGCCATATGTTAAAGTTGGAACCGTCAAAGTTCTCTAACTTAAGACAGTCCACTCCAAGAGTCCTTGCAGGATCCATGGTAGATCAGAATATTGCTTTAAAATTATTAGCGCATGTGGTTAAATCTGAAATAATACAGATATAAAGCAGCTAAAACTGAAAAGAAAGCTGAAGTGCGGTAATTTAAAATTTTCAACTCACTTGTTGTGCTTTTGTAAAACGTTGTGCTTAAAGCAATATTTGGCGTGCAAGGATCTCAAGGCCAAATTGCTTCCAGGAACAGCAGTACAGTACTCTGGTGTGCACCAACCCAGTACTGTCAAGATCTCCTCGATCTATAGGACCTCTCTGTCAAGGCAATGATCTCCTTAATCTATAAGACCGAGATCTATAAGACTTTCTCGGTCAAGGCAACGATCTCCTCGATCTATAAGACCTTCTCGGTCTAGGCAATG
>BQKN01067119.1:602950-623167 GCA_022839385.1 Asparagus kiusianus | reverse complement strand
AGAAAATAATGAATATGAGGTAGTGACGCATTTTGTTATATGAGCTACCAAGAGATAATAACATGGTGAGGCTTGTCTTACTAGTCACATCTGTCATCGCTCTACTATCTCTTGATAGCTCATTTTGAAAAAACAAAATAGGTTGTTACCTCATAGCTCATACCCATCATTCCCTAACTATTATCACCTTGTTGCATCTTTACTTGATGTTATATCCTGGTTCTCTACAAAATTACGAATGAAAGAGAAACCTAGAAAACTCCACCTTAACTCTCATAGACCTTATGAAACCGAAGCAACTAGAGGTAATGACAGAACAAAACAAAAGCAATCAGAAGTTTCTCGGTGGAGGGAGCATAAAACTTTTATCAGCACTAGTAAGCAAAATAACCATTGTGCTAAAATTTCAAATCATTGTGCTAATAATTCAACCGGAAGAAAACCTATAATATTCTAGAATAAATGTTAAACTAATTTAGAGATAACCTGTTACTTACAGTCAATTTTCACCATATCATTATCAGCCTGCTTTTTTTGAAGCGATCAATTTTGTCTGTGTACACAAGTTGTAGTTCAGATCAGATAACCTCCAACAGGATGGCTACAGGAGTTCAAAGACTCTTAACTATCATTATCTTTTTGTGAGTGGGAGTAGGGGCCACAAACCTTTTTTTCGCTGGCTTCTTTCCGTGTGAACAGGCCCACCCGATACAATGAACCGCTGCGATATAAATACCCTAGTGTTCCTAGGTTTTTTGGTGTGCGAGGTAGCAGGGGAGAGCGCAGGTGTTGGGCGGCGTGCAAAGGCAGTGAGAAATTGGCTTGGCGGCTGTAGCAGGGGAAAATCCTAGGGTTTTTCGTGAAAGCAAGGGTGAAAGTCAGAATTTTCCCTGTGCGCAAAACTTTTAACATAAAACTGTTGGATATTTTATTGAGAAAAGTCAATTTTTCCTTCATGAATACTAATAAATTTTGTAATCAAAACATATTTTAATTAAAAATTAAATATGAGTGTAACGGCTATACATTATGGGGAACGTTACGGAAATTTATGGTGAACTTTACCGTATTAATTGCACGTTTTTGTAACGGCTCTTTCCAACCCCTATATAAACAGCCGTATGTTGAGCTCCAAAGATATAAGACAGAGAGCTCTCTTCTCTCCTCTGGTTTTAAAAGAAATTAATTTTCTCATCTCAAATTTTTGTTATTATTTTTATGGGCAATCTTCTTCATCTGAGTTGAAGCTCTATACTCTCGCCCGAGTACAGAGGCCGGCCGTTTTCGGGGGCTTTTACCGCTAGGGGGAGAGGATTATCTGTGCCAGGGCGATAGTCGGGTCCTCAATCTTCTAGGGCAGTGATTACACGACTGCTTCCCGTCAGGTCTAATATTTTTTAACTTATATTATTTATTTCGGATTAATTGTTTATTTTATTCGGATTTATCTGCATGCTATAACCTTTAAAGTTGGTAAATTTCCAACAATCTAGAAGATTGACTTATTTTATAGCTGTAAATTTAAAATTCGAAATTAATTGCTTTTAATTATTACATTCTTTCTGTTAATTAGAGAGAGAAAAAATTAAAAATAAAAATAGTTACTGTTCATCAAAACTTTTTGTTTACTGCTCACATAAAAATCGCTTTGTTAATTAACATTTCATATCAGTTGTTGTTATTTAAAAAAATTTACTATTCATCAGATTCTTTTACTGTATTTTTTGTTACTGTTCATTTAATTATGTTACTACTGTTCATTGGATTGATTAGTTAATGAATTAGTTGTTGTTGATTAAAACTCAGGAAATAATTTTCTTAAAAACATTACTATTCATTTTATTGAAAAATGTTACTGTTTGTTTAAAAAATGGGTTACTGTTTATTATTAAAAATAAATAAATTTTACAGTTAATATTTCTATTAATTTAATTAATTGCTATTTACTTTTAACAGTTAATTGTTTCTAACTTATAGTTAATAAGAAAATGCATGTTACATCGTGTATTGCCTAATGTTAAATGTTAAATGATGTTAATAAATATCTGAGCGAACCAAATCAAGAGGTATATTTTTTCTTTCTATTTTATATGGTGAATATAACTTAAATCTTCAAATGTAAAGATTCTCTCTTTTATTGCATTATGATGGATATTCATATGTCATATTATATCACTTGCATTTGTTACATAATTAATTACAAGTTTTATGCTAGAATGCACTTGTAAAAAACACGTGTGAAAAAAAAAATATGTTTAAGAGGTGGTGTTAGAAAATGACCATATAAATTTGGAAGGTCTCTCTTGTAGGCAACCAATGTAACTTTGGAAGATCTTTTTGTAGGCAACCAATTTAAAATTTGGAAGGTCTTTTATAGGCAACCAATTTAAATTTGGAAGGTCTTTTATAAGAAGGTATTTTATAGGCAACCAATTTAAATTTGGAAGGTCTTTTATAGGAAAGTCTTTTATAGACAACCAATTTAAATTTGGAAGGTCTCTTTTGTAGGCAACCAATTTAAATTTGGAAGGTCGCCTTTGTATGCAACTAATTTGCAACCTCTTATAAAAGGAAAATTTAAAAATTATGCATATGAAGTATGAAATATATTTTAAGATACGTAATCCTATTATAATGTTTTCTTGAATACTTGGCATGTAACTATTAGTAATATCATTCATGTATGTGCATATGCATGCATGTAAAGATATAACTGCAGTTTTTTAGTTCCACATTACGGGCCAAATTCTAATTTGCACAAACCCTATGTAGTTACATCTTTAGACATAGACTATGACCTTTATGCTTACATGTTACATTCAAAACTGCTATTTAGTTTTTCTTGTTGTTAAATTGTTTCCTCTATCTATTGAACACTAAAGATTCTATTAGCAATGTTAGGCTTTAGTTCTTTAAATGTACAATATATTGTGTTTCCAAAGAACCCGGAAGTTATGACAAATCCTTTGTGCTTTTGTTTTCTATTCCTTCCTTGATAATATTTGATCATTGCAATTTCTACTTGACATGAGCATATATCAAATTTGTTTAGACATTTAAAATAAAAATGTCTAATTATTATAATCTATTGTTAACTAGAAATTTCTCGATAAGGGACATCAATAACTATGCTAACATGTTTTGATGTCCTATCATTTTAATAGTGAGAATCATTGTAGAGCTCTTCATTCGAATATATGTATAATGCTTTCTCTTGAGATTTCAGGAAATGATTAGAGTTGATATAAATATGCTCCACCAACTAATATGCCTAGTTACAGGAGATATGATGAATCAATGTCCTAAAAAATCAAATTAAGAGGTATATCTTATAACTTCTATCTATATGATGAATAAAAGTTCAAAATCGTGAAGTTATATTGAAATTAGTCCTTTAAATAATTAAAATTGCTATTAGGTTCCCTTATCCTTACAAGTTATTTCAAAATTAACCCCTCTTCTTGCTACTTGTACTATTGCCTGGATAGACTAGTTTTAAAATAACTTAACGACTAAGGGACCTAAAGTCAAATTCAACAATATGAAGGGCTAATTTTAAAATAACTTAAGAAATAGAGGACTTGATAAATCTATACAATGCCTACTAGGCAAAGTTGTGATTCTGGACTTTATAAAGTCTAAAAAGAATCTTGTTGATCCTTTGACTAAAGGTCTATCCAGGAGTGTGGTTCTGGATTTATCGAGGGAGAAGGGGTTAAGCCCATAAGTGAGGTCACTGACAGTGGTAACCCAACCCTTATTTGGAGACGTAGTCCCAATGTTGGTTCAATGTGGTAGAAACAAGCTGGACTAGTGACACTCGTGTGGAGCATCGACCCAAATATATTCATTTATTATTATGTAGCATGTACTACTACCCCTTCTCTATGATGACGATGCTCTTATAATACAACTGGTTAGGCTAAATTTTACTCTTAATAAGTCCAATGCGTATATTACGGAGGGTATTAAATATCCAGCTGTAATACCCTTTGAGGACTTACCTATATGAGAGGAACCGTGATGGTCGCGGTTAGGAGGGACTGGGCTAACACCTAGAAACTCTCATGAGTTGGTTATTGTGAGCATGACCTTTAACGCTCAACCCACTTTTCTCAATTGATGAAGACGTATTGTGTTTGTTTTCGTCAATACTTGGTTCAAGGGGCCTATTAATTCAAGACTTAGTCCATTATGTCCCTCAGATGGCGATGAACTCACTAAGGAAAGGTTCAAAGCCGGAAGCTACCTCTCCCGAATTCACGATACGAAAAGTTTCCCAACTTATATTTGTTTTGTGATTTATTGATTTATCTATTTATTTTGAGTTTTCAGTCAATATTGCCTTTTGGTGGGACTATTGGATATTTTATTGAGAAAAGGCAATTTTACCTTCATGAATAGTAATACTTTTTGTAATCAAAACATATTTTAATTAGCAATTAAAAATGAGCATAACGGCTATACATTATGGGGAACGTTTCGAAAATTTATGACAAACGTTACCATATTAATTTTAGGTTTTTGTAACGGCTCTTTCCAACCCCTATATAAACAGCCGTATGTTGAGCCCAAAAGATATAAGACAAAGCTTTCTTCTCTCCTATGGTTTTAAAAGAAATTGTTTTTCCTATCTCAATTTTTTTTATGGGCAATCTTCTCCATCTGAGCTGAAGCTCTGTACTCTCGCCCGAGTACAGAGACCGACCGTTTCCGGTGGCTTTTACCGTTAGGGGGGAGAGGATCATCTGCACCAGGACGATAGGCGGGTCCTCAATCTTCTATGATAGTGATTACACGACTGCTTCCCGTCAGGCCTAATATTTTTTAACTTATATTATTTATTTCGGATTAATTGTTTATTTTATTCGGATTTATCTGCATGCTATAACCTTTAAAGTTGGTAAATTTCCAACAAAAACTCTTGTATTTTCCCTTCATTTTTTTTGTTTTTTTATTAATCCCTTACATTTCTCATATTTTGAATTACTCAAACCGTTGAAATATTGCTTTAGGTCCTCCAATTCTTATGTTACGAAATTAGTCTCTCAAATCATTTAAATTTCCATTACGTCCTTAAATTCTTACGCTGTTTTGAAGATAGTCTCTCCAATCAAGTATAGAATTTGCAGTTAGAGAGATTAATTAGAAACAACCAATGAGAATTGGAGACGTGATGTCAATTTCTTAATCTTAGGTACTAAGTTCAAAATAACTAAGAATTGGGGACCTGATATCAACTTAAATAATTTGAGGGACTAAATTAAAATATGAAAGGCGTTAATATTGAAGAAGGATTATTTTATACAGTAGAATCACAGTTGAGAAACCTTACTGGAGTATGACATCATGCACATGATTAAAGTTTGCCCTCTTTTGGATTTTGCTCCTCTTTATGGAAAGAAATCTGTGGCCAAAGCGTTGAGGCTTCTTTTCTAACGAAAAAGTAAAAAAAGGAGAAAAGAGGACGAAATATATTGTTTGATATCTAGCTGACATTTGATTGGTTAAATTTATTCGTAGACTACGTGTCCACATTCGCATTTTGAAGTCAAGTGGCTAACCAATAAGTAGTTCAAGATTATGGGGCACCATATGCTTTTTGAGCTCATGCTGACTGTGAGTGGATAATTTGTTCCTGAAAATAGAACGGACAATTTTGCACATAAATAATTTATTATCGAATAAATTTTCTAAACAAACTCATTCATAATTTTTTTTTCTAAAAATAGACCTCCTTAAGTTTTATTTATAAAAATAGACTTATTTTGTCTTAATCCGGTTTCTAAATAGTCAGGTTGCCAACCTTAACTATTTAGTGCATAAAATGTTAGGATTTAGGGTTATAATTGAGGATTTACAATCTCCTAAATAGTAGGGGTTGGCAATCTAGACTATTTAGGAACTGGATTAAGATAAAATGAGTTTATTTTTGTAAATAAAACTTAATCGGGTCTAATTTTAGAAAAAAAATATAAATGGGTTTATTTAGAAAATTTCTTCATTTATTATGTCAACAATTTAAATAAAATCATCTCATGAGACCTTGTTTCAAGTGATCAAAAGGAGCAAGTGAGATGATCCACGATCCTTGAATCGTGTTATCTTCTACTGATCACAATTTCAAGAGAAATAACAAACATAGGCATCGAGTCACTTGTCGCCGTTATCGAAATGTATCCAAAGAAAAAAAAGAACTTTGTGCACTACAGAGTTAACTAAAGATTAGCTTTGCCGGAACAAAGGCATATACTATAGTATACAAGCCACAGATGTTCCAAGGACTCGAAATAATAAATTTAAAATAATAAAATGAACAGTATTGTTAAGATGGGTTTTAAACCATTTATCTAATTCCAAAAAACCCTTATATCAAAACCAAGATTAGCACCATTATGAATCAACTTTAGCGGACAGAGACAGTTTTAGTATAAAACTAATTAACCTTAAGAAATAAATTCTTACTTACATATAGGGCTGATAATAGATTTTGTCGCTATTATCCATGTAAGATTAGTGCTTGGCGAACCCCTCAAAACTAAGTCAGGATTTATCCTAGTCTAGTTTCGAGGTTAACTGATTTTTCTTGAACAGAGAGGGGTGTTTCAAAAAAGAACTCATTTAAGGCTTTATTTTTGGCTTAACAAAAACTAGGAAAAAATGTGTCTAGGCCCCAAAAAAAAGATCTGTTGTGACGAGCCCCCCCGAATTATATTTTGCGTGACAAAGCCCCAAACACAAGTTTTTCTTGTGTTTCAGCCCCTATTTACTTTTCCAAGACAACACAGTGAAAAATTATTTAGGAATACCCTAAAATACCCTCAACCCCTTCCCCTCAAAACTTGTTTGCCCTCTCTCTCTCTCTCCTCTCTTCTCACACTCAAATCTCCTCAAACCTTCGTGAAATTGGGCGAAGGCGGCGACGAGAAGAAGCATGATGGGTTTCTGCATATCGTTCCATTTTTCCAATTCTGCCCTCAACCCATCCAAAATGTTCTCTTTCTCCTCTAGAACCTTTGCCAGAAATCGAAGAGAGAAGAGAAGAGCAAAGGCTAATAGAGATAAAGGGCATGATGGGTCTTCAGATCGACGGTCGGCGATCTCCAGAGGAGATGGTGGCGGTTGTGGGTTGGCCGAGGAGGAGCTCCATCATGTGCAGGGGAGGTTGTTCATGAATGGGGCAAGTGAGGTTTTTGCCTTTACACCCAGCAAGGGAAGAAGGGGGCTAATCAGGATGCAATGTTGGTTTGGGAGGTATTTTGCTCTTCAAAAGTTTGTTATTTTGATTGAACCCAGATGACCCACTTGAGAAAATTGTATTATTTGTTGTGTTTTATGTGATTTGGCGAGGTTTTTTTTGTGTCTTGGTGGAAAAAAAAGGTTTTTGCTGGTTGCTATTGGAGTTTTAAGTAGTATCTTGTTGGTTTGGAGGAAAGAATGGTTTATTTTTGAAATTTGGTGATGATAATATTTTGATTATTCAGATTAGCTCTTTAATAAACTTGTGTTAGTTTTTCTTTGCAATGTTATTGGAATTTTCTATTGATGGTGTTTTGGTGGAAACAAAGGATAGTAATGATTCTTCAGTGATGTTTTATTGATCAGACATAGAGGACCGTTTTAAGGAAATATTGTCACGCATGGAGTTTGAAATGATGGAACTATATTTTGTTTGGTGGGGAAGAAGAGGTTTTTATGGTTTTGATAGTCATTGTAGGCTGTCTAAAAATCACAATAGATAGCTAATCCCCATCACGCTTCAGCAATGAAAGTTACAGTCAGATAACTTTCGTGTCACAAACGAGAGCTACCAACAGAGGACTTTTCACATAGATCAAGAAGGGTTACAAATCAACGACACTTCTGACAGCTGATGAAAACTCTATTCAGTAGCCTTCATAATCAACCATGAGAGTTACAATCTGACGACTTTCACACCCCATAACAAGCGAAGATCAATGAGCAGTAGTCTTTGCGATGTTGTAATGGATGAGGTTACAAGCCAACAACCTCTCCCAAACGCAAAGTCCACCTCTGCGTTTCTCAAACTCAAAACGCATACAAACTGTGCGTTCTCTAGGTGACATTCAACTCTGCAACGCAGAGTTAAAACACAAAACGCACAGACTGTGTGTTCTTCAGCAGACACTCAACCCTGCGTCTCGAACTCAAGACGCAGAGTTGAGATTCAGCACATAAGCGGCCTGTGCGTTTCAAACCTCTAGCAGAGATTTAACTCTGCGTCCCAAGCCTTAGGCGCAGAGTTAAGGCCCATAACGCCAAGTCAGGCGTTTGACTTGTTCAAACACAAACTGAACGGCCTCACAACCGTTGATCCCACGTTCTGAGGGATTTTTGCCCACTTAGGAGCGGATTTAGGGGCGGTTACACCCCATATCCCCCTATAAATAACCACCTTACTCAACCAAATCGGGGCGGGGCAGTAAAAAACCGCACAGGGTTGAATATTTCGGCTTCAAAACAGCACAAAGGCAGTTGGGTTGATCGATCTCAGCAGCAAAACCGCACAGAGAAGGCGATTTTCTTGAAGATCAATGAACTGGTCGGTAGTCAGTTAATCAAATCTCAAAGAATCCCTTCACCAACGGCAGATCTACTTGGCTATTAACCAAATTTTTGGTTCTAACAACTCAGTTACAAAGTTTCAACTCGCTCTGAGTTTTAAAACTCGTTAAGAGTTCTTAATTAACTGGCAACGCAACTTAATTATACTAATCGATTATTCGGTTCTTAACAACTCTTTTTAGAGTTTTCAACTTGTTCTGAGTTTCTTAAACTTGTTAAGAATTCTAGACCGAATTCATCATACAAGTCAATCGTTCTTGTGAGATAGTACGTCAGATCGTCAACGGAGAGCGAATTCGACGCGAGCATTCGAAGGAGGCACTCCATCGCTATCAAGAAGAGCCCAGTTTTAAACAAAGGGGAGAATCAAATTCATTCTCCTCTCTTTTGTAATCGGAATCCAAATTGTAATTGATTTTAAGAGAATACAAGTCAATTTTCTTTCACTGTCTTTTTACTGCAAATTTTCCACAAACAGTCATGTTATGTCAACCCCTACCAAATTAAGGAAATAGTAGTGTTCGTATGCCCGTAGCAATTAAGTTAAAGGAATGATCTTTACACTATAATTTGTTAGGACCAAACCCAAATACCCCATCGAGGAGGTAGTGTTGCTTGATGATGATGATGCTATGTTTGACAAATCACCGATGGGGTTAATTGCGATAGTGAATTAATGGGAATTAAAAGTTAAATAAATGCTACTAAAAAGCTAAAGAAATGTGACAGTATAGACAAATCGTAAATATTAACTTTAACGGTTATATGTTAACTCTTCCTGTCGTGTGTTAAGTATCATAGTTATATGTTAACTTTTACCAGAACATGTTAGCTATAATAGTTATATGTTGACTTTTAACTGAACGTGTTAATTTTTCTTCACGTGTTAACTTTTCTCCTAGTATGTTAACTTTTCATACTGAATGTTAACTTTCGCTGTTTTATGTTAACTTTCAGCTATGACCAGTATCACAGATCCATTCTTCTATAATTTTATGCCGCCCTATTTATTTATTATAATCATTCTCAAAACAATTCATGATCTGGACTTCTCATGTTTTATTATTATTATGCACTTCCCTCTCAACCTTTCTAATGTAAATTGGAAACGTATAATATTAGATGTGAATATTTCTTCCTTATGCTCCTCCTTCATTAATAAGAGTGGATAATTGTATCTTTAGAGAACTATGCTCAATGGTTGTTCATTTACCTTAGTTGCAAGCTTATATTACCAATTTCGCGTGTATATCTGAAGGTACAGTGACTGTATTAATGCATATTGTGAGTGTTCTCTCAATTCAAGTCCAGATGTCGGCTTAATTATGGTACACTGAGTTGAATCTTCTATCAACAAATTTGTATATCAATGTTTGGTTGGACGTTAAAGCCGTCCCTTGCGAGCAACAGTCTAAAATGTTAGTATTTCACAAATTTAATCTTTTTCATTTTATCTGGCATCATATATCTAACTTGCTTGGCACTTTATATCGTGCAGTTTTAATTGTGGAATTTTTGTTCCCTTATATATGAAGGCAATAATCCGTGGTGTTGATACACTTCAAGTAACTACTCCTGACGATGAATCAGATGTCATACATGCCTGAGTTGCAGCTGAACTTCTGGTAGAAGGATGAGAACATAAGAATTAAGAAGAGACATTAGATAATGATCGAAAAAAGTTGTTCTAAATATTGATTGATTGAACCAAAACTTGTGTGCATGTCTATATTTTGTATATTAATTCAGTTGTGTAAACAATTGATGTGGATGACAAACATTACAGCAAGTTTGACATTTATTGTTCTTATTGTATTTCTGGTATTTTTGCCATAATATATTTACGTTTTGTTTTAATACAACATATATTTAACAGGTTCAAATGAAAAGCTATGTGTTTACTTGAATGTCAACAGAAAAAGCTAATACTTAACATGTACATTTGACAAGTTAACATATTCAGTTGTATGTTATTATGTTATAAAGAAGCTGACATGTAACAATGAAAATTAACATATTATACTAAAAGTTAACATATTCACCTGAAAGTTAGCGTACAGAGATGAAATATAACATGTTCATAAGAAAGTTAACATATGCAGCTGATAGTTAACATGTTCACGTTAATATGTTCAGTTGAAAGTTAACATGTTAGATAAGAAAGTTAACATATTATGGTGAAAATTAACATGTAATAGTGAATGTTAACATATTATGATGAAAGTTAATATGTTCAGCTGACAGTTAACATGTTATGAAGAAAATTAACATATTATTATGAAAGTTAACATATAACAGTGAAAATTAACATATTATGATGAACGCTAACATGTTTAGCTGGAAAGTTAACATGTTATGAGGAGAATTAACATATAATGATGAAAGTTAACATGTAACCGTTAAAGTTAACATAGGAAACATGTCATGTTCTTGCTGATCATATTCTTGCTGGTCATGGGATTTGACAGTATCATAATAACTGAAGGATATGTACAGATTATGTACAAGTGTATGAGATTTAACAGTGTATCATAACTTGAAGATTATGTACATAATCTGTATATATTATGTATACAATAACCTCAAGATTATGTACATATTATGTACCATAATATTTAGGTTTTGATACACATAATTTATATATAATCTTCAGTTTATTATGCACATCAAGGTCTATTTGAATGAATTTGTACATATTCACATGACAGCCACAATATATTTCACATACAATCGCAATAAATTATATCAAAATTGATCACTAAATAGACACAATATATTTTATTAAAATTTGATCTAAGTACAACCAAACCACAAGAACACATAATATAATCAACTGAACAATGAAACATGTCACGTGACTCCCCGATGGTCTTGCACTCTAAGCACAAACCTCACCGCCGGGGCCCTCGTCATCTCATCCCTAAGCACAACACTCTGGGTCCTACCTGCCTCCCCGATGGCCTTGCACCCAATGGAGAAGGGGCTCTCAATTCCCCAGCTGGAAATTTCCTTGTGACTTGATTCGAGGGATGGGTGACCCCCATGAAATTTCATAACCAGAGCTTTAGCATACATCCACTCTACTTTGGGCAAATCTAAGATCACAAAAGAGAAAGCTGAGAAGCCGTCGTGCGAGCCACAAATGACATTGATACCTGTGCGGGTGAGCCGAGCAAACTATTCCACATCTTTGGCATAGGAGCGAACAAATTTAGTCCCTCGCGACCATTTGGTCACTTGGGCATAAGAATATCTCTGAGAAGAAGGTGGGGCTGAGCTCCGATTGGAGGACGACGGGGGAGGGCTGGCGGCTAGGGGCGGTGCTTGGGGATGTGACTGCTAGTGGGGAACAAGGTTAGGGTCTAAAGGGAGGTGAGGGAGAGCGGATGGAGGCAGGGGAAGTTCCTAGAGACACGGCAACTAGGCGGCGGATGGCTGGGGGGAAAAGGAGGGGGTGGCTGAACCGACGGCGTTGTTGGATCCGGAGGCTTAGGGGGGGAGGATCCGAGGGAGGCGGGGGTGGAGGAGGTAGATCTGGAGGCTGGGTAGGTGGGATTGAGGGTTTCGAAGGTAGGGGCGGGTTTGGTTGCTGGGTGACTGAAGATCTAGGGTTTAGAAGAAGCAAAGGCGGTGGGTTAAGAGAATAGGAAGACGAAGGAACAGAGGGATGAGGGAAAAGGGGAAGGAGAAAGGAGGAGGAGGAGAAAATAGCAGTTAGGGGAGAGGAGGAGGAGAAGAAGAAGAAGAAGAAAAGGGGAGGGGTATTTTCGAAAAGTTGTTGGGAATAATTCCTAGGAGAGTGTGAAAGGGGCCAGACCATATTTTTTGGGTTTTTTGGGGTTAAAGCACATGGGAAAAACAATGGGGGGCTGGGCCACATCTCATTTATTTTTTTGGGGCCTAGACACATTTTCCCCCAAAAACTAAGTCAGAATCGGTCCATTTTTTGCCAATCAGAAAAGACCCAAAACTATGTCAAGTTCAGTCTTGATCCAATTCTAAGAATTTGTCAAACACATGATGGGGACCATGATTGATCCTGGCCATATTTTAGAAATAATTTTGCTTTTATAGATCAAAGCCAAAAAGACCTCTAAAAATTGGTTCTTCCTTCATTATTCATCCTTCACCTGGACCAAAGCGGAACTGATTTTATGAGTCTGTTCGTTTATTTCCTAAAAACCAAGAAATGGAAATGGAAAAGGTGAAAATCTCAAAAAGTACTATTTCCTCCATTTCCATCCCTAAAACTCACCCACAACATCCAATAAAATATTATTTTCATCCAACAACTCATCCACATCATCTAATAAAATATTATTTTTATCTAACCACTCATCCATCACATCTAATAAAATATTATTTTCATCTAACAACTCATCCATCATATCTAATAAAATATTATTTTCATCCAAACATCACTCAACTCATTTCTTCTCATCATTTCAAATCACTCATATCATCCAATAAAATATTATAACAATTCACCTCATCTCATTAACATTTCATTTCTTTGTTTTCATCCCAAAAAGTTGTGAAAACACTTTTCTTAAGTGTGGGTCACACCACCCAATAATACAATGACAACTCATCTCATCTCATTTCATTTCTTATTTTTAAGAATGAACCAAACAAAAGAAAACAACAAACTACAGGAAATATGTTTCTTATAATTCATTTCCTTTTTTTTTTCGCCAACCAAACAACATCAAAACTAGTTTTCTTAAAAAATCATTCACATCATCCAATAATAATGTGACAACTCATCTCATCTCATCTCCATTTCTTTGATTTCCTTCTTTTTTTTAGCCAACCAAACAATTCAAAAACCTATTTTTCTTAGAAATAGGTTTCATTTTCTTTGATTTCCCTCTTTTTTAGTCAAACGAACAGACCCTATATCAAAATTTGATGAAGATTAACTAGCCAATATTCCTTCATTATGTTGTTGTACGAGGTGTACTTCTCAAAAAGGACGATGAAGAAATGTTTTAGATATTAGTTGTCATAATTTCTCTACGATGGCACTGCTCTAATTTCAAACAAAAAAATTGGAGCCTATAGTAGATACAATTACAACAATAAATTATTTTTAATTTAAATGGCATCATCATAACGCACAACTTGTATATATCGGCTGGTCTTTCTTTATTAGTTCTGTGGAAACAAAATAACTTTACGTTAATTAATTAATAAGTTGAATTTACTAAATATCGGTTTCCAAAGGGTCCAAATACAAATTTCCACTGCCCAATAGTTGTGGATCATAATTTGTACTAGATTGTGCTGGCACTACAAGCACGTGCCGGGGACAAAAACGTCAACAACAAAGTATTTAAATTTAGAACTTTTAGAAGCAAAATATTAGCCTCTCTTCTAATAACCACGCCGGGAGCTGTCAGCTAATATTCAGCGTCACTCGCCAAATAAAACTTCACTTAAACCCCAAAAAAATAAAGAAATAAATAAAATGCAAAAATAAACTATATTTTCTCTCTATAAATATCATTTCCCCCTCATGCCTTTTCTCTCGTTAACTGAAAGCCTTGCATCTCTTTCTCTCTCCTATTTTTTGGGATCCCAAGAGAAGAGAGAGACTGCATTTTCAGGGTTAGGGCTTCGGATTTCAACAAGGTAGGCTTGCTTCTTGCTTCTTATTTTTTTTTTAGTGAATTTTTGCTTCTATCTAGTTTTCGTTTGAATCACATGCTCCGTTTTATTGTGTTTAACTTCTATTTTTTGCAATATTTTTTTATTTTTACGTAATCGTTTACATTTGTGTTTGCATTCGTTGCTGCTATCATGCTCAAAATTTCTCCAATTTTACGTATTTTTTTCCCGAGATTTATGACTTTTTCCAAAGGAAACGAGACGACATTTCATTTACTTAATTTAAGAATTATTTGGGTTTTTTTTGTGATTTTCAAATTTTGAAGAGATTCTCAGTTTAATCAATAAAGCACTGCGTTTTTTAAAAAAAATTGAGAGTATTTTTTCTGCTTTTTATTCGATTATGGTATTATTCGTGACCTTTTTTTGGGTTCTCTAGTAGCTAAAAAAAGTGTTTTTTTGCTGAACCTTTTGTCTTTTTCCTACTTTGTAATTTTTTTTTCTTGAGGTAGTTTTGACATTCTGTTAATTTCTGGAACTTATCCAGGCATTATCAATTTTTTGGTGGTTTCTTTTGATTTCTTTAAAATTTTCAGTTACTACTTTCTAACTTTCTAGTTTTTATGTGGTCTCCTAAAAAATTAATTTATCATCATCTGCATGATTTAGCTAATCCAGCTTATACCCCCTTTTTGGAGTAGTTAAAATTAATGTCTTTATACACCATTATTCTAATCTTGCGTTTTTAAGATAAGCATTTTTGTTTGTCTTTTATTCTTTTCAGCAGTTGGCTGCTAGAAGGAAGAATTTAGAGCACTTATCCTTCAAGGTTAGGTTGGGTGAAGGATTGATAGTTAGTTTACCCGTTATTGTATTTTTCCTTTTTTTTTTGTGAAATGGAAGGATTCTCGTTACTTTTTTTTCCTTTAATAAATGGGGGTTATTTGTTAATTCATATATAGAGACTGGATTTGGTAAACCTTTTAATTTCCGGGATTAACCCATCTAAGCTTTTTGTCATTTTCATGTTTGACAAATTAAGATGAGTTGGGCAACTTTTTGTGTTTGACAAGTAACCAAAAGGTTTTCTCAATGCATTTCTCTCTGTAACTGGTTTGGTGAGCTTATTGAAGAACATATTGTCTTTATCTATCCATAGAAAAATTTTAAATGCCTTGATTACCCCGGAAACCTCCAAATCCTTTAGAATTTCTTTGGCGTTTTCTACAGTTTTCTCACCAGCTTTATGTGCTACTATCATTTTCCCCCTCTATGTTTGGATCATTATTCGAACACTAACAATTAAAGCCAATGTGTTCAGTAGTCTTTATCCTGTGTGCAATTGCTACCTCCTTGTTTTCTCCTATATTAAAGAATCCTCAAATGCTCATTTTTATGCTTTCTGATCTCAGTTGGTAGAAGAATCTGAGAAGAGTGTTACCGGTTTGGTAACATGGCATGTTCATTTGGACCCTGGTTATGTATTCTGCTCCTGCTGTGCTGTATACTAAACGGGGAAGCAGATTATGTCAAATACAAAGATCCTAAACAGCCATTAAACACACGGATTGAAGATTTATTGGGGAAAATGACTCTTGCTGAAAAGATCGGCCAGATGGCTCAGATTGAGAGAAAGGTAGCATCTGCAGAAGTAATGAAAGATTACTTCATAGGTAAATTGAGAATATTTGCCTATTTATTATACAACCCAAGAGGACGAGTACTATATGTTTCACTTTGAGTTTTTCTGCAGGGAGTGTATTGAGTGGTGGAGGTAGTGTACCTCGGCCTCAAGCTACCGCTGAAGATTGGGTTAACATGGTAAATGAATTCCAGAAGGGGAGTTTGTCAACTCGTCTTGGGATTCCAATGATTTATGGAATTGATGCAGTCCATGGTAACAACAATGCGTACAAGGCAACAATATTTCCACACAACATTGGGCTTGGAGCTACAAGGCACGTATTCAGCTACTGGCCATTATCATAACCATCAGAACCATTGCTTTCTCCTATCAAAGATGGATAAATTTTTGCATAAGGCAACGCAAAGAGCATTCTTTTAAGGAAAAAAAAACTATGTTTTGACCTTCTCTTTGAAAAGAAATATTTCGATATTATCTTTAATAAATTGTTGATACCTGTTTCCATTTTAGTACTTTTTATATTTTATATTTTATATGTTTGCTTAGATATTATTTTGTTTCTGTGGTTTATGGACCACATCTTATTAGTAGGCATGGGAAACTTCTTTTTGCAGGAAAGAAAATATCTAACTTTTGGAATTGCCTCATTTAGCAGCTGTAAGAACTGCAAATTTAAATGATCTGTAGATGTTGCAATGTGCAATTAAATATTTGCCATCCCTTTCTTTGAACTTGTAGTATCATATTCTTAAAGAAATTTTGACAGAAATTAGCCTGTTATCTGTTCAAATTGCACCTGAAGTATCTTACGTAACCTCCCTTAAAATGAAATTTGAAAATTATGAGAAAGATTTGTTATTGCGTAGTTCTATTAAGCATCAGGTGTTTTCATCAATCTTACTTGATTCTAATTGTGTTTAGGGATTCTGAATTAGTGAAGAAAATTGGTGCTGCGACTGCTCTAGAAGTCAGGGCAACAGGCATTCAATATGCTTTTGCTCCCTGTATTGCAGTATGCTACTAGCCATGAACCTTTCACTTCCATATCTATGGTTTCAACTCGATTCATAATTAAAAGGCGTGCCTTTATTTTAAAAGAAGATTTCTTTGAATCTATTCAGGTGTGCAGAGATCCTAGGTGGGGTCGATGCTATGAAAGCTACAGTGAAGACCATACAATTGTGCAACAAATGACTGAACTCATCCCTGGGTTACAGGGAGATATTCCTGCTAACTCTCCCAATGGTGTGCCATATGTTGCTGGAAAGTAAGACTTCTGCATCTATTTACCACGTGATTAAAATTTTACAGTTCTATTACTTATTGTCTCTCCTAACCACATTTTTATTCCCCATTATCCATTTTGTTCCCAAATATTAAAACCGTGTAGTTCCTGTTTGAAAAAATTTGGTGAGAAGCTGAAAGTGCAGCAATGCTGATATGCTGCATGGACTACATGCTATTTGGCATGAAGCATATACTTGGTTGCACTTGAATCTTTGAAGAATTATCCGATAGGCAACTTGTTAAGGGTTGAATTCTGTTAAATGTGGCTGTTCTAATAGCTGTGACTGGAACTATGATAATGCATATAAATGCTTGGTTACAGTTGGATAGAAGATATACTAAGCAATAATCTGGACAGGTGGTAAGGCACATAAATACTGGTGGCATTTGGAATATCTGAAGAATCACTTGCTAGTAATCTTCTAAGGAGAGGAATTGTGTTTTGCTTGATTCTATTTGAGATTGAACATCATACTTGTTCTCTAACAATGATATCTCACAATGATATCTCTATAAATGGGACTTTTCAAGTGTTTCCTTTCTTAAAAATATTGAAATTTATTGCTGAACAGTGACAAGGTTGCAGCCTGCGCCAAGCATTTTGTTGGTGATGGTGGGACACATGATGGAATCAATGAGAATAATACAATCATTGATCAGCGTGGATTATTTAGCATTCACATGCCTGCTTTCCACAACTCTATCACCAAAGGTGTCTCTACTGTCATGGTGTCTTACTCGAGTTGGAATGGAATAAAGATGCATGCTAACCATGATCTTATCACCGGCTACCTGAAGAACAAACTCCATTTTAGGGTATACATACCGTGCAATGCTTCCTTTATAAGACTTTCTTGCACAAACTCATTTTCAATTTGCTGCTTGAGTTGTGTGGTTGACTGTTGAGCATCAATAAATTTTCAGGGGTTCGTCATATCAGATTGGCAGGGAATTGACAGGATCACATCTCCTCCCGGTGTAAATTATACATACTCCGTCCAAGCTGGAGTTAATGCTGGCATTGATATGGTAAGGAGCTCTAATATTCATATTAAGCTATAATTACAAGCCATGGAAAATTTCGTATAATTTCTATTAAGTTGTTGTCTGTTGATTCCCTTCTAATGGGGCTGTTGGGTTGTGGGAAGTTTAAGTTCCCTTATAACTTGCAGATGGGAAGGGGGGAAGGTGCTGTTGTGTTTTAGTTATATTTTCTTTTAAAGATAACTCAACTTGTGTACATTGCACAATTCATTTGTTTCTAAAATTTGTATGAAGAAGTGCTAGGAAGTCTACCCAATAACTGGACTTAAGAACTACATTCCATCGTTTTTGCAAATTGATGTATCTATCTCATTGTTTCATGGTAATGTGGAATATTATTATTCCAAATTAAACTCGAGAACTACATTCTATTGTTATTGCAAATTCAGAACTACATTCCATCGTTATCGCAAATTCAGAACTACATTCCATCGTTATCGCAAATTGATGTATCTGTCTCATTGTTTCATGGAAATGTGGATTATTATTATTCCAAATTATATAATGTGATACTGCTTACATATACTAATCTGCCACTGAGCATGAACGTTATGTTTTATTCTTTGCCTGATCATTTACTTATATTTCTGCCGGTTGATGTTTGGTATAGGTGATGATTCCCAACGACTATAAGGAATTCATTAATGACTTGACCTCTCTTGTTAAGAAGAATATCGTCCCCATGAGCAGAATTGATGATGCTGTGAGAAGAATTTTGAGAGTCAAGTTTGTCATGGGCCTCTTTGAGAACCCTATGGCGGATCTTACCTTCGCAGATCAGTTGGGGAAGCAGGTCATTTATTTTAAGAGTATCATAGTTCTGTCAGCTATTTAAAAATTTCAGTTGCTAAGAAACATGTCATTGAATTTAACAGGAACACAGGGAGTTGGCAAGAGAAGCTGTAAGGAAATCACTTGTGCTGTTGAAAAATGGAAAATCTCCTAAAGAAAAATTGCTGCCCCTTCCTAAGAAAAATGCAAAGATCCTTGTTGCTGGAAGCCATGCTAATAACTTGGGTTTGCAATGCGGTGGCTGGACAATTGAATGGTATGGTGCCAGCGGGAACATCACAGATGGTGAGTGAGTATGTTACTTTCTCATTTCATTTTCCTTTTTCTAGTTTCCTAAGTAATTGCTTCTCATAGATTCTTAAAAGTTTATAACCTCTTTCAACATTGATATTATGCACATTTGTCTAAAATTGCCTTGAAGCCATGCATAATGAAGGAAGCAGGGGAAAAAGGTTAAGCAAATTAATAACAACCTTTTCTGCTATAATCTGTGAATGTTATGCACTCCTGAACTCTGGCCTGTGAGATCACGGTCATTGTACCTGGCATTTTTTCGTGCATCATACATAAGACAAGTCTACAATCAGCGTGTGGTAAGTGGTTACTATGGAAAGGCAGTTGCAATTTCTTGCATCATACATAAGCAAATTAATAATGAACATTACCCTTTGTATGGAGTTGCAATTTCACGACCTCCATCCTTTTAGCATGTGGAAAGTGATAACCATGGAAAGGTGGCTGCATATGGAATTATCAGCCTTTCCATTGTGAGAAATAAAATTTCCTTTGAAGCCGGTATGATGTATATGGCTATCAAGCGAAGGTGTTTATTGAATGCCTTTTAGTTTGATTCGCATTATGTGACCTTGAACTGGTTCAGTGAAAGAATTCCGTACTTTCAAGTGGCCTTTTAATGTAGGCATCTCTTCAGATTTTGCTTTTCTTTTCATGGCAAGTTGTTCCTTTATAGCTAGGGGAGGAAATGAACCAAATAATTAACAAATAGTTCGATAATTGTTCAAGTTACCATTCAATCATATTCGATTCGGTAGTTTATTTATCACTAAACAAATATTTGGTAGTTTATTTATCACTAAACAAATATTTTTTAGTATTCGAGTTTACTAACGAATAGAATTTAACCAGATGTATATTTGATTCGTTTGTCTATCAAATATTTGTTTAAATTTTGATCACTTATTATTTGTATTATTGCATATATGATGTTATATTTTTAACCCACTTACCATTTC
>BQKN01067119.1:571868-592866 GCA_022839385.1 Asparagus kiusianus | reverse complement strand
TGTGTGTGTGTGGGGGGTGGGGGGTGGGGTGGGGTGGGGGGGGGGGGGGGCAGCGTTGGGGGTGGGGTAATAATAGGGAAAAACAAAGTTCAGGGGGTATTGTGGGAAACGTCCCAAGAGTTTGGAGTATTTTATTTTATTTTATTTTATTTACCCTTACTTTTTCAAAGCCCCAGAGCAAAGACTCTGGACAGTAATATATGTTTGCGTCTTGATCGTAGCAATCTAGATCACAGCAAAACACCAACATTTCTTCTCTATAACGAAATTAGCTTTAGGTCAGATATAAAATTTGACATGGATTATCTAGAACATAAAGAAGAAATTTTTAAGATAATAATATCTTCAAGTTTTAGTTAGCACTACCAAGGTAACCACACAAGGAAACACAATTTCTGCCGAACACCGTCAAGACCGGTGCACGTAAACAGTAGGCCTCACTAGTAGAAAAACAGTCAAACTAGACGGCACAATCTAGACGGAAAATATTACCGTCTAGTTTGAGGCAAATTAGACGGAAAATTTCCGTCTAGGTTGTTTGAGGCAAATTAGACGGAAAATTTCCGTCTAGGTTGAGACATTCTAGACTGAAAATCCGTCTATAATGACAATCCAGACGGAATAATTTTTTTAAAAAATTAAAAAACAACTTAGACGGAAATTCGGTCTAGGTTGTCAATCTAGACGGAATTTCCGTCTAGGTTGATCTTTAAAAAAAAAACCCAAATAAAAACCTAACCCTAATCCCCCAGCCGCCACTCATTCAGTTCCCAAATTCCACCCCCACACACACCGCCACCCCCCACGAAAAATCCCCCTCCCTCTCTCCCCTCTCTCTGGCCGACCCACCCCCTCGAGAAAGCCTCGCCGACCCGTCCATACCGCCGCCTCATCCCGCCGGCCTCGTCCCTCGCCGACCCATCCCGCCGCCTCGTCCCTGTGGCCTACCCATCCCGCCGTCTCTCTCATTCAGTCCCTCGTCCCTCGTCCCTCGCCGACCCGTTGCTCTCCGCCTCTCTCATTCGGTCTCCGAGAGGCTGAGCAAAACCCTCAAGAGCCTCAAATCTCACAGTGTTCAGCCTCAGAGCCTCAGATCTCCTGGGGTAAGATATTTTTCGACTTTTAGATCTGACTATTTTGTTCTTGCGTTTGGATCTCTGATTTTGAGTATAAACAATAAAGAAAATTATTAGCCAGTTTCTTACATAGTTTGATTGAATCAACGAGGTAGACATTAATTTTTATACAAGTTTGTTAAATGACATTGCCATCTAATTTATCATGGGAAAAAATGGAACTAGTTACAAATAAGTTCATAGATGTATGTAAATGTGCAAATATTCCTCCAGAGCAGCAGGCTCCTAGTTAACGAAATTTATGCAATTTATGATCAAATTAAAGATTGTTGATCAAATTAAAGTATCAGGAAAGTATCGGGGCTGACATGAACTCGCCTCAGTTCAACATAGGCAAAGGAAGTAGATATAAGTTTTGGTGTTACGTTATCATTTCCATGTCATGATTTATTCCACTGCTTATAACTCCATATTTCAATTTATTTTCAGAAAATTAATGGCGAGTACTGCATGCTTTGTCATTGTCAGTAAGAATGATATTCCTATTTATGAAGCCGAACTGGGGTTTGCATTTAAATTATACTTTCTGTTCCTTCACTGATCGTCTGCATGGAATTTCTTTTATATTTACTTTGATTTTGTGGGAAAAATCTGTGTACAGTCAGTGTCTGAGATTTTTTTCATTTACTCCTATTATTTTAATTAGTCATTTTGTTATGAAAAACTCAAATGTATATTTTTGCTTATTTTCCTTACAGTGGTGCTTAAGTGCCCTTTGAATGAGCTAACGGATTTTTCAACTTCATCCCTTTGATTTTCATAAGCCATTTATGGCCTTGCTGTGGCAACTAGGAACACGTTTTGTGCTTGTCAATATTGTACTGTTGTTATCTGTTGTTATGAGGAGTTGAAGAGCCTGCTCACACTAATGATCATTTTTCTCATTACCTTGTTCATCAAAGCCGATTCCCCAAGACTATAATTTCTGTTGGGTCCACATTTTGTTTTTCCCTTATGTATTTATTATTTTGACTTCTTGCACAATTGTTCTCTGCTTGTAGTGTTTCACTTTTTTTCCTTGGATTTTGTTATTTAGTTTTACCTGTTATCTAGGATATGTAGTTATGTCATTTAGTTCATAGTTTCCTTCAATTGATCAGGATTTCATTCTATGATAAAAAAAATAAATAAATGAGTTCAATTCTTAAAACCCTAATTGAAAAATATTAGTTATGAATTAACCATATCTCAACTACATGTTAATTCATTTGAACAACACTAGTAATCATAAATTTAATTAAACACTTATAAACCCTAACTCAATTAAGTTTCATTCGTGCTATAAGTAGGTGTGATTATTTAAGTTTGTGATGTGAAAATATGTGAAATAAAAAATTTTAAATACTAGAGTGATATATAACACATTATAATTTTTTATAATGTGTTATAATCCAATTTAGGTGAATGAAAAAATAACGTTATCCCTAGACTTCCGTCCAATAATTACATCCAATTCTTTGGATTTATAATATATGATATGCGATTCAGATTTGGGTAGGAGACAAAGTTTTCTCCCGGAATTGAGCGTTTATTTTATATTATACGAATAAAAAATTGGTACTAAAATTCGTAATTATTCGATCTGTCTTTCTCGGACGGGTTAGGAATATAGTAGTGCATATATCCAACTTTGTATACTTTGTGTATTTTTATTCTTGAAAGTTTTGGCAGCAAGTATTCGTTGTTCTCCGTGTACAATAAGTATATGTTGTTCTGCGTTTCGGGTTATTGCTGATACACATAATAACATCCGCACAGTGTACAGGGAGAACAGCGGGTAGGTGTTGTCGAAATTTTCAAGAAATGAAAATATACAAAGTATATGAAGTTGGATGTAAGCACTACTATATTCTTAATGGATAGAAGCCTTCCTATGATAGCCGCTAGATTAGTGTAATTATTTTCTACGTACGTTTTATATATATTTTATGTAGATAAATATTCATATTCTTAAATGATATATGAACGTATGTTTGATGTGTGTTGAATGTATAAGAGTCATGGATGTACTAGTAGTTATGAGACTAATCGTAGTTAATAATTATATATAATTTACAGATGAGGATAATTCCTGACAAATCATGGATAGATATCCCACGGCATCATAGATTTCGTGACACGCGATACAAGGAGGGATGTGAAGCCTTCATGCGTTATGCTGAAATGAATCCGAGAAATTTAAGAAGTGGTGCTATGTATTGTCCTTGTTGTAGGTGTAGGAATTTGAAGCTGCTGAATAGAAATGATATACGGATCCACCTAATGAAATCAGGTTTTGATGAAAAATATAAATATTGGAACTGGCATGGGGAAGGTATCACCGAAGATGAGGATCCAAATGTGCGTGTTGGTATGTCCGGTGGCCAACGAATAGATGACACAGAAACAATGTTGAATAATACTTTTCCTCGACCTACAGAATATGATGTTGAGGATAATGTCGAGGATGATATCAGAGATAAAAGTAAAGATGATATCGAAGTTGAAGCTGAAGAGGTAGGAGATGTCAAGGCTGCATCTGTGTACATTTCGCAGGAGGAGGAACAAACCGAGCCGGACCCTCACATGCTTTCTGCAAAGGAGAACATCACTTTCACACAGAACCTGGTGGGTCATAATAGGTATGGATGGTAAAAAATCGAACCAATTTGAATACTACGTTCCTATTTATATTTGTTTACCATTATTGAATTCGAGAGCAAAATTTAATATTTATTTCTCCCTAATAATAGGAGAGGAAGATATCATTTGCATGGTGTTGGAGCTTCACCCGGCATAAGCGTGAGATCATCCACAGCATCCTCCACGCCATCTATATCAATGAGAGCAGCCCCAAGGAGTTTTCAGGTTATGCCATTTGTCGCACGTATCTCTGCGTATATGATTGACAAGATTGACCCGGAGCTGCATATTCAGGTGACTAATGAGATGACTAGAGTTGCGCTGACGGCAAACTCGATGGACGATCTCATGGGGTATGTTATACAATATTTAGGCGGTGCAATTCCTTATAGCGTGTATGGTGGTATCATACGGATTATAAGCTCGATTGGCGATAATTTTGGCGCTAGACAGAGTAGCGCTCAGGTACCTTATTTTTTCTTATATTTATAAATTTATTTTTATTTAATATGTTATCAAACACCACATAATGATTATTCAATTGAACATTCAGAGTGGAAATATTAGAGGGAGCAGCACCCGTTCTCGTAACCAGGATAGAGATACTGCCGACGACGACAATAGATGAGGTTTTTTTATTTTTAGTGCAATAAATAGTTTTATTTGTTATAACACTATATTTATTCATGTCATGTATCTTATCCTATTCATGTACATTGTTAGTATATATATGTTGTTGGATGTATATATTAAACGGATTAGGTTGATGTATGTTTTGGAATGGATGGTTGGATTTGTGTATTGTGTTAGATTTGATTATATTTGGATGGTTGGATGTATTCATGTGTACAGTATTTATTGGATGTATTCATATATTAATGTAATTGTACAGGGAAATACAAATTGTAATTTTTTTTTTTTTTTGCTGAAAAAATATCAACCTAGACGGAATTCTGTCTAGGGTGAGACAACATAGACGGAATTCCGTCTAGGTTTTTATAATCAACCTTGACGGAAATCCGTCTAGGATTAACCTAGACGGAATTCCGTCTAGGTTGTCAATCTAGACGGACTTCTTACTTCCGTCTAGGTTGACTTTCGTTTAGATTGATCAATCTAGACGAAATTTTGTCTAGTTTGAGTCAATATAGACGGAAGCAAAATAAACGGATCTAACTAGATGAAATTCTGTCTAGTTGAACTAACCTAGACGGGATTTGGAGCAACCTAAACGGAAATTTTCGTCTAGGTTGCTCGTTTTTTACTAGTGAAGGCAATATAATGAGGTTGTAGAAGTTCGAAAACTTCACGGGATTTAAAATCCTGTGTAGTTTAGTGCTTGATTAACCACATTAAACTTTAAAGGATTTTAAATCCCGTGAAGTTTTTAAACTTTGTTTACCATTTTTGACTTGGTTTTAGCCAGATTACTGAAACCAAACCGAAAATAGTAATCAAGTTTTAAATGGGTTGATTTTTAAAAATAAATTTCTAATAGGGTCTATTTTAAAATTTTAACTTTTACCTTATCTAGCTTAACGGGTGGACGGTCATTTGTTCCGTCAATACTGTTAATATAGAGTTTCTCGAGATCCTTTACATTTCATTAATATTTTCAAAATCAATAAGCCGGTATCTGTCCTTTTTAGTAAAACCTTTAACTTTATAAAAGGATCCATCTCAAGATCCCTCAAATAATCTTGCATACATAAACGGAAGTCATAAACTTCTCGAATCAAATAGTTAGTACAACTTGTCAAAGAATCAATATGAACAAGTGCAGATCAAAAGGATGTCGCAATGCGGTACCCCCACCGCAGCTCAAAGATAGCTACCCCTTCCTGCTGGCGAGTTAAAGAACACCTACCGCATTGCGGAATTAGGTACACTATAATAAATTAATTTATACGGGTATAGACCCACCTAGCAAAAGCTTCGAATCTGACAAATGAGATTACATGAATCTTATACGGTTAAAATTTAGCGAAACATACAAATAAAAAACAGGGAATAAACTAACAGACGGATCTCAGACCAAAAAAACACGGTGATGTGAACATTAACTTAAATGTGCAGCATGCCTACGATCGAACCTTTCATCGCCTTCCATGGCCAAAAAAGAAAACACCCTCCAAACTTGTGTGTCCTGCATTATTACCATACTAAAACTAGAAAGATCTGATTTGTAGTTTAATCTGTAGAAGTCTCAGCGAAGAGGAAAATGCAGGTTCAAAGATGGCAAGCTATCCACGTTGACATATACATTGGTCATCCTCACTACATTAAAGACTGCAAGTTATAAAAAAAAGGACAATTAAGTTGAGTTGAGTTAACAATAATGCCGATCCACTGAGGCATCCACGAAGAGGGATTTCCCCCACACGTTTTCTGAAATCAAACTGGACGGCGTGCTCAATCAAGCATATGAACAAATAATAAAAATGTGATGATCAAGCATATGAATAAAGCGTGGGTCGAGTTCTTTCCCCTGACTCTCCGCATGTATTTATCTCCAAGACTAAGAATGCCGAAGAACAATTGTTGAATACAGGACATAAAGTAGGTATACCAAATCACAAGTCATAATTACTTAAAAAAAGTATATCAACTCCATCATCTTTATTATGTGACAATACATAACCACATCTCAACTTGTACACACCATTCAAGTGCAAACTGTAAGCCATAAAACTCCCATGCAGAAATCAACTCCAAATACAGACATGAATAATTATACCGCTATCCGTAACACGCTCAACACTTACACTTTGCCCTCCACTGATACATAATTAGTACATTACGAGAAAATCTTCTATACATATTAGTGGGGCGTTCAACCTTTCTTTGGCATGGCAGCAAGTCTTGTATACATCCTTGCCATTGATCGGTATCCTCTCATATCACCAGATCGCAGAAGATTGCCTTCATAATAAGATTTTAACAAGTCACTATAATTGTTACTAGTTATGATAATAAAAAGAATAGGATAGCTACTTTATATCGATATGTCAGTGAGAGTAACCCACAAGTAGAATCACAATATATAAAATGGAAGCAGCATAAGTTGAGAGGACGCAGAAGTAACAGCATTAACAATAGGAGTAGAAAGAAGAATGGAATAGGAGGGAGTGCAATTTCAATAAAGGCCGACTAAAAATGAAACTTTAAACGCCAGCCCTCACCTATTGAGGTTTTAGATAGGAAAAGTGCTTCCATCATGATGATGATGTCACTCATGCTGAATGTGTAAGAAACTGTATCATATGATGAAATTACATAGATGTGAAATCCTTTGCTGATGATGATAACGCATTTGAAGTCCATAGTTCATACAGGTAAGGATTAAGATTAATGATAAAATGTATAATTTGAAATGATATTATCTTACTTAAAATGCCTAAATTTCAACAACTACATTGATGACGGGTCCAGAATTTATTCCTGGGGACTAGTAAAAAATTATACATATACATTAAGGCCTTATAATAAAAATTCTACCAATAGAAAAACTTATTCATACAAATTTCACAAAGATACCAATGCATGATACTTTCCACTATGAATTTCAAATTAATACATGACCATTTTCACTTTTTATTAAATTTCAATGGGGCACCTATTAAATTCCAATGGTGACACCTCTATTAAAGTTGGTATCAACGTATATATGGGGCCAAGTACCCCCTGATATATTATTTGAATCCGCCCCCGATAATGACGCACAAACTGCTTCATTGATAAACTATACATTTATCAACCAAAAAGGATAATAATGGCAGATTTAATACATATATATCCATCAAAAAATGGAGCAAAGTTGGATAGTGTCTAATTTCTTTGGACCCAGATTTGAGTATTAGGGTATCCACTCATCTATGCACCCAAATGACCCATTTGAGAATTACAAAGATGAAATAATATGTGCTGAGAGAAGCCCAAACTAAACAAGATAAAATTGAGAGCATATTTAGGAGCTCTCCAACTATGCCGTGAACATAGAAGTGTGTGCTGTTAGATGAGTCAACATGCATGACACTTCATATAGAAAATGTGTGCGCTTCTTTTCTTCCTTCCTTTCTTTTTTTTGGTTTTTCCTTTTCTTTTTTTTTCCTTTTTTACCCCTTTTTTCTTTCTCTTTTTATTTGGTGGCAGGGTTTTTTTTTAAGCAGGGATAAAGGGAGGAAGATGAAGGATATGAAGACCAGCTAACCTGAGTCACAGTTTAGAGGACTGTCCGCTTCTGGATGCGCCATCAAAGCAATTATAGCCCTACAAACGGACTGTAAGGTCCATGCAGGACTCCAAGCATTCTTCAATATATCAAGGCAGATCTCCCCTGTCTACAACACATAGGAGAAGAAAGCTTTTGAAAAACAGGTATGGTATAAAAGCACTTATCAAATCAATTATCAGGAAACAGAACACAAGAAACAAAATACATAATGTTCCTCTAATAGTCTGTTTGGTGTTTAAATTTTCAAGGATAAAAGGTAGGGGGTTTTGCCTTTAAATCAAAAGTTTTATCCCCTTTTACTTTTAAACCCATTTACTTTTGTCTTTACTTATAAACCCAAAATACTTTTTCTTTTTTTATCTTTAAGTTATTTTTTATCTTTAAGCCCAAAACGTAAAATACACCCTATTTTTATATACAATATTATTAACCCAAAAAAAAGTTAAAAGCCCAAAACACCCTTGTCCCCTTCCTCCTCTCTTGCCTCATAACTCATTCTAACCCATTCTTCTTCCTCTACTTACTCTCTCTATTTTCGTGATCTCATCGTTTAGGCTTTCCTCTAGCCTCTCCATCACCCCTCCTCCCCCTTCTTGTCCACCATTTCATCCCTCTCCTGACACTCCACCTCTTCCACATCTACATCATCAACTTGCAGATTTTCTTGCTAAATTTACGTGTGTTGTTGCTATACTTATAAATTTTGTTGCTATACTTGTATACGTTGTTGCTATACTCATAGCTTTTGTTGCTATACTTATAGGTTCTGTTGCTATACTTGCATGCATCGTTGTTATACAAAAGTTTTTCTTGCTATTCTTGCATGTATTTGGGAAGGAGAGAATAGGTGTTTTTTTTTGGAGGGGGTGGGGGACGAGAAGGTGGCGGTAGGATAGGAGGGCGTGGAGATGGTGATGGAGAGTTGATTGCAGTAGAGCTTAGCGAAGTGGAGGTGGAGGAGGGAGGATGATGATAGATAAATTTTTTGTTAAAGAAGAGAAGAAGGATATTTTGAGAATTTTTTTCATTATGAGAGAGATATATATACATGTATATGATTGTATTCAGTAAGGATCCAAAAAAATTTCTTGGGGGGCAAACAACACGTATCTATTTACCTAAAAATGAAAATATAATATTAGCAAACTATAGTACCAAATGGGAATGAACTTGATACAACTGAAATAAGTTAATTCAATTTCCTACTAACTTATTTAGTGCTTTGAGATAGGTTAGGATGCAATTTTTAAAATTTATGGGGGGCAATTTGTAAATATTACAACGATTTAGTTGCAATTTATAACTTTTTAACGGTGCAACTGCACCCCAACTCCTATATCTAAATACGCCCAAGGTCTATTTTGTACTTTCGGATTTAAATATAAATACAAATAATATTTTGCGTTTATGTGTAAATGATGGAAGTGAGTTATAAAACAAACCATCGTAAAACATTGGGTTTGGAAGCAAAAACCCCTAAAAATATATGAAATGTAATCAAGCAAGAAAAAACGTCAAAAGGAGGATACAGGATGAAAGCCTGTATTTATAAACCTTCAATATACAAATCAAACTATTACCTTAAAATGCACGTTTGGATGAAATATTTTCGTGAGAAATCGCACTTGTGGAGGCTGCAGAGGGTACTGCTCTGGTATGGCAAATGCAAGTTGAAATACACCACCTTCATATGGAGTTTCAGAAGGTCCCTAAGCAAATAAATAACGAAAAGTATTAATTGGCAGATAAAATGCAAAAATTGAAGGGGGGAAACACCAAGTACCCCTTAAATGAATGAAAGGAAAAACAATTACCTTGATAAGAGCAGTCCACTTGAATATATTGGAATCATCACAAGTTAGCTGAATGTCGGGGTCTGCAACCTTCTCCCGTTGCACCTCTTTGTACTCCTTGAAAAGCCTTGCTCTTGATGCCTGTAAAAAGTGGTACTCAAGATTGAATGTACTTGAATATCTAGTAACAAGTCCTGAAAAGCATCTGATATGCCCAAAAGTATCATAAGATTAATCGACACTAATAAATTCTAGAATTGAAAAAATAAATTCTTGTTCAGAACATGAAGACAGAAAACAATGCAGTCAACATCTGAACATAATATAAGAAATAATTAAATATAAACACATTGCTAGCTTAACTCTAGATAAAAAAAACTAAAACTTACAGCAAAATGAAGTAAATTGGAGAATAATGGTCCTACAATGATCAGATGTGACCTTGACTTCCCCAAGCACAAAGCATCAAGCCAAAATTGGTTTATCAGATTTCACCAAAAACTTATGAATTATGATCCTATGGAAAAGAAATGAAGTTAATTGATAAAAGTATTCTCCTCTATCTATTAGCTACTGTGCTAATCTATGAAGAAGAAAAACTTCAGCATGACAGCTTAAGCTGCCATCTGTTTGGCAGTATACAACTCCAGCGACATGGCTCCTTGAATTGGTTGAAACAGCCTATGCAATTAAAACACCATTCCCATTATTTGGGGATATGTAATTAAAACATCATTCATTCAGATATTAACTGAGTTTCGAACCTTTTCTGCCTGATTTATCTCAACCACAAAAGAGAAACATTTCTAGCTCCTTTTTGAAGCTTGAATTGCAGTTCAATTCATGCAATACCTCCAACAGTTATGTCAAACTCAAGTTGTAGATGCTAGCTCCAGATAACCAACCTTTCTAATTGTTGTATTTATTTTACATGGAAAAGAACTTTACTGTTTCATATTTATACCATCTTATAATATATGATTAATAGATATTTAAGGGCTGTCTAATTGTTTTTCAACCAAACAGTAGAACATGCATTTGGAAATACATTCTCCACAATGTAATTGCAGATATCCAAACATTGAATTTGAACTTGATTTCCCTGCACCAAATGCTACACGCGACATTTGTTGCTGCAACATTTGATGCAATTTATTTTCGCAACATTTGCTGCAACATTTGCTGCAGTTTATTTTTGCAGCTAACTCTATGACATGCTTTAGAAAATCCTAGACATAAAGCAAAGGAAAGAAAGAAAAAATATGTGTGAAATGACCAAGTTATACTCGTGTTCTAAGTGAGATGAAAGACAATCTTTATGGCCTTGAAGCTTCTCCTACACTCCATAGGTTTTTTAACATAGTCGTAAAGATATAGATCAACAAAAAAAACTATCAAACAAATTTATTTCGAACATGAAGCAAGAAATTCGAGTTGGCCGGAAAATTAATCTTGGGTTGAATTTTGATCCGCCTCCTTTACCTTCCTCAAAAATCCACAAACTCGGAAAATAAACCTAACCCTAAATCAACATAAGGTCCGGATGAGGAGGAAGAAGAAAGACTAGCGAAAAGGAGACTATATAGCAAGAACATCCAGATTCCTCCGGATTCTCTGTACAAAATCATCATTCCATCAAATCAAGAATCCAAATCGAACAACAACATGAAGAACCTAGCCACCAATTTCGTAAGTGTTTGGTCCCAAGAAGACATGATCGAGATCCTAGAGGGCGTCATCAAACACAAAGAGAAGAGGCGAGATTCCAAAGGCTCTTCTCTCGATCCAAACATTGCTCGCTGTCATTAGTTCATCTTTAAGCTTTGAAGTCACTGATCGTCAGCTGCAGGATAACATCTGCCACTTGAAGGCAAGACATGCTAATGTTCCTAGTGATAAGAACATTACGCCTATGGGTCATAAAGAAATTCTTTATAAACTTTGTGATAAGATTTGGCTACCTGTGATTGAGGAGGAGTATGGTGGTTATGATCTTATAGATTATCCTGAGTTGAGGATAGTTGTTGAGAGACAAGGTGGCTACTTGAGGTTTGATTAGGTCGTCAAGACTCTAAGCAAAGAGGAAGCAAAATCTTTCAGTGAGAGATATAGAAAGCTGAGAAAGGACAAGATTTGGAAGCAAATTCATGAGCATCTCCGATGATGATGGTCTCAATTTTTACAGGGTTTTTATATGGAAACTCCCTTTAAAATAGGATTGTAATACAAGAACCACCTTCCATTGCTTAATTTATACAAGAAGTCAGGAACCACCTTAAAAGTATATTTTCATTTCAATCAACCACCAAACCTCATTTCCTACTGACTTTTTCATCAAAAATCATAAAATGCCCCTAAATGCCTCATGTGCAAAGCACTTTTTTTTACTATTGCTCCCCCCCCCAACCCTCCCTCCCTCCCTCCCTCCCTCTCATAATTATGCCCTAAATCTAGAAGTACAAGAAGGTATTAATTGAGAAAATTTACTGTTGAAATCAAGTTTTTTGTAAATCTAACATCTTTATTTGTTGTGTTTTTGAGAGATGTATGGGTTTTGGAGCTCCAATGTAGGTGGTTTTGCATCTTCTTCTTCTTCACGAATCACATGGGAGGCCAATGGAGATGAAGTGGAAAATGTAATATGAGGTCAATGAAGGAGAATAAACCATTTGAAGGTTAAGATTGAAGAAATGTACAAGAAGATGGACTTCATAAAGAATGAAAGAAAGATTTTGGTATTTGAGAATAAGAAATTGATTGATGAAATTATGAAAATGAAAGAGAGGAACAATATGGAAAAGGGGAAAAACGTATTCTGTAACCATTTAGGGGTATTTAAGGAATTCTGATAAAAATCAACAGGAAATAGGGTTTGGTGGTTGATTGAAACAAAAATTTACCTTAAGCTGGTTCTTGTATAAATTATTGTATAAATTAAACAATGAAGGTGGTTCCTATATTACACCCATATTTTAAAGGTGATTTCCATATAAAAACTCATCTCTCTACATTTCTAAATGATATCTTTTTCTTAGATCTTAATTTCAATCCCTTTGTTTAATAAAATATTGTTAATTTTGTAACTTTTACAATGAACTCTTGTCATTTCTTTAATAGATAAAACTCTTTGCATTTTTTTATTTCCCCGGATTAAAGAAAAATTAATGACAATAAAGAATTTAACTTATTCTGGCATTGCATTTAGAACTGGAAAGGATGTACACATTTCCAGGTTTAAGTAATTATGCATCCAAAGCAAAGAATCAAGTTGGTAACCTTTCATATTAATTTCTATTCTCTATGTTGCTCCACTGTTCCAGCATGTAAACACTTAGCTAATGAAACGAATACTCAAGGAGTTAATTCCATTAATCCATATGTGTATTAGATGATAAAAGATTACAGTCTACTTTAGATATTAAAATGGATAATTCAAATTTACAAACAGTTGGTTATGATAATATGACAAGGAAAACAAACAAGATTTTTGCTGACATGAGACCAGATTACATAACATAAATAGAATTTTGTCCATAATAAATGGGATTAATCAAGAACATTGACGTAGCCTATGTAAATGTCCATATTGTAGTCAATTATTAATTAAATGTTGCTTATGAAACATTAAGGAGAGGAACATTATGAGATCTTGAGCCTAAGCCGTATTCCCTTTGGTATCTCTTTAACCTACTAATCATTTGGACTCAAACCAATTTATTATCTCTAGTCTCTACGTACTTGCTTGGTTGTTCGCACTTTAGAAAGTTCCTCCCCAGAAACCTTGTTATAATCTTTGAACTCATTATGTATACTTAAAAAAGTTCTCCCCAGAAACCTCGTTACATTTTTGCTCCATTTTGTAGCCAGAATCTAGTTAGTGTCTAGAGGATATAGGATGCAAGACAATCGTGGACTCTCCATGTAACCCATGTAATGCGATTAGGATTTATTAGAATCTTTTCTTTTTTGATAGGATTTTATTTTATTCTATGCAATCTTCTTTTTAGTTAGGATTTTTTTTAGGATTTGATTTTGAAATCTCTTTCTATTTTAGCTAGGATTTATTTGATTGCATCTTTTAGTTTTGTTAGGTTTTGATATGATTAGGATTTTTATTTACTTTCTTAAGTGTTTAGTTGCTTTCTTTTTCTGTAAATAAGAGATGTAATCCTCCATGAAAGATAGATGTTGATGAATAAAAAAGTTGAGTTTGAGAATTCTCTCTTGAGCATGTGAGGTGTTTTTTGGCATGTGATTTGCCTTTTTTTTAGGGTGTGAAGCCCCTAGGTGTGAGACCTAGTTATTTATCTAAAATTTCTCTACTTTCAATCCTAGTCATCCAATCTCAACCACAAACCCATAAAAAAGTTATTATTTATGGATGAACAGTATCCACCGCAACCTCAAAATCCAACCCCATTCGCCTCTGATGATGTCTCAATCCTTCGAATCCGATTGCTTATCCCAACAACGATCCCCGCTTGAGTATCGTCATCACCGAATCTCCTCCGATTGACTCTTAATGAGTTATGATCCCTCGCCGCCAAAGTCATACAATACGGCTCTGGAAAATCATCGACGACTAAAAAATCTATCATCTCCCCCTTCCAGATCACGTTCAGATTCGAGCACCCACCAAAATTCACAGTATTGAGAATCTCATGCTTCCCCATCAGATCCGAGTTGGCGCCTAAGACAACACATTAGGGAGCCATCTACTTTCGAATCGAAGCCCCGCCCCCGACCCCCATCATTTGGTATCAGAGACGAAGGATCCACATTTATTAGGGGTAAAATATCACTACCTCATTTACAAGGGTATGATTTTAATCCACTTAAATTTGGTACTCTAGCCTACCTTTATGGATTTGATGGACATAAGAAACCTTATGAATTTGACATCTAAATTTTTAATATAGATGATATATTTTCTATCTATGATATGTCAGAACTGAAAATGTATTTATATGCTGAGTGTAAACTAGAGAGAGCCAAAATATTAATGGTATAGAAACTATTATCATTCAAATATCCGTTCATGGACAACTATGAAAGCTCTTTTGGAGAGGACGTATTTTAGTCCATCTAGAAGATATCATTTCTCATCAAATTATGAAGCAAAGCCAACACAAATTTCTTAACCCAAGTCAGATGTGGATCTTCAATCAAAATTTGATTTCAATCCAGATTCAAAGCCTCAACTTGAGTCAGACAAGAAACCAGAGCAAGTTTTAACAAAAATTTAATTAAGAACCAACGCTCGAGTCAAAGCGTGAGCCAGAATCAGATGTAGATCAAAAGATCGATCCAGAGTGCGTGCCTGAACTACAACTAGAAGAAGCAAATCAAAAGAAAGATCCAGAGCTCAAGCTTAAACAAGAGTTGGAACAAAAAACAAAGTAGCATGTCAATCTAACTCTCCAGTTTGAATCAAACCCAGAGCTCAAGTCAAGCTTGGAACCTGACATTAAGTTCGATATGCGGTGCAAATTTCAAGATAGTCTGGTTATTGAGTTTGCTATTCCACACCCTCCACCACTAACTCAATATCGAGTATTATAGCTCATCTAGAAAATCTTCCAATCTATAGCAGAATTCTTCTCACCAATCAAGTCAAACATTACGCTCTCTCATTATAAAACTCGAGGTCGAGTTTTCTCTGACAATAGGAGATTTGATGCAGGACAATCTTGGACTCTCAATGTAATGCGATTAGGATTTATTAGAATCTTTTCCTTTTTGGTAGGATTTTATTTTATTCTATGTAATCTTCTTTTTACTTAGGATTTCTTTAGAATTTGATTTTGAAATCTTTCTATTTTAACTAGGATTTTATTTGATTGCATCTTTTAGTATTGTTAGGTTTTGATTTGATTAGGATCTTTATTTAATTCCTTAAGTGTTTAGTTGCTTTTTTTCCTATAAATAAGATATGTAATCTTCCATGAGAAATAGACATTGATGAATAAAAAAAGTTGAGTTTGAGAATTATCTCTTGAGCATGTGCAGTGTTCTTTGGTATGTGATTTGTCTTTTTTATTTAGGGTGTGAAGCCCCTAGGCATGAGGCCTAATTATTTATCTAAAATTTCTCCATTTTCAAACCTAGCCATCCGATCTCAACCACAAACCCTAAAAAGTTATTGTTCACAGATGAACAGTGTCTGCCATAGCCTCGAGATCCGACACCATTCGCCTCCAATGATGCCCCAATCCTTCGAATCTGATTGTTTACCCCAACGACGACCCCTGTTTGAGTATCGCCATCATCGAATCTCCCCGATCGTCCTTTAATGAGTTATGATCCATTGCCGCCAAAATCTTACACCACGACTCTGGAAAGTTATCGACGACTGAAAAATCTATCGTCAAATTCAAGCACCTACCAAAATTCACAGTATCGAGAATCTCATGTTTTCCCATCAGATCCGAGTAAGCGCCGAAGGCAACAAATTTGCCAGCCATCTACTTTCGGATCGGACCACCCCGACTCCCATCAATATGGTTTTAACAATAGAATTCGTAGTTTGCATTGGCTATATTAAATTCTCAAACTTGTAGACTCAAGAAGCTAGTAATCTAACAAGTAGTATTTAGATATTATGTGTAAGTGTAACACAGCAAGCTAAAGAGCTACCAGTTTCGTTCCTTCTCCTAGTGTTCACAAAAGCTGAGGTACTAAGATGAGTCTCTTTAATATATGTAATGGAATTAATTGGGACGCTCCCTTTCAAATCACGTTCAAATTCGAGCACCCGCCAAAATTCACAGTATCGAGAATCTCATGTTTTCCCATCGGATCCGGGTTGGCGCCGAAGGCAACAAATTTGCGAGCCATCTATTTTCGGATCGGAGCCCCCACCCCGACCCCATCAATATGGTTTTAACAATAGAAGTCGTAGTTTGCATTGGTTATATCAAATCCTCAAACTTGTATATATTCAAGAAGCTAGTAATCTAACAAGTAGTATTTAGATATTATGTGCAAGTGTAACACAGCAAGCTGAAGAGCTACCAGTTACATTCCTTCTCCTAGTGTTCACAAAAGCTGAGGTACTGAGATGAGTCTCTTTAATATATGTAATGGAATTAATTGGCACGCCCGTCCAAATCATCCTCAAATTATACTTAGATATAAATTAATAGGACTAGAGCAATGATAGTATGACAAATAATCTAATGATTATTACTGACATGAATAATTAGATACTTTAGTAAGTATAAAGCTGCTAACCTGCATGGCTCCGACCAGCACGTATATTCAAAAACCTTCTGATTGCTGAAAGCATAACAGACATTCAAAGTTACAATGGAATTACCAAAAAGAAAGGAAATGAATTGAAAAACAACTTCTAGTTAAATTGAAGTAATAAATTGACCTTACTCTTATACCTTCTTCCTATGACATCAAATTTCTACGATCATAGATTTAGTCAAGATTGTTTCTATTGAACAAGATCCTACCAATACCAATCATCAAGTCTCACTTTTCACCAATCTTTGAGATATGGACCCGAAAAACCCTAATACAGACTATTGAGACATCAAATTGACATCTACAAAATTCCCAGAAAAATTAAAAAACACACAAATGATCAGATTTGGACGAAAATTTCAATCTAAGATTGCAAAAGCAGAAATTAAAAGAGAGGACTTGGGACTAGATCACTTGAGCTTCAGGTGTTTCTCAATGAATTAATCTCTGCAGCTTAATTGACCCAGTTCTGACCTTTAAAAAACTATGTTTTAGGTCTCTTTGAAGTTTACCCTTTTGAAATATTTACTTTTTATAACAGCATCTACTTTAACATAAACTTTTCCATAAAGAAGGGTTTTTTGACATATACTCTATAAACTGTAGCTATTTTTTAATTTGCCCCTCCCGTGATAACAATTCTAAATTTGCGCCTCAAATTGTTTTCTTCCGCTAATTTTACCCTCCCATCTAAGTGTTAGAGAGTCCAATTAGAATATTCTCTTAATTTAATTTTATAAATGTGAGAATGAGTACTTTTTTGTTAAAATACTATTTATTTTCATTTTACCGTCTGTAAACTCTGCTTCATCTCAGTTTGTCCTTCCCCATTTTTCTCCCACTCTTGTGGGGCTCCCAAGTTGGGCTGTCTACACAGAGAGAACACCGATTATTATTTATGTTAATTTTGCTCATCATCAATAGTTAGTCCCCAGTCCTCAATGCTGATTGATGACTCCGGAGGTGCTTTCCCCTCCCAAGGGATTTTCTCATCACTCACAATCATCTATATGCCATAATAATGCCATTTATTATATATCTTCGCTCGTAATTGCTTTTCTAATTATGGGTTTGATTGAGATCTCAAATACAATGGTGAATCATTATCCCAGCTCCAATGACTCTGCACCACCCTACATAAAAAAAGAACCGCTCCGAAGTATAATCAATTGACAATCCTTAAAATGCACGAGGATAATTTCAATTGGGTTAGGAGTATATTTTGTGATGATCTTATATTGTTTACAGCAAGGATCTGAATGTAATTTTATATTAATGCAATAAAAACTTTGTCGAATTTTAGGAGGAAGGGCAAAATTGGCTGAAGCAAATAAATAGGAGGGCAGATTTGATGAGACAAAGATTTGAGGGGCAAATTTAAAAGTGCCTATAATTTGAAGGCATATATCTATAATAAAGAATTGGATTACAAACTATGCTGTACACCTTTTACTTTGATAAATTATAGGACTATGTATCTATTGTACTCTAAAATAAAGAAGTAAGGGTAGTGAAATGTGAAGGAATGAAGGATAATTCCCATATTATTTTTTAAGCACAACAGACAAAGCAAGAAGTCACTCACAATCATTAGTAGAACAAGAGCTAAAAGAATGAGAGGGGCGAAGGAAAAAGAATGAGCAAATACTCTAAATCAAAACCATTAGCACATCAACATATTAAAGATTAACATAAATTAATAGATCAAAATAAACTTTTAAGTTTTAACCCGGTAACCAACAATAACCTACTGGGGACTTTAACAAATATCCCAAAAAAGTTTAGTGAAATGAAAACGATGTTTCTATTCAGAAATCATTAACAGACGCATACTGCTTTGCCGAATTGAAGAGTGGAAAACACCAAAATTCCAAACTTCTTAAAAATATATTTAGCACGGTTAAAACCAAATTAGATGTAACATATAGACTAATAAACAAAAAGTATACATAATCTCAAGAAATTTAAACCTACAACAGAAACAATTGTGTGCTAATAAACAGGATATTCTTCTATAAATTGTGAAGTATTCAACATCAATAAGGAAAGAAAAATTATCTGCTAATAAATAAAAATATAAATATTAAACCTCACTCTAGAGAATAAAAATGCATCTAATATCACTAACTTACCCCCAAAAAATCCCTCTCGTGCTTCAAATTTAGGCTCTGAGAAACACAACCAACAGGTCCAAGAAATATGAAGCATTTCTAAACTTAAACTGCATGCAAACTATCATCTATCAAAAAATTCCAACTTTTCTATCAAACAAACATGAAAAATGCTATAAATAAACCTAGGGCAAGGACAATCATCCCCCCATCTCATGTCACTCCCATCCACAATCAACTGAAAAACTGCAAAACCTTCCTACTTGAAAAATAACCATATCGTAGAACTTGAAAACCATGATATAAAAAAAAGGCCAGATCTATAACTGCATCACAAATTGCAAAGTTCTCAGCTTTACCTCATGCTAAAGATGCGCTAAAAACCCAATCTTTAACACGACCAATGCACTAAAAATTAACTACAACTCTAAATAAATCAAATGGGAACCCAAATTTTGGCTCAGCAGTATGAAAGGCCTTAAAAAGTAGCCCTTAAATTAGACAGATGAATGGGGACTTTTACTATAAGTAGGATGATGATGCGATGTCCTTCTTCTTGAAAAACCTAAAAAGGTAAACTAAGATCAAATATCGGAACTATCAAAAACAATATTCTAAGATTAAAAACCTCCTCGAGAAAATTAGAACAGACAGCTATGTTTGAAAATAAGATAAAAAACAATACACAGAGCATGAATATTTTCACCCTTGAAAACTTCTGATGCGTAAATAACAATGATGCGATGGAAATTTCCTGTAAAAACTGGTTGGGAAGTGATCGTCCTGTCAACAAAAGTGTTTCAAATTTCTTTCCAACATCATAACCAGTAATCCAATCAAACACCTAAATAATATTCTCATAAAACACTCATGCTATGTTTGAAAGCACTTCTTAGTTCCTTTTCCCCAAAAAAAAGAAAGGAAATTCCCCAAAAAACCAAATCCAAAAATTAGGTGTCAAACTTCTTGGCGTTAGACCACCATAAAAACAACTCAAAGTTGGAATTATGATGATGCTACTGGAAAAATACATCAATAAAAAATTAAATAAAGAAAAAGTAAAACCTGAAGCGGCCGTCGACGAAGCTGGAGGAGACGGCGGAGTTGAAAGGCGCTGGATGGGGGAAGAAATCGGGGGTTGGGGGGGTGGGGCGCACGGGGAGAGAGAGACCGCAGAGAGAGGAGCGGCGGTGAAAAGAAAAGGAAGAAACGGGAGAAATGAAGTAGACGAAGTCAAAGGGGTTGTTAGGGTTTTTTATGGACAAATTATTAAAAGAGCCCTATTTACAAACTTATATACGCAAGGTAATTACGAAAATTAAACATCATACTCCCTTTAAAAGCACGAGTTCGAAAAATCTTTTTTAGACAAATATACCTCTTTATAGTTTGAACTATCTTATCTATAATCAAATTCTAATTTTTAATGGTCAATATTACCCTTCACTATTTTGAATATTTCATTTATATCTTAATCTATCCTAATCATAATCATATCTTATCCTAATCCTATGTGAACAATGTTTAGCTTAACAATTTAAAAAAACTAATATTAAAAATATATAAAACATAAAAATGATATTAGTTTGTTAAGATAAAAAAATTACAAGTAGATAACATATTATAATACATGAAGTATTACAAAAAAACCATAAAAAATTTTAAAATTACAGAAAAGACCCTAAAAAGTTTAAAATTATAAAAATCATCCTGATGTCTCAAAACTTAAAATAAAAAACATGAAATTAAAAAATTAACATCAGTTTGCGAAGAATTTAAAATCTACAGTTAACACCTCAATGTCTCAAAAATTATAGAAACACCCTCAAAAGTTTAAATTACAGACAA
>BQKN01067119.1:514545-566868 GCA_022839385.1 Asparagus kiusianus | reverse complement strand
GTGTGTGTGTGTGTGTGTGTGTGTGTGTGTTAAAATTTCTAATTTAGGGATTTACTATCCATTTTCAGCATCTAAGAATTGTCTAAGTTGATACTGGTAAACAAAAACAATAAGAATTGATTAAAATCTGGTTAATGGATAAAATTTTTTAAAATATTATAGATTAAAAATTATCGGCACTATATAAATTAAAGTAATTTCATATAATTTTAGTAATAAGTTGGGGTAGCCAAAATACATTCGTAACATTAATTGATAGATGTTTAAATCCATAGAAATAATAAAACACTATAATATTATACCTTAGCATTAATTGATTTTAATTTAGAAACTTTAATCTTTGACGTTAATAATATTTATAGAGTAAAAGAATACAATGAATTACATATGGAGAAACAATTAGAATATTTAGAGATAACTTTAAAAGAATTGAGCTATTTCCATTGCAAATGGGAAAGTGATGGAAATAAATCTAAAATTCAGAAAACGTCAATGAATCACTTGAATTGGCATTAACATAAGACATATCTATTAATGAAGCACTAAATGAGTTACATTAAAAAATAATTTAATAACTTTATCCTAATCAAAGAAAAAATCTCCATGGAAGACATAAGAAAAATTAGTAAGTATTCATAAATTCCATACTGTGTTCTTCAAATTAAATATTAATATTATAATCTAAGAGAAATTAGTAATGAATAATGCAGGTATTTAGTTTAGAACTTTATGGAAAATGACAGGGATAGAGCAAAGGTAATATTATTGAAATAACAGAAATTTTTATTGGATGCACATCAAAAGAATTCATTTTAGAGGAAAATAAAAAGATAGCTTTTAATTTATTTAAGTAATAAATTAGGAACAAAAAAGTTTTTATATATATGAAATTTATATTTATTCTCATTGAAATAGAAAAAAATTCAAAGTCTATATTTTGAGCGGTTTGTGTTGAACATCATAAGTACATTTGACTTCTTTGTGAAGTTAAATGAGATGATAAAAATTTAACGAGCCCAGGAAAGATAACAGCATAAAAAATACAAATTTAGCATGATGTCACAATTGATGTAGATGATGGCGACACTACTCTAGAATTACCTAAGAAATGATAAATGATAAACCTGAAGAAGGATTGATATTAACTTAATAAAAAAATAGAAGAAATAAAAGACAATATTTTCTGAATATTTTATAGAATAGTTTAATTATTTTGAGTGAAATTAGGAATCTTTAGAAGGGAGTTTCATGAATTTTTTTCAGTACTTTTATATTCTTATGTAGATGTTTTTATTATATAAAAATATACTAGAGTTAGCATTAATCTTTAATTTATATTTTTTTATAAAGTCTATCAATGATTAGGAATAAACTTCATATTCACTTTTGCATCATTTTAACATACTTTAAATCAATCATTTTGTCATATTAGTTTTAAATATTCACCTTCCTTGTATAACACTATTTTAATATTTTTCACTTTGTAATGATGTACTTTCTCAAATAAAGCTTAGTTTCATATCGGTCAAAAATAATATTAAAATTTAAATTATTTTTAAATTATATTTGTTTTTTGTCAATTCAAATATCAACATGAAAATTTAAATTGGGTGTATCCCATTTAAATAAACATAAAAAAATAATTAGGATGTAGGAGTTTAAAGGTAAAAGTGAGCACAAACTGCCAAAAATATTTAATCATGGTAATAAATCACGTGCATTGCACGTGTGTAAAAACTAGTACAATCTAAAATCATATCATATCATATCATATCATATCATACTTCATACTCCCTTTAAAAGTACGAATTGAGGAAAATCTTTTCACGATCGATATTATCCTTAATTTTTTTAAATATTATATTGTTATCATAATCTATTCTAATTTTCCTATCTTCTTTGAATTTATAATTAAATGATTTATCCTATCACTATCCAATAACATGTTTGATATAATTCAAATTTTCTACTTATTTTAATTTGTTGAGAAATCTAAAAAATATATGCTAGCACCTAAAAGTTTTTTAACCTTGTAAAAAATACCCTCAAGATAAAACTCTAAAATTTATAAAACTCCAAACTTTTTATAAATTGCAAGATAAAACCCTCATGACTATAAAATTTATAAAAAATTGATAATTTCTAACCTAACAGTACATTAAAAATATAGGAAATAAAAATATTCCCTGCATAATTTATAATTTATAAAAATGCCCTTAAAGTTTCAAAATTACAAAAAACACTCAAAATTAAACTTTTACAAAAAACACTCTAAGAATTTCAAACTCATTAGTAAATTGAAACTATAGGAATTATAAATAGTCTATAAACAATTTACAATATATATGAAATACCTATAAGTTTAAAAAATTACAAAAAACCCCTAATATTCATAATTTATAAAAAACACCATGAGAATTTCTAACATATAGACACTAAATTGAATATACAAAATTACTAGCAACCTTAGAAAATAAAAAAAATAAAAAAATATCATACTTCCTTTAAAAGTACAGGTTTAGGAAAAAAATTTATGGTCAATATTATCCATAACTTTTTTAAAAAGAACATAACTAATTAAAAATCTATTAGATTTAAAATTTACAAAAAAATCTTAAATTTTAGGACATTGCAAATTACCCCTCAAAAGTTTAAAAATTTTCAATAATTTTTTGTAGTTTCTTGGATTTTGATGTAATTTTTAATAGTTTTGTGTATTTGTTAATTATAAAAGTTTAGGGTGTTTATTTTTATAATTTTAAAAAATTTTGAGGGTATTTTTTTTGTAGTTATCTAAATTTTCATAGTGTTTTTAGTGTAATGCATAGATACATCAATTAATGATGATATTAAAGAGCAAATCGTTCTTAAGATGTATTAGGCTATTAAGTGTGCACATCACTATTCCTAGGCACTATAGTTTATACATGCAAAACTTTTAAACAATCAATATGTTGGTTAAAAGGTTTTTGACTTTAATATACTATTTTTTATAAATTATATTTAATGTGAACCCACTATATAATTTTAACGGTGGTCATTATAATTTTAATATGTTTAATCAATTGACTATATAAGTATATAGACCATTGATTACATTACTTTCTCGCATGAACAAATATTAGGCACTTAATAATATTAATTATTACTTTTAAATTATATTTATTTATTTAGCTACAGGATAATATAATTTCAATTCTTAGACCTTGTAAAAAATACCCTCTAAGTTTTCAAATTGCAAAAACACCCATACAAATTTAAAATTTTATTAAAATATCTTAAAAATTATAAATTTTACTTATTTCAATTCAGTGAGAAATCTGAAAAATATATGCTAGCTAAAAAATAAAAGTTTTTAACATTGGAGAAAGTATATTGTAAGTTTTAAAAAATACAAAAACACTCCTAAAATTTAAATTTTGTCAAAAACACATTGAAAATTTCAAACATATAAATACAATAAAAACCTAAAAATAATACAAACAACCCCTAATAATTTATGAAATTTGCAATAAAACTCTAAACTTGTTACAAATTGCAAGATAAAACCCTCGAAATTATAAAATTTATAAAAATTCTGATATTTCTAATGTAACAATATATTAAAAATATAGGAGTTACAAATATCCCTTGCATAATTTATAATACATTGAAAACACCCTTAAAGTTTTAAAAATTACAAACAAACAATCAAAATTCAAATTTTACAAAAAGCACTCTGATAATTTCAAACTCATTAGTAAATTAAAAATATAGGAATTATAAATAGTCTATAAATAATTTTTAATCTAAGAAAAAGCCTGTAAATTTAAAAAATTATAAAAAAACCCTAATATTCATAATTTATAAAAAACACCATGAGAATTTCTAATCTATAGACACTAAAATGAATATACAAAATCATTAGCAACCCCTAGAAAATAAAAAATTTATAAAAAAATATCATACTCCTTTTAAAATATAAGTTTAGGAAAAAAAATTCATGGTCAATATTACCCATAACTTTTTTTTTAAACAAACATAACTAATTAAAAATCTATTAGATTTGAAATTTATAAAAAAAACTTAAAGTTTAGTAAATTGCAAATTACCCCTCCAAAGTTTTAAAATTTTTAATAATTTTTTGTAGTTCCTTGATTTTAATAAAATTTTTAATAGTTTTGTGTATTTGTTAATTATAAAATTTTAGGGTGTTTGTTTTTACAATTTTAAAAACTTTTGAGAGTATTTCTTTTGTAGTTTTCTAAATTTTCATTGTGTTTTTAGTGTAATGCATATATATATCAATTAATGATGATATTGAAGAGAAAGTCATTCTTAAGATGTATTAGGCTATATTTAAGTATGCACATCACTATTCCTAGGCAGTATAGTTTATACATGTAAAAAAGTTTTAAACAATCTATATAGTGGTTAAAAGGTTTTTGACTTTAATGTACTATTTTTTATAAATTATATTAATTAATTAATATAAACCCATATAATTTTAACTATGATCATTATAATTTTAATATGTTTAATCGATTGGCTATATAAATATGAGTGAAAGCACAACTAAAAGTTAATGTAAATATGAGTCAGACCACAACTAAAAGTTTAATGAATATATTACAAGTAAATTCATATGCAAAATTCCTTTGTGAATTGAATGATCACCCATCTTTTAAAGACTTCAAGATACTAATAAACAAAGATATTGTACTAAATCAATGTGTTTATAACCCACACATAGTAGATCATATAGCGATGACAATATTTCATTTGAAAGAGAGATTATTATGTTGATAATCAATCCCGCAAAAAACTTAATTTCTCTTTTATTTTAAATTATTTTTATCAATTTAAATAACCATGATATCCGACTGCGTGCATTGCACGTGTAATCTAACTAGTATACATAAAATTTTCATCATGAATCAATTAATTTACATGAATCAAACAATTATACTGAATAAAACAATAATCACTAAAATACACTTGGGAACAATAATCGATCTCATATACACTAAATTATAACAATATTCTTAAAATTCAACCATGAATTAAACGCGAATCAAACAATACTCACGGAGATCACGTATATAAACAATAATTGATCCACAAAGTATAGTATTTAAAAAATCATAAAAGTTACAGATTTTAACAAAATAAGATCGCATACAACCCAAAACTCTTCCTCGCCTTCCCCTCCCTCTCTTCCCCCTTCCCCTCGCTCTTCCCCACCCTCTGCGTTCCTGCTGATGAGTCTCCATTATCTGAATATCTGGTTGTGTATGAGACTGAGAAGTACCGGCTCCATCAGCATGCGAAGTGTCGGTTCTATCTTCATCGTCACGTGGCCTATATCGTCGCGTATACATTTGCCTAAATGATCATGACATGTCCTCACGGCCTGCAAACTCATCGATATGAGTCTTATGAAACACCTGTGCTATTATCTGCTTGATCTTGTTGAAGACCCCTAACGCTGCTGGATCCTGAATCCCAGGCATGTGCTCATCAATCTCAGGTTCAATGTTATCAAAAGCACAGACCTGCGAGTTAAACAATATGTACACAATTTAGCAAATAACATCTTAATTAAAAAATTATGGTTTTAATTTAGCTTAGAAACTTACATAATCTCTCTCGATCATCCCACTGGGATGTAACTATCTGTCGGTGGGCGTGGCAGGTGTCCAGCTGATGATTGTGGGTCACGCGTGATCCATCTACGTGTGACATCCCAATACCAACGCATATACGTGGTATAGTCAACATCTGTGTCTCTCGTATCATGTATGCAATCCCACATGTGAATCCATCTGTCTATGTAGGCCGCCCGGAGTACGGACCAGTCCGTATGATGCGATGTAGGTCGTCGCCTATGATCGATCTGCTTGGCAGGATCCGGCACATGCTGAGAGAGCAGAAATTGCTGTAGCACATGGTTAGGGATATGCATCTCCACAATCTCCCAACATATCAATAAAACTTTGGCTCTCCACAAGTCAGGACTATCTCGACAGATAGGTGTAAGAGTATGTATATCGAGCTCCAGCAGTGAATATGGTCTCCACTTGAACTGAAATAAGATAAAACATTTTTCAGTATCAACAACAAAACTATAATATTCATAACGACTTGAAATTTATATTTACATGTTCGTATTGGATACCATCAAGCTCATTGCGGTAAAACTCACGATGTTGCGTCGCTGGTTTATACTTAGCATACCGCACGTTATACCTATTCGGCATAAAGAATGTATGAGTACAAATTCAATATGAAAAAATTGTGTGAACAATTATACATGTATGCCAAAGGAAGCTGGCCCTGTAGGTCACAGTGCACAAGCAAAGTATGTCGTCCAATATGAATGTGCTCCCATGACCAAATTTGTATCAATGTATATCATCCCTTGAATTCTTTATTCTGCATCAAAGATATTCTACCCAATTCTCTATATAAGTATGCCAACACTACACCGCCCCATGATAGTACGCCGCATACACCAAAATTCTGTAGGAGTGGCAACCATCGTGCACGTACAAGAGTCTTGCTCGCATCAGGAAATAACATGCACCTTATCATGTGTAATATATACGCACGAGTATGATACTGAAGCATCTCAATGGAAGCATCAGCTGGTATATCTCCCTAAAATGTCGTACGAATCCATGATAGCTTCATTGCACCACTCATCAAGTCGGGAACCTGACCAAGAAGCCTAGCACATACTTCAGCCCAATTATGCTCATCAGTGCCCTTAACTACCGGGCCATCGATGCAGAGCCCAAGTATGATGACTATGTTCTGTAATGTGATAGTACACTCCCCTATATACGGATATGATATCTAATGCATGCAAAAAACTACGCTCAATTCACTGTGTTTTCAACATCAACCACTGCAAACACCAAATGAAATAATCCGACATCTATGTCAACTCCGGTTGCAGCAAGCAAAACACCTTTGTACTTACCGTACAAGTGGGTGTCATCAATGCTAAGAAGAGAACGACAATATCTGAAACTCTCAACACAATTTCGCCGTGTAACACTCCAATGAGACCCATATCATTGTCACTTGAGATTTGAATGCCGCTTGTTCTATTCCCCCAACATGATAATTGCAAATAATATTGAGGTGATATTCACGTGAGTTGATTAATGTAAGTTTGTGTAAGTCATTAACTAATTTATCGAAAGTAAACGATTTTGATATAAACAAAGGTTTTGTGACACCTCCTTCAGAAACGGGCATATTATTTTCGAGATAGTTAATCTTTCCATTATATGAACAAAGAATTACGATTCGATCGTTCATCGTTACCTCTAAAGAGTAAAAAATTCAATATCAATATTAGAGACTCATAATTTTAACCATTAAATCTCTTAGATCGATATTAGAAACCCATAAACTTAACATTTTGTTAACTTCAGGGTTATAATTTTTGATAATTTCCCCTCTAACTTCAGACACAATATTATTTAATTTTTCTTCACAAATTTCATAAATAAATACAAATTTATTTAAAAAACTAACTTTTTACAAGTAATCACCAAGAAATTATGAGAATATACAAAAAATTTAAATTAATTTTTACCTTAATATTGACGATGCCTTAATTCCGGTGAACTCTAGCGGTGAGGGCCTACGGTGGGGGCCGACGGGAGGGGTGACGACGTGGTCGGTGGCGACGCCGGTGAGGGGAGGGGGTGAGGGCCAGGGGTGAGGGGTCGGGTTCAAGAGGAGGAGAGGGGCTAGGGTTATGGGTCGAGATTGCTTCTGTCTTGTATAGGCAGAGCAAAAACTCCACGGGACTTCAAGTCCCGTGGAGTTACAATTCTCATTTTCCAGAGCCGCGCTTCTCTGGAAAATGAGCCTGAAACTTCACGGGATTTCAAGTTCCGTGAAGTTTTTTTTTACCATTGAAACTTCACGGGAAACTTCACGGAACTTGAAGTCCCGTGAGTTTTTTAAACTTTAAAACTTCACGGGACTTCAAGTCCCATGAAGTTAGCAGCTTAACAAAATAACTGCTAAATTTCACGGGACTTGAAGTCCCGTAAATTTTAAGAACTTTTTCGCTAAAACCGACCTGTGGCTGAAACCATGACGGTTTTGACAAATAAAGTTGAAAGAGGTCGTTTTTGGGAATAATTTTGCAAATATGACTCTTTTGAAAATTTGTCATTTTTTAATGAATCATGGCCATTGATTTATTTTGGAGGACAAAATCGTCTAAACATATCAAAAAAATATTCCCTCACTTTCCTCTTCCCTGCTCTATTGCCTGAAACGGGGCCGAATGATTTCTCCCTGTTTTTCTCCTTCCTTTCCCCTCTCTAGCCTTCTAAGAAAACTCCCAACAATGTTAAAATCACATTTCCCTTCCCTTTCCCCTCTCTAACCTCCATCCGAACACATTATATAAGATTGAGAATCATATAGAGCTTAGTAAAGAATTAATCTCTATGAGATTCTCAATTCTGTATGATTTAAAACTCATACTAAACTCCACGGGATTGTAAATCTCGCGAAAACTATATAAGATTCACTTATTGTTTTCTGGAAAGGTTATTTTTTTTAATTTGTCCTAATTTAGGAGCCGGATGTCGTCCCTTTGTGTAGGGTTGGCAAATTGCTATCCAACCTGTTGACTTGGCCCTCACCTAGCATGAAATTGATGGTATGAATTTAATTACATAAGTTTGGGTCATAAACGGGTCGATCCGACTATTAATTAGGTTGACCCGAATTACTTGTGTTACCCGTTTATGGGTAAACAAAAAGAGAGAATGAATAACTTAATTTGGAGTGGTTAATGAGATTTTTTAGGAGGATAGTTGAGTTGGTCGCATTCCAACATGGCAATTAAACATCGAGGCTAGTTTTTTGGTAGGGTTAGATTCAATGGGAACTTTGGCAATAAATAGAAATAAATAATTTAGAGATAAAATAGGCGTTTTTCCACCACCTTCATTCCATAACCTACTTGTAAATCTTTATTCGTTCAAACTTACTTTGCATCTCACGCGCTCACATCGTTGTCAGCAGACTCCTTCTCTCACCACCAAACTCGTGCTCCAACTTGCGTCACCGCATCCCCTTCCCCTTCTTGTCATAGTCAGCGTCTCGTGCTTCTTCTCTAGCTCTTCTAGATATATCTTGCGTTCTTGTCATCTCCAGCATATCGTGTTTCGTCTCTTATCGCCTTGTGATCCAACCATTATCACAGGGTTACAATTATTATTGTCATTACCTTGCCTCCGATGGCTACTTATTTTCCATCCCACACCAATGTTTCATGTATAACCGAGTTAATAAAATACATTTTTGTTGCAATAAAACCTTATACTACGTTGATAGAACCACTTCTTGCAAGATATTCATCTACTTCTTTTGAGGCTTTGTCCCTACCATTTTATTAAATTGATTTTTTTTTCAACATCTAACAGTTTACTTCCAAAGTTATTTAATTTTCTGGCTAACTAGTAGAGTGCATCAATGGATGGATTTCAAGAAGAATCTACACACAACTGCAACGGAGAGATCGATTTAGAGATCCGTGATGATTATATTAATGACATTGCAAGTGAAGACGATCACATGAAACTTACAATCCGGATGATTTTTTAACCATCCAAAGTAACTTGTGAGTTCTATAACCAATATGTCCCAAATACTATATTTATGGGAAGAAAGTGAAGCGGTCTCAGTTCAATGAGGACGTGTTGCATGGAGATTTCAAATTAACGTTTTGTAATGAGGGGAAACATATCGCACAACATGATCTAAATAAAATTAATGGCCTGCTTCTTTCTCAGCACCCCCAAAAAAAAAAGTTACGGCTTGCGAAATAAATAACCGCAACTTCTGTAATCAAAATTTTATATTTTTAATGATGTCAATTTTCTTTGAGATAAATAACTCTAATTAAAGCCTCTCCTTTCACTTGCTGCAGATTTTCTAAACAGCGAGGATGTTCTAATATAATTGTTTCTGAGCTGGATTGAAAAAAAAGGAAAAAAATCTTTCCATAAATTGTTCCGTTTCCTTATTATAAGCCGAACTTCGCCGAGCAGTCGAGATGACTTTAAGCAGCCTAGTACGCTGGCCCCCACTTCCAGTTCGAGGGAACTAAGAATCAGAGATCAAAACCGCGAACCCAAAAACCGCGGGCTAGAGGCGAAATAACGAGAGAGGCCTCTCTCGTTAACCCTAGTTTTTTTTTTCTCCCCTGACAGCCTCCGGGTAATTTCTCTTCAATTTTTTTTACCCTTAATATTCTATTTTCTTTTATTTTCGAGTTTTCGATCCGGTGCCCCTCTTCGTGCTGGTTTTTTCGATTTTTGCTGAGGTTTTACGGTTGTTTTGCGAGTTAGTTTTAGGTTTGAGATTTTTGATAGGCCGTTGTTGATTCTGTTAGCGAGTTGAGGGATTAGGGTTTAATCGCTAAATAGGAAGGTTTGGGCTTTACGGGTAGATGTCGAGGGATTGTCACGATGATGCACCGAGCCAGGTTCTTCTGTGGTTGAATTGTCCGGGGGAAAAACTTGAACTTTACAGCTTTAGGAGCTGGAAGTTTTCTTCCCTTCTCTAGGGGAATAAATAGCTATTCATGCAACTTTTTTAGTTGAATGATTGGGGCTAACTTGAACTATTTATTTTAGTCATAAGAAGGGGATAAAAGGGAAGAATATAGCAATATATAGAATCCTGAAAAATCCAACATGTGGCAGTCAAATTTCAAGAGTTTGGGCCAATGAATAAGAAGACATGCATGTATTGCGTTTTCTTTTCTGTAAATCTGGAGATAAAAATCTGTCTTTAAATTTAGTACCAGTTTATTTATGTAAAACGTGGCTGAAGTTAGAGGTAATTAATAATTATATAACTACTAAGCTAGAATGACTAAGTGCTTCATTAGTATAAGAAACATGATTGTGGTTTTGCTCATGAGACTGTGAGATCCCACTATCCAGAAACGTTAGCATACTGAATGGCTACAAAAGAAATACATGGAATCACTATGTTATGAACATTTCTACATGAAGATAATGCCTGATGGCACATTGTTATGGGGCATATGCCCCAAGGCAAAGTTTCAGGGAAACTTTGAGAACATGGTTTGGTATATGGGAATTGTGGTCTCCATTATGGGTTTACGTAGGTGTGAGATTTAGGTTGCCGTGGTTGCAATATGATTTGTTTTTTATGTTGGTCTGCAGTCTCTCAAAGGTAAGTTAATCTCTATGGTAACCAAAAATTATATGCAAGAAAGTGTTGACTGTACTTGCAACATATGTTTTGTCGGGTTTGTCTTATTGTATTCCAGAGCGGGACCTAGAAACATGTGTCAGCTTTTCCAATACCTCATGCTGTTTTAACAAAATTTTCTTTCTTCTTTCATGCCACAATAATTAACATGACCTTCTTTAAATGTCATTTCTTTATGATACAAAATATTTATTTTTTGTTTTTCTATAATGCAGGCTCTACTATGGCATAACTTTTTCAGGGGAATCCTCTGAAATATATGCCCATGGCATCTGAGGCTCTCTGTATGAGTAATCAGAAGGGTAGTGGGCTTTGTGCAGAAAGTAAAAGACATAATAAAATCAAACACGTAGAATGTCAGAGTAATTTATCCTGCTCCTATGAGGATGCTGGAAAATCACATCCTCAAGAAATCAATGAGACTTCATGTTACAGAGAGACCATTCAGAAAGGCTTAATTAAAACACAAAATGGTGCACCCGGCAATGCTGAAACAAGTTATCATGGCATTGAACACGAGACATCTAGCACAAGACAGTTGGAACAAAATCTGGACCAGCGGAAAGTCAGTACTTTACAAGATTTGTACATGCAAGACCATTATGATGATGAAGATGATGATAGCGACTGGGAGCCTGTAAATCACTTTATAATCAAGAAGTGGTTCTGTACGAACTGTACAATGCCAAACTTCGACGACACTTGTCAGTGTGATGTATGATTACCTCTCTTTTTTCCTTGAAGTGTTAAGTATGCAAATGTAATATATAGTTCTTGACCAGTATTACCATTTATTTTAACAGCTGTGTCATAGTTGTTACGATAACACATGTTACCTATATGGCTCAAGTAATTTTGTTATGGCATATGAATTTTCATTATTTTCATATTCTTTGGGAGAATCTCCAAATCATATTATTTTTTGAAGGTTTGTGGAGAACGTAAGGAGTCAGAAATCTTAGGGTATCATTCTTTCCTCACCTATCTTGGTCAAGCGGCTAAGGTTTCACTTGAGTCAGACGCTGTTCGTAATAATCAGGGTATGTATTCTGTTCATTTGGTACATTTCTTTTTCTATATATCATTCTTCTATTGAAAGTGCTCCAGAAGCAGTTTCTACGACCATAAACTCTTAAATATTTTCCCGCAGAAACTAACCTCAGCTGTGAAGATCTAGTATTTAATAACTATGTTAAAATTTAAATATAGACTATATGATGTCATGATTAGAACCATTGTTCATGTCTGTTTAAGTACACATTCAGACTTGGGAAAAAACACTGTGCAAACATGCTTGCTTGCACATGCAGGGATAGAGTTTTTTTTCCTTCATGTTTGTGGGAAAATGTTTTCTGGAGTTAAGAGGAATCATTCGTTGCCTCAATCTTTTTCTGATTCGCATAATTAACACCGGCTGTTACTTAACAATGTTCTTTGAAAGTGATGCTGATTTATAATGGTAACTGGAAATGGCTATATATATGGAAAAAATGGATATGAGGTGGCGGCTCATTTAGTAAAATGAGGTACCACGAGATAGCCATGTGGTGAGGCCCACCCTACTTGTCACTTCAAAAGGTGTGAGTTCACATCAGGGTGGGGCTCACATGACAGTGAGCTGGCATCCCATACCCAGTATCCTCATATATATATGCACACACTCACACACATATAATCAACTTGTCTTCTTGTGCTATGAGACGTGTGGTAGGTAATCTTTGGATTCTTGATATGATAATGAACTAACATCATGTTGAGACCATGTGGATGACTAGCTATGGAGAAGATTTAATTGCCCTTCAAATGTTTCTGGCAGCTACAAGTGCTTCAGTAAGCATACACAGTGTTATCAAAGGTGCGCGCCTCATGCGCGCAGCGACAATGTGCCCTGCATCTGATGTAGCAGTGTCTTTTTGTGTCTTGAAAGCGTCCTGCGCTGGGATGCTTCGCATAGGGCGCATGCAAGACATAGTCGTGTATATTTTTGTTCTTTAAATTTCAATTGGGTCTTTATACCTAATAATCCATATTCCAAAAAAGAAAATTAAACCCATTAGATCACAGTTACTACTCCCATTTAGGACCCTAACTCGTTCTATTCTACTATTTGATTTTGCTTCAATATTAGTCTTGATTTGACTATTGATTTGGACAGTTATGAACTTTTCTACTATGTTGGGTGTGTTAATATTAATTAAGATCTGTTTCTTATTTGGCTGCGGTCATTATTTAACTTGACATATTTCTTATATGAAAATCCATTGTTGTGTCCTTTCATGCTTGATTATCTTTCTTGAAAAATTGTGTGGTGTGCTCCTTGGTTCACTCGAGCTCTGCGCTCTGCGTTGCACCTTGAGCATGTGCGCGTAAAGGGAAATTGCCCCCTGCATTGCGCATCGAGCATTGATAATACTTAGCATACAATTGGAAAACATTTTCTCTTGTTTATTCATCGATTTGCCTTTGTAGTTCTACATTGCATTCTGAGCAGATACTAGCATGAGAAACAATGTTATGGAATCATACTAAGAATTGGTTCTGTATTTTCCGTGTCTCATCTGTTTCTATAATTTGTATCCTGATTATTTGTGCAAACTTGCAGATTTACCCTCAGCAACTTGTACAGCCATTGGATTTGATGAGAGAATGCTGCTTCATTCGGAGGTAAAACTATTTAACTGAGAAGTACAGCATCAGTCTTGCAAGGTTTATTATATTGGTTTTTCATACAGATTGTATGTCATCATGTTATTGAAAAGACAAGAAAAACATGTTTATAGTACTACTCAGGAAGCTGCCAGCATAGATATCGGTATCAATTTTTTGTTGGATAACTATTCTCTTAAATGTACAAATGCTAATGATAAAATAAATTAGAATAGTTACAGATTTCTCTCTTTTTTAATTTTAATGTAGGCATCTGTAGTTGAAAAGGATAACGTAAACCACTTTACTTATGCTATAGAAGAATTGAACCCCCACCCCACCCCCCACCCCCCACCCCCCCAAAAAAAATAAAAATAAAAACAAAACAAAACAAACCAACAAAAAAATGATGATTGAGGTTTCCGTTCAAGCTGATGGAGTATGTTTACCAATTTTGTAAACAAATCACTTTTTTTGATTCATGCCATAATTTTAAGATGGAACGGTTTTGGTTATGTAGTAGGATGTGTTGTTAGGTTTCTCAAATTCACATGCAGTGAATTAGTGATTTAAGAAGGGATTATCTGACATTGCATTGTTGCTCTTTAATGTCTTTAATGCATTCTGAACATTATCTGAGAATGATAAGGAAAGTTCGCTAAATTCTTTAAGAAACAAATGTATAACATGTGAGGAAACCCTTAATATCTTTCCTTATCGCTCCCATTTTTGTGGAGGTTAGGGATGTGTTTTGGTGACTTCTTTGTTTTTGTTTCATCGTGTGCACTTTATTTTATGAAGGTGGACTCTATATAGTTACTTCCTTGTTTATTTTCTTATTGATTATTGATTTTCTATTCTTTATTTAGCACAATGCCTTGAGCTTCAATGAATCTAGTTAGTTAATTTCTTGTTGAGGCACACATGTACAACATGCAACATGATTCCGGTTAACCTTTCTATGTCATCTCACACATTTTGTTATTCAAACTAATAATATATGTGTTTTAGATGCTTGCAGCCATTTTTTATTTTACCTTCTGCCAAAATCCTGGAATGTGGACCAAAACATATTTGCATATTGTTTTAAGAATTGAATGTTTCTCTCAAAACCCTGTTTCTTTTATTACCACCAGCAGTTGTGTATATTAACAATAGTTTACTGATAATATTTGTCATTTGGTTTTCTGTGTTCCAATTAGGTTGAGATGAAAACACATCCACACCCTGAGAGACCAGATCGTCTGCGAGCGATTGCAGCCAGCCTTGTTTCTGCAGGTTCAATAGTTAACTGGATTGCTTCTTTATATGTATCCAGTACTGTTCTAAACTTCTCAATGAATCTCTAAATAAAGTTGTTATCAACCAATGATCCTTGAGTCTTACTTTATTCATTTGGCAGTCTTCTCTTGCCGCCAATCTGCATTCTATACCAATAGCAGGTTTATGTCTTGCCATTAGTTTCTTTAATTTGGAAATTGGTGCCAGTTTATGAGTATGTTAGATTTAGAATCTAGCATTAACCATTTTTGAACTTTATGGGACATAAGTCAGTACTTAGAATTGACCTTATGGATTGGTGAACACAAGTTGGTTAGCTTTCAGTGGTTTCATAAGAGATATTTCTTATCTTAAAAAAAAACTATAATATAAATTTTTGATTGTTTACGCATTTGTTATTGTGGTTTGAAATTTAGGCATTTCATAATATGTTTGATTATTTGAGCATTTGATAGTGTTGTTTCTCATTATATCGGAGATGAACATGAATTTTGTTGATACATTCAGGAATATTTGCCAGAAATTGCTATGTGATACCTGCTAGAGAAATTACTCCTGAAGAGCTGCAGTTGGTATGCTGTGACTTAGTGTCTTGTAATGTTAATTGAGATTTCTACGTAGTAACTTCATATGCAAGTTTAGTGTTTTATATCAAAGTGTTGTTGATCGTATGCAGGTTCATTCGTCGGATCATATTGAAACGGTTCAACAAACAAGCCAGTTGTTTTCCAGGTTGCTGATTCGTGTGGTTTACACATTTTGTAACTCCAGACATATGTATCACTCATAAGAGGACTAATAACTCCTAGTCTATATAACACCCACAAGATGATCTCTGCTGCTTTAGAAACCTGGACTGCAAAATTACTTTTCTGGTATTTGGAGAAGTGTCAATATTATGCACAATTGTGAAAAGTAAAAGCTCTGTTACAGGATATCTCTTCTCCAATGCCTCGAGATTTTTTTTAAAGGGTTTTCCTTTTCGTTCAATTTTTTTCTTGGCATTTAACCCTATATCTTGAAAAGTGTGCTTGATATGCACTGAATCATTCACCTTCCCTCTTGTTTCATTAATCAAATATCATACTGAAAAATAGCACATAGGCCCTTCTTTTAGATGTGCTTAGATTTATATTACTGGTATCAATACAGTTTTGATGACTTGTAGATTCAACTGGCAGCTATTTCACTTCAGACACATACGCAAATGAACATTCAGCTTGTGCTGCCAGAATTGCTGCTGGACTCTGCGCAGATCTTGCTCGCTCAATTGTCTCTGGGCGCACGAGGAATGGTTTTGCTCTGGTATGACCTCCTGTTGTTTCAGAACATAATTCTTTAAAAGCTCATGGCTAGTGTTGATTGGTTTATGGGTTTTCCTGTAAGTCAGGTAAGGCCTCCTGGGCATCATGCAGGCATAAAACAAGCAATGGGTTTCTGCCTCCACAACAATGTTGCGGTGGCTGCATTAGCAGCTCAGAGTGCAGGTGCCAAGAAAGTGTTAATTGTTGACTGGGTAATAATAATAATTAACTCTGGTGAACTTAAGCTTCTGTTTTGATGATTTTTTGGTTCTTATTTCTCATATCCTTAAGCTTTTCATGCCTGCAGTCATTTTGACTGATGTGGATAACTTTACAGTAGCTGAACGATTACCATCTCTTAACCTTGTTGTTTTCATTTAATGTGGTTGCAGGATGTACATCATGGCAATGGCACTCAAGAGATATTTGAGAGTAACAAATCAGTGAGTATCATATATAAAACTTCTTCATTATAACTTGTGAAAATTCTGTTTTGTTGTCACTAATGTAATTATATAAAGAATTTTTATGAAACCATTGCTAACTATATTCTTGCATGTTTTCTTCATGACCTAGATGATGGAATTGCTTATCTTATTATGAATGAAACCTTATTGATTGGATGAACTCGGTAACTTTTTGAACATATAAAGTAGCTTGTCGTGATCTGTGGCCCCTCCTAAATTCTATTTTATGGGTATCTCTAATGTACCTCTTTTGATCTTTAATTGATTTTTTGAATGGGTTGACTATATTTTTCATTTAAATGCAGAGGTTTTGGAAACTTCGATATGCATCATTGAAAAATTGGATGATGATTTATCCCACTTGTAATGTTGGATAACAAGCTTGTACCTTCACCTAGCTCATTGACACTTCCAATTGGTAGCGGTGTGGCCTTCTTGCATGGAGTCAACCATTTGCTATTTAAAACTTTCAGAATATTAGAGGACATCTTTGTGTTGTTACCTGTTTGCTGCTGAGGTTGTCCTTGAATAACTGACTTTATATGGTGGCAGTAAATCCCTATTCTTTGAATTACTGACTTTATCTAATATGATGGCAGTAAATCACGATTCCTTTTTTGTCTTTAATTAATTTCTAATTAATTCTAATTGTCTATTTTTCTAGCAGACATTAATGATCATTACATCAGAGGAATTTTACATTATACAGCAAGCTATATAAACTACAGTATGAAAAGTACAGTAATGTGGCATAATGGTGAAGATCCCGTCGTTGTTACCAAGATATTTCTTGTATATCAAATTTTGTTTTGTTGGACACTTGGACATCCTATTACTTGGATACTTCACACGCAGTAGGAGAAAAAAGATAGAATTGTATTGAAATAACAGAAGACATAGAAAACAAGATCTAAAAACTGGATGTACAAGGAAAGAATGGAAAGAAAAAAAGTTTGAACAACTATTTGTTACTCCCATGAACACCCAAACCTATGTCCTTTGTGTTTTAACTGTCAATGTTACGAGATAGGTAAAATGATAGTGCTGTATAGAGCCTATTCCTATCGAATATTGGGATGAACATGTGTTTGTCTGCGTCCATGTTACGTCTCATTTACAAGTTGTCTTATCAGACATTTAGACTGAAGACTGTATTTGATGTCATATAGCACTAAAGTCCATGTAGTATGGAGAAAAATAAATGCAAGGTCATTGTGTCAAATGACCTTTGATTTTAATTTTATATATTTCCGTTGGGATCATGTTCTCACTTCTCGAAGTTAAAGGGAGCGAATAAGCTACCCCTTACATATTGCCAACCAAAAAAGAATAGTAGTTCACAATACATGGGGCAGAAGTATTAAGCACTTGGCAGTGTATAATATAGAAAATCTCATCTATGATATGGTTAAAACAAAGAAGTGCATGGTGCAGGTAAGATTTATGCATCTTTTGTCCACACTACTCAAATCAGTTTGTATTGTGTCATCAGGTCCTTGTTCTTATTATTCCATCAGGTCCACACTACTCGCAACATGATATTCCCGCTTGACTAGTAGAACAGATACAAACCTTTTTCAGTATTTGTCAGCCAACTCCACTTGTAATCATACTCATATTGTCTGCTGGCAAAGGATTGGCAGGAAAGGGATGCGATGCAACTATGAGTTGTGTTTTTCGCCGCATTTGTTATTTTTGGATTTTGGCTAAACACATGGTAGTTCTGATGCAAGTTTATCTTGTAGGTCTTATACATATCATTACATCGGCATGAAGGTGGAAATTTCTATCCTGGATCTGGTGCTGTTGATGAGGTATCTAATTGTTCCATGGTTTTGAAATTACTTGTACCTATTAGTGGTATTTAACTAAATAAAATTGATAGCTGTGAAAGTCTCAATTCTTGACAATGTGCTCATTACTCTATTAGAGATGTATAAATTATCTTGCACTGATAGTTATATCTTAACCCTAATTAGGCAATTTACTTATCTGTTAATAACCATAGAGTTTTGTATCTCTCTCTTTTTATTATGACATATCTCTCTATCTCATAACCTCTGCTCATGTTCATTCAAAGACGTATTACTTTGTTTTTAGCTGACGTTGGTCAAAGCTTGCTATGTCTTTTTGTGGGCTATATATCATGAGCTTTATTATTGTACAAAACGGAATCACATAATTTTCAGCATGTTATAAGAAACTTGGATTACAGTGCAGGTCATATCAATCAGATTCTCTCTTTAAATGATTTCAATATGATACCACTTCTAAAAATGCCAAAAGTTGTGTTGCATGCCTTTGTTATATCTAATTGTATTTGTGAAGCAAATCTGATGTTCCCATTTCTACTTATTGGCATGCTATTACTATTTATTTCTGTCTTTTAGCTTTTGCTGCTGTTAAGTAATTTAAAAATCAAGAGTTCTGCCCTGGTGCAGTATGAAGGAAATGGATAGAATACTGCAAATATAAATCCTTTTTGCAGTTTTTAGCTGACAATACATGACTTTCTTGACTGATTGTCATTTAATACTGAAAACTGTTTCTAGCAAATTTCTATATATTGTACAATGTGCAAATCTTCTGAGATTATTTTAGAAGAATGCTTATAGCATGCATACAGTGATATCTGATAAAATTACATATATGAGCACAAAATATGTCGAGCATCTGGGTTTTCTGTGGTTTCTCCTTTTGGTATTATAGTTTTAACCTCAATAATGCAGGTTGGGATATTGGATGCTGAAGGATACTCGGTTAATATTCCCTGGAGCTGTGGGGGTGTGGGGGATAATGATTACATTTTTGCCTTCCAAAACATTGTACTTCCCATAGGTACTGTCTTGTACTTGTTGAAAACCCTCTTATTCTTCAGTTACCTATTTGATGATGCCTTTTCTTGGATGTTCCCCTTAACTGCCTTTGCTTTTCTTTAAAAGACTAATGATTTCATGTCCTACTATTAATCCCTATTTCCTTTCTCTGCTTTTGCCTTTTGTTTTATGCTGGTTATCCTTATGTTTATACTGCTCTCTTGTGCTTCACCTCAACCATTTATTACTAATGTGATTGGTTTAATTGCAGCCTCTGAATTTGCGCCTGATATCACTATTATATCAGCAGGATTTGATGCAGCAAGAGGTGATCCACTAGGCTGTTGTGATGTAAGGATTGCATCCTCGGTTTTCTTTTTCTTGTTAGATATGGAATAACTTTTTTCCTTAATTTTCTTTCCAATTCCTCCATTAAGCATGTGGATGACATCTATAGTTCCAGCACATTTATATATTCAATTCGATTATGGGTTTTCATGTGCTCAAACAATATGGTTCGAATTAACCATGCTATGTACATTGATCGATATGATTGTTAATTGGAAGGCGCAAAAAGAGCTTTGAACTCGAGATTTAATAGTTAAGCTGAATGATAACATATATGACTTAATTCTCATCATATAGCCGGTGATTCAAAGTGTCTTCTGCGCCAGGTAACCCCTGCTGGATATGCACAGATGACACACATGTTGACTACTCTTTCCCAGGGAAAGTTGCTTGTTGTACTTGAAGGAGGGTAGGCACTTCCCCTGCCATCCCTTTTGATTTATTTTATTTGGCATATTTAGGCCATGTATCCGTTGTCACTAGTTTATCCCTCTCTTCTTTGTTGTTTGCAGTTACAATCTTCGATCAATATCTTCTTCAGCTACAGCAGTAGTTAAGGTATTTTTTTTTGTTGCATGATGCATCAGATTCCATTCTCATTGTCATATGTTGGTAATGAGTAAGATTTTAGTTCTTGCAGTTCTCAATTTTGCCTCTGTTAGAAGTGCTTGATTCATGATGTCTTCTGACCTCCTGATTAGCTTTATGAATGAAGTAAAGCAACTGTTTTTGTAATGATTATTGTTCACCATGTAAAGATTCAAAATTGAAGGCATTAGCAGGAATAGCAGTAGGAACATGATCAGGTAATGATATCAAGAGAGTTCTTTATAGGAAATTAAGGCCCAGCTTGATAAATGGGGTTAAGTTGTAGTGGTCTGTGTTTCTAGAATGGGAGTTAGCAGGCATTACCAATTTGGAATTTTTTGGGTGTTTGGATAATTGGGTTAGAGCGTAGGACTTACCAATTTCTTGTATAACTATTGGGGTCAAATAACTCCAACTTGAAGCCAGAGGCATTTGTCGCCTAAAAGGTCCTCTTTGTGGGTGGTGCCATGGAAAACCTATTTAACCCTCCCCTAACTCAGATCACTTAGCAGTTTAGATGGAGTTGGCTGGAATAATTGAACTTCAGTCTACTAAACCGTCATTCCAAAAACATCTAAGTCGATATTAAGGCGCTAGAGTGTTATTTGGTTGTAAAGCTCGGCTAGATCTTCTTTATTGCTCGCGCAATATATGATACTTTAGGAATTAATCACCATGCATTTTTCCTATCAAAGCGGATATAGGTATGAACATAGATGCAGAAGGTTCAATGATAGCAATCCTCAGAAATCAATTGATGTGAACCTATGAACAAGTGAAGGGCCTTATCTTCAAAGGCTAGAATATACCTCCTTTTGAGGTTCATGCAGTTTATGATCCTGCTGGCCATGAGCAGCTCAAGTTCAAAATCATCTTGCTGCTTGTGCTTGATGGTTTTCAGTAATTGTTTTTCCATATCATAGGTCACATCATTCATATAGTTGTGAAATCCAGCAAATTCTCTCTTTTTTCTTAGTGAAGTGGAGCATAAACAATTGGTTTAAAAAAGGATATTTTTGTTGCTGTAATTTTGTTCTATAAATAATCTAGCCTAATGGCACTTAAATACCCTATAGTTTCCCCTACTATGCACTTACATACTCTCACTTGTTTTTGGTAGCACTTATGTACCCTAAAGTTTTTAAAACTTGCACTTATATACCCTCACTTTTTTGGCAGCATTTAAAGTTTTCAAAACGGACACTTAGATATCCTAATTTTTTTAAAGTTGATGCTTAAATACCCTAAAGTTTTTAAAACTTGCACTTAAATACCTTCAGTTGTGCAAACTTGAAAGCATTTAGGTGTGAGCTCTAAAAACTTTAGGGTATTAAGTGTCAGTGTTAAAAAGTTCAGGGTATTTAAGTGCAAGTTTTAAAAGCTTTATGGTGTATATCTGCTGCTAAAAAATTAAGTTTTAGAAACTTTAGGGCATATAAGTGTTGTCAAAAACAAGTGAGGGTATATAAATGCAAAGTAGGGGAAACTATAAGGTATTTAAGTGCAATTAAGCCAATAATCTAGCCAGTTACTTCAGATGCTTATACTAGGTCTGGTACCCGACAGGTTTTAAATTCTCGGTATCAAAAGCTGTTATGGAAGCGGTATTGTTAAAATTTGACACTGAGCCCTACCCATGAAGATTTTGTCTTGGTCTCTTTCAGATTACACATTGGGTCCCTGTACTCTTATTGTCTTCCTCTTTGTGCATATAATAATGCGGATATGCATCTCACTCAATTCATATTAGATGCCAAGTTATTGAACAGGCATTATTTTCCATCTAACTATGTGAGGTCAGAGATTTATGTGCTGTTCTCTAACCTTATGGTTCTATCTTCCTTCTAATGACAGGTGCTACTTGGTGAGAACCCTGTCCATGAAATGAGTTACACCATGCCTTCAAAGGCAGGCCTGGTAACCGTTCTGCAGGTCCTGAAAATACAGCTGAACTTTTGGCCTAGTTTAGAGTCAAACTACACAACTCTGCGATCGCAATGGGAATTGGTTTCTTCAAACATGAGTGAGTAGTGAATCTTAATGTCGCTTTATTTTGTCCAGAATCATAATTGAATTATGTTTTGTCTCTCACGCACACACACACACAAGAAAATCAGTGCTTTTTGGAGTTGAAATTTGAAATCGGTTTTGCTTCTCACTGTTACATATATTTTTTAGGTACACAATGGGATCGATTTTATACATGCACACATATAATGCATTCCCATGTAACACACTTTTTCTTCAGTAATATTCAGTTAATGCTGTGTTCATTTTTAGACTGACGCCTGAGGCTAAGAGAACAGAACTGTGGAGGTTAAACATTTTCATCCTTTTTACTCCATTTCCAGATTCTTGTTCTCATTTTTCTGGAGAGGAGTAAAATGGCATCTGTATGTTTTCTTATTTTTAGACCTCTTTTGATTTTGACGAGGGATTGCTTAGTTCAGAGAGAGATCTTCCGTCATTAGTTTGTACCCCTGCAAGTTAAACATGTCGTTTACCAGGAAGTTTGACAAAGGGTTCACTATTCAATGTGGTATGGTCTTCTTGCCCAGTTTCTGTGAAGCTTATGAATGTTTTAAGACGGCTTTTCAGGATTTTAGAAGACGATTTGAATCTCTGCTGGAAGAGAATCTCAATATTTCCATTGTAAAAAGCCTATCTTAGTTAGATTGGGCCTTTTATGTCCTTTATCCATATCCATTACTGGACATGAGACATGTTTGCTTAGCAGTTCACCTTGTCTACTGAGTACGTGATGTTGCCATCTGTCTTGGTTCTTATTACAACATAAACATGACAACAAAGCCTTTATCCCAAATTTCTTGAATATGCTTAAACCATCTCACTAGATTCTAGATTCTCGCTTGTTTTGGCCTGGATAGGAATGAACAACCTTTAAATATGCTCATATTAGATGGGAACATATGGTCAATTTTGAAAGAAGCTTTTGTCACTCTCATCTAATCTCTTACTGAGTTTCCACTTTTGTCACTCTCATCTAATCTCTTACTGAGTTTCCACTGTCAACAATCCTAAGTCTGTGGCACTCATGTTTTGGATATCTTGTTTCAACTGCTAGATATTCTGATCATAAAGCATATGTTGCTCATATCACATGATATAGAAAATTGCCCGCAACTTTATGCAAAATGCGTACCTGTTAACTTCATGGATTTTCTACTATCACATGATATCCAGAAGCAACTTCTCCACGTCAACTATTCTGCTTTGATTCTGGTAACCGCATCTTTCTTGATCTCCCCTTCTTGATGCATGTTTGATCCAAACGAGCAAAAATGCACCGGGCATTTTGTGGGCTGGTTAATCTAGTAGGGAGGTAATAGGTCCAGCTTGAAATTGTGTTGTCTGCCTATGTAATTGTCGAAAACCATGGTTAAGAAATAAAAACAAGTGATATAATGACTCTGATGGTTTATAAAGCATCAGATGTTTATTATCAATCTGTAGCACAACTCAAAACTTTTGAAGAAACTTACTTAACAATTTTGGTGCCAGATAGAGAGAGGGGTTTTGACACAAATGCTCCATGAGGCTCAATATGATGCAAATTTTTTTATCATGGTAATTTAACCTTGTATGCCATATTATAGTAAGGATAATGTCTTTATCTGAACTGATTGTTCTCAATAAGTAATCTCCAGAAAAACAAGCAAAGAAAAGAAGGCGCTTTGTGGGCCCTGTGTGGTGGAAATGGGGAAGCAAAAGGTTCATTTACGAACGGCTGTATGGTGCAAAAAGGGCTCGTTGGTGGTAGCTATGATCATGAAGACGCTTGCATACAAAAAGCTCCTCTTTGGTTTTGTGGTTTCTTTGGTGATGTGTTACGAAGTGTCTCATTTTGTGTTTTTGTTATTTACTCCGTGTATGGTCAAGGAGATTGATGCTAGTTGTTTCGCTCTGTATAAATAGAACTAAGCAGATTTTCAACTCGTAGCTGCAGTTATATCTAAAACCGGCTTTACTTTCTTTACGGGTCATCTCGTGATTAACATGGACGGGTCTTCTCTTCAGATTTGCCAAAGAATGAAGGCGTTTGTGATTTTATAATGTGGATGGCTCTTGACTTGGATCCGTTGGTCCATTAACTACGATAGAGTCTGACTCGAAAATAGCAGAACCCCTTGAAAACAAGGGCACATGTAAATTGGTGGCATTCTAAGAGTTGAATGCATATTTTGTTTATTGTGGCTTTCGCTGTCACAAAAAATTTGAACAGGTCGCATCCAAGCTCCTGCGTTTCAGGGAGTTGCTTGTGCTCGATTTGGCTACCTTTTTCTTGAGCTTTCTTTCTTCTGTTGTGGAAGTTTCCATGAGATTCGATACTCTCTCTCAAGAACCGGTAAAGTTATTGTGGCTTTCTTTTGGGAATGAGAATTATGCCAAACCTTTATGACCTTATGTTCTTGCTTCTTTTGTACTTGATGCATATATAACAAACTTCATTTACAGCTAAGTATTAATCATTTTTGCGGCTTGTACGTCATTCAACGGAAAGCAAAAGCAAAAGAATTTAAAGTTGTACTCTTTATCCACCCATACTAATCACTCCATTTGGCCATTCACAGTCAATAACTTCTCATATCAATTAGAAAAATGACTGTTCATATATCTGAAGGCTCTTTTTGTAAATGAAAAATTTTCCAACTCGTAAAAACATTGATAATTGTTTGTGATAATTTTATATGTTCAATAGATATAGTAGAGTGAGACAGTGAACATTTTCTAACTGAAAATCAAATCCATGCTGATCCATGGAACACAATGCATCAAGAATAAATAAAAAAATAGAAATGAAGAACGCCAAAAAAAATCAAATTAATTGAAAAATCCGTTGAATCACAAGTCTTATGTGTTGAAATGAACACACTGGGGGGGTGGTGATCTCATAAGGAGAGAGAAGTTAATACCACAAACAGCTAAAAAACTCAGAATGAATGGAGAGTACAAATTTTCAAAAGCGTACTATTTGGACATTTAATCCCAAAAATAGACCTATTTGGCTTTTATTTTCAAAAGTCGACCTCGTTTCAGCCTCAGCGCTGAAACCAGGTCGATTTTTGTTAAAAAACTTCACGGGACTTGAAGTCCCGTGAAGTTTGAAAGTTCAAAAAATCTTCACGGGACTTCAAGTCCCGTGTAGTTTCGAAATTAAAAAAAAATTCATGGGACTTAAAGTCCCGTGAAGTTTGAGGCTGAATTTTCAAAGAAGCAATTCTCTGGAAAAATGACCCTGCAACTCCACGGGACTTCAAGTCCTGTTGGGGGGAACAGAACAAGCGACATTCAAATCTCAATTGACTATGATATGTGTCTCATTGGAGTGTTAGCGGACGAGAAGAGTTCGGTGGAATTATTTATTGAAAAACATCAGAGAAATTTGGGCAAATTGGTGAAATTGAGACGCTTCAGTATCATGCTCGTGCGTACATATTGCACATGATAGGGTGCACGCTATTTCCTGATGCGAGCAAGACTCTTGTACATGCACGATGATTGCCACTGCTAGAGGATTTTGGTGTATGCGGCGCACTATCATGGGGCAGTGCGATGTTGGCATACTTATTTAGAGAATTTGGGTAGGGTATCCTTGATGTAGAATAAAGAATTCAAAGGATACTGCACATTGATACAAATTTGGTTATGAGAACACATTCATATTGAACGACCTACTTTGCTTGTGCATCATGACCTACAGGGCCAGTTTCCTTTGACATACTGAATTTTCAAAGAAGCAATTCTCTGAAAAAACGACCATGCAACTCCACGAGACTTCAAGTTCTGTTGGGGGGAACAAAACAAGCGATATTCAAATATCAAGTGACTATGATATGTGTCTCATTGGAGTGTTAGCGGACGAGAAGAGTTCGGTGGAATTATTTATTGAAAAACATCAGAGAAATTTGGGCAAATTGGTGAAATTGAGACGCTTCAGTATCATGCTCGTGCGTACATATTGCACATGATAGGGTGCACGCTATTTCCTGATGCGAGCAAAACTCTTGTACATGCACGATGACTGCCATTGCTAGAGGATTTTGGTGTATGCGGCGCACTATCATGGGGCAGTGCGATGTTGGCATACTTATATAGAGAATTTGGATAGGGTATCCTTGATGTAGAATAAAGAATTCAAAGGATACTGCACATTGATACAAATTTGGTTATGAGAACACATTCATATTGAACGACCTACTTTGCTTGTGCATCATGACCTACAGGGCCAGTTTCCTTTGGCATACATGTATAATTGTCCACACAATTTTATCCATATTGAATTTGTACTCATATATTCTTTATGCAAAATAGGTATAACGTGCGGTACGCTAAGTATAAATCAGCAACGTGACATCGTGAGTTTTACCGCAATGAGCTTGATGGCCTCCAACATGAACATGTAAATATAAATCTCAAGTCGTTATGAATATTATATTTTTGTTTGTTGATACTGATAAATGTTTTATCTTATTTCAGTTCAAGTGGAGACCCTATTCACCACTGGAGCTCGATATGCATACTCTTGCACCTATCTGTCGAGATAGTCCCGACTTGTGGAGAGCAAGAGTTCCATTGATATGTTGGGAGATTGTGGAGATGCATGTCCCCGACCGTGTGCTACGGCAATTTCTGCTCTCTTAGCATATGTCGGATCCTGTCGAGCAGATCGATCGTAGGCGACGACCTATATCGCATCATACGGACTGGTCCGTACTCCGGGCGGCCTACATAGACAGGTGAGTTCACAGGTGGGATTGCATACATGATACGAGAGACACAGATGTTGACTATACCGTGTATATGTGTTGGTATTGGGATGTCACACGTAGATGGATCACGCGTGACCCATAACCATCAGCTGGACATTTGTCACGCCCACTAACAGATAGTTACATCCCTAGTGGGATGATCGAGAGAGATTATGTAAGTTTCTAAGCTAAATTAAAACTGTAATTTTTTTAATTAAGATGTTATTTGCTAAATTATGTATATATTGTTTAACTCGCATGTCTGTGCTTTTGATAACATTGAAGCTGAGATTGATGAGCACATGCCTGAGATTCAGGATCTGGTGGCATTAGGGGTCTTCAACAAGATCAAGTAGATAATAGCACAGATGTTTCATAAGACTCATGTCGACGAGTTTGCAGGCCGTGAGGACAGGTCACGATCATTTGGGCAAATGTACACGCGACGATATAGACCACGTGACGATGACAATGGAGCCGACACTTCGCATGCTGATGGAGCCGGTACTTCTCAGCCTCATACACAACCATATATTCGAATAATTGAGACTCATAAATAGGAACGCAGGGGGCAGGGAAGAGCGAGGGGAAGGGGAAAGAGAGGGAGGGGAAGGAGAGGGGGAAATTTGGGAAGTATGTGATCTTATTTTATTAAAATTTGTAACTTTTATGATTTTTCAAATAATATACTTTTGTGGATCAATTATTGTTTATATATGTGATCTTCGTGAGTATTATTTGATTCGTGTTTAATTCATGGTTGATGTTCGCGGGGAAAATTATTGCTTTCTTCATTACTGATATCATTATACACTTTAATAATCGTTTATCGAGTTACAAAGATCCAGTCTTTTTATAAGAGCCGGTTACAATGAAAATCAAAATACAAATAAAGAAAAATTACAACTTGTTTCCTTCTTTGTCGAACGAATCGCGAGCTCCTGTTTTGCGGTCACTCGCTTTGGTGGGTTCTTTGCCTGCGCCGGGGTTATTTGCCGTGGACCACCGCTAGATCCAGATCCGGGCAGATCTACGCAGTATAACGGGTATTATTTCACCAAGGGAGATAATAGCCGGAGGGATTGTTTCACCAAGGAAACAATCGCTCAATCTCGGGATCTAAGAACCAAGCTTAGATCCGGAGTATAGCAACGTAGATCTCCCGATCCAGTCCTCTCGAACTCCTGCCTTATTTGGCGTTGTCGATCGCTGAGCACCAGATCCGGATGAACAAATCCTTGAAGCCTTAAAGTTTTAATCTTTATCAGATCTGAGGTTTCAATCCTGCAGGGCTTCGCCTCCTCCAAAATCCAACCTTTGAACAAATGAACCTGAAGGCCTATTTATAGGCGCTCGAAACTGTGCCCCGTGCACAGAACTGGGCCTAGCCACCTCAGGGTGGCTCGGCTTGGGCTGAGCCACCCTGGGGTGGCTCGGCTAAGGCCGAGTCCCCGGGTGTTTTGTCCGTTTCGTCGTTTCGTTGTTATCCGGTTCTCCGTTGTTCGGATTTGATTCGGTTTGTGGTTGACTTGGTCTGGAATCGATTTGTTGACTTGATTCCAGATATGGCAGTTAATCCGCTTCTGAGTTCGAGTCCGAAACCGATCTTGATTCGATCGTGATTCATCCGAGTTCGCTCTTGTTTAGATGACTCGTTGACTCCTCGAACCGTTGGCTTCATTCCGCGTGCTAAATGGATTGTTGGCGTGCGGTTCGTTAGCCTTGTTAGTCCACTTCGTCGCATATCGCTTGGCTTCGGCGTTGTGGGATAACAGTCGTGCCTGGATATGTCGCCCGATGGTTCATACGTTGAATTGACGTCGTCGAGCTGTGCTAAGGGACCCGTAGGCAATTTTATACGCCTACAGCTGAATTTTAAGAATATTATTATAATTCAGTGTATATGAGATCGATTATTGTTCACATGTGTATTTTCGTGATTATTGTTTGATTCAGTATATATTGTTTGATTCATGTAAATCAATTGATTCATGCCGAAAATTTCATTTATATTTTGGATTGTATGTGTAGCTTTCGTAATTACGTTGCATATATAAAACATGCACAGGCTGTGCATGTATTTTAAAACCTGCAGCTTCACGGGACTTCAAGTCCCGTGAAGTTGCAATTCTCATTTTCCAGAGCCGCGATTCTCCGGAAAATGAGCTAAAACAACTTCACGGGACTTGAAGTCCCGTGAAGATTTTTTGAACTTTCAAACTTCACGGGACTTCAAGTCCCGAAGTCCCGTGAAGTTTAGCAGCTTATCAAAATAGCTGTTAAACTTCACGGGACTTGAAGTCCCGTGAAGTTTGTGAAGTTTTTCATAAAAACCGACCTGGTTTCAGCGCTGAGGCTGAAACTAGGTCGGTTTTTGAAAATAAATATGAAATGAGTTAGTTTTTGGGATTAAATGTCCAAATAGAACGTTTTTGAAAATTTGTCCGAATGGAGAAGATCAAGAAAAGAGATGGGAAAAAAAACTATGGATCTATAGTTTGAGTTTTCACTACAACCTTTGGAAAAAAAGGAAAAGCCAAGAAAATAATTTCCTTTTTTCATTAATGTGATTAGGAATCTCTCACGAGAAAACAATAAATATACAGGGGCGTAAACGCATTTTATGACGCATCTTGAAGCCCCGACGACGCAAAATGCAGAAAGATCCAACACATAAACACCTTTTACAGTTTAGTTCAACACCATCTACAATTAACCTTTTTATACAATACCCGTAATGCCCCTCCTCGATACAAAACCCCACCGTGCTCACTTTCTTTTCGGTGTCGTCGCTCGCTCTGCTCAGAGAGCGCCCCTTGGCACTCCCTTCTCTCCCTCTCTCTCTTCCTCCGCTCTTCGACCGCGGTCCCGTTCTCCGCCGGCGATCCTTCTCCTCGGATCTGCTACTCTGCGCCGTCCCTCTTCCTCATCTATCAATGACTATAATGAATCCTTCTCCACTCGATGTAAGTCTAATCCAATCCTCCTTACTTTACCTCCCTAGGGTTTCGAATTTAACTAATTTCTAGGGTTTTGGATCGATCTGGCTTTAATTTTGCAGCAGGAGGATGACGAGATGCTTGTCCCCCATTCCGAGCTCACTGATGGTGCTCAACCAATGGAAGGTAATTCTCCATCTCGATCAAAAAGGTGATTTTTTTTAAATATTTTTATTCCTTTGATTCTAAGTCGTCCCTCAGTGGCGCCTGTGGACACTGCGACCACGGCTGAGAGCCAGCAGCAGCAAGTGGAGGATCCTCCGATGAACTCGAGATTCACTTGGGTAATCGAGCATTTCTCGAGGCTTCACCCGAAAAAGCACTACTCTGATATTTTCATGGTCGGCGGTTACAAATGGTAAATAATTATCTCTTTGCTTTGGAGTTCGGGTTTTGGGCCCAAAGTGAGTGAGTGTAATATTTGGACTGGTTAACTGTAGGAGAGTGCTTATATTTCCAAAGGGAAACAATGTAGACCACTTGTCCATGTACTTGGATGTTGCTGATTCTGTAAACCTTCCTTATGGATGGAGTAGATATGCACAGTTCAGCCTGGCGGTGGTCAATCAGATGCATAGCAAGTATAGTGTGAGAAAAGGTATCATTGTTGCTGGCATAAAGGTTGATTTCAATTAGTGGTTCCCCATGATTTATATTTAGTCACTTGAATGCAATATCTTCTTGTTATGTGTCGATTGAGCCTAGTTGTAGCCTCTTTTTAACATCACATGGAGAAAATAAATTCTTCAAGTTGTACTTATTTATTATGTTATATGGCGCTCTTCTTGTTCCGTTTTCCTTCTAATTTTGTGCGGCCTATAATAGAATGCAATTTTTTGAAGGACCACACTATATCGCTTCACTCTGTTGTGGAGACATTCCCATTTGGAATTTTGATACCTGGATCTTCTGCAGTATTGGGTTCCATCATTATATTATTATTATTAACATGGCTCATACATGCTCTCCAAATATGATGACAACTTTTTTATTGTAGTTGTGATTGACATAGGTCATTTATAGTTTGCTATACCTGAAAGACCTGTAATTTAAGGAGAAGTTGTAGCTCAGGAATACCCATGACCTATACGTATATATATAATTTTCTTTTTCCAGAAACGCAGCACCAATTTAATGCTCGGGAAAGTGATTGGGGTTTCACTTCATTTATGCCTCTCAGTGATCTGTATGATCCTAGTAGAGGATATATTGTGAATGATACCTGTATAGTTGAAGCTGAGGTTGCTGTACGTAAGGTAATTGATTACTGGAATTATGACTCAAAGAAAGAAACTGGTTATGTTGGCCTCAAGAATCAAGGAGCTACCTGTTACATGAATTCGCTTCTTCAGACTCTGTACCATATTCCCTACTTCAGAAAGGTATCTATTATTAATTCATGCCTTCTGTCTTGTCCTTTGATTGTAATGTAGATGAAGGAAGTTAATTGGAGTTTTCATCTCTTAGGCTGTGTACCACATGCCCACAACAGAAAATGATATGCCATCTGGAAGCATTCCCCTTGCTCTGCAGAGCCTGTTTTACAAGCTTCAGTACAGTGATAGTAGTGTTGCTACCAAAGAATTGACTAAGTCGTTTGGCTGGGACACATATGATTCTTTTATGCAACATGATGTGCAAGAACTAAACAGGGTTCTTTCTGAAAAGTTGGAAGATAAAATGAAGGTTTGATATTTTTCTTTAAAGGTTAACATTAACATTGATTTGTTTGGTTTCTTTCAACCATTGAACTGTGAGTTTATTTTTCATCCCAGGGAACTGTTGTTGAAGGAACTATACAGCAGCTGTTTGAAGGGCACCATATGAATTACATTGAGTGTATTAATGTAGATTACAAATCTACCAGAAAGGAGTCGTTTTATGGTAAGTGTATGTGAATTATGATATCGGCTAGTTGTTAACTAAACCCTTTTTGTTTCTAGCATTACTATATATGATAATGCATTTGCTTTAGACCTCCAGCTCGATGTGAAGGGGTGTCGGGATATTTATGCTTCTTTTGACAAATATTGTGAAGTCGAGCGCCTTGAAGGAGATAACAAGTACCAGGCTGAGCATCATGGTCTGCAGGTTTGTTGCTATTTGTGCCGTCAGCTAGATCATTTTGCATACAGCTGCTAAATCATTGCTTGTCCATGTTGCATATTCCCTCTAGTCTTTTTTCTTGTTTGTTGGGGATAGCGAGCGGTTCGTATGTGCTCGTCTTTGCAGAAATTACAAATCAAGATAGATGAGGACTAAGAAACTATATTGGTGGCAATATCTATCATTATTGTATTGTGCCCTTGTTCTACCATACTAGAGCTCTTCTTTGATGACCATGTGTGTAAAAGAATAAATGCTTATATACACTGAAAGGGAAAGGAAAATTGCTCATATTACTAGCAATTCTAATCATGTCCCTTGTTTGCACTACGTTGCTATTCTGTCTTTCTTGGTAACTGAATAATGTTGAATTAAACATACATCCTAAATTCCTGAGAGTATAATAGAATTTTTTATTCCTTTTATCTTGTTCATATGCTAAAGGAAGGAGTCTAATGACTTTAAATTACAAAAATGCTCATAGCATCTATATACCTCCTTGCCAGTTTCATTGGCATGACTTGCAAAGTTGATTGATTTTCCCATCTGTATGCTCAGGTCCTGTTACCTAATAATTTTATGGACACGACAAAAGCATGTCCTACCAAGTTTCAACCATCATAGTTCACCGGGAGTCCATAATCATGAAACCTTTTTGATGATTTAGAAAATTTGAGGCAGTATAAACAACACAAAATTTTCCTAGCCCTCAGTAGCTAAACCTTAGCCATTTCCTTAAGTTCCTTGTATGTTGAAAACGAGCCAAATAACATGTCAACTAGTAATTCCTTACTTCTCTAATATATTAAAAACAAGGCTAACAGGATGCAAATATTGTGACAATTTACTTGATAATTTTATTGATTAGGATTTTCTTTTCCTTGGGTTTTTCAGGATGCCAAGAAAGGTGTTCTATTCATTGACTTTCCTCCCGTCTTGCAACTCCAATTGAAACGCTTTGAATATGATTTCATGCGAGATACAATGGTAAAGGTCAGTAATGACAAACATATTTCTATTTTTATTTGTCTGACATTTACTGCAAAACCATGGTTTCTTTTGGCTTCTATGACTCTAGTCAACTAATGATTCAACTTAAGTTGACGACTTTATGAGGAAAAGTCATATAAGGACATCTAACTTACTATGATTTATTAGATTAGATTCATGCTTCATTGCTAATGTGATATACTTCATTGCTATACTGTCAAGTGGTTCATGTTTGGAGCATCATATTGCCCATTTTTTTTGCTGGCACATTCTTCTCGTATGTATCCACGGGAGATTGGTGTAAATTAATAGTCCAGAAATTTCAAATTATGGAAGTTATCCCAGTCTCAGTAGTTAAATCTCATTGTAGTATTCTTTCATTTGTTTGAGTAGAGGTTGTTAAAAATTTGTTGGACCCATCATCTGATTTTAGCTTGAGCTGGGAAAATATGCCCATGAAGCGCCCTATCCAAATATTCATGTCATTTACATAATCCTTTTTTCCTTTCAACTTCATTAAGGGTCATCTTCTCTATTGTATTAACAATCACGTTGTTCTTTGTTACCAACTTACCATTTTAGTTTGTGTTCATTACATCCCTAGTCTTGTCTCTCACTCAACCATCATGCCATCCCCTCTTTATTGGAACTCTTTTTTATTACTAGTAATCATGTTTATAACATCCCTATGATTCTTCCTCGTATCCTCAATTTGGTGTCCTCCTAACTTATTTCGATTCATTTATTCCTGAATAGAGAAACTGCTCAATCCAAGGCATTTCTTCATCATGACGTGGACATTTCTCTAGTTCCTTATTGCATTGCTGCTGAAGTTATACTCTTCATTTCAGTTTTACACTATGACATCTAATTATTTTAATTCTTTATCTTCCGTCCATCTTTTTTTACGTTAGAAAATAGGCACTTCATCAGTCTCATCGTCTTTGTGTTATCATAAATGTAAGTTGGAGATGCTGCAGTTAATATTCATCTTCCTTTAAACTGGCTAGGTGATAAGTTTTCTAGGTCTTATTGGATCTCCTATTTTGGTTATAGATGCGGCATCAAGGGCGTTACACGTTGTGTGCTCACAATTGATGTCAGACTGGTACCTACTACAAATAACAATCTTTTATAGGGCCTTTCACAAGTAGAACCTCACCTATAGTCTACTTTGTATTATCATTAAGTTGTGGTTTGATACATTTAACTATTTAAGTTCTTACATACCCTTGCAAGTTAAGTAGCTGTTCCTATAAATGCTTCATGACATCAGAGAATCAGACGGTTATCTCCTTTGATCACATCCAAAGAAATGAAAATTTTGGGTTTTCCGTTGGATGCCGAACATGACTGATCCTTTCTTTGTATTCATGGAAATGAAGTGTTACCTTTTCTTATATATATATATATAACTTTATTTAATATCTAATGCAGATAAATGATCGGTATGAGTTCCCTTTGCAACTAGATCTTGATAGAGAAAATGGAAAATATCTTTCTCCAGACGCTGACAGGAGTGTTCGCAACCTTTATACCCTTCATAGGTAATACTTGTTGGGACCTCCTGCTTCCAAAAATCAAAATTGAAAAGCCGTTTCTTTTACTTTGCTATACCTATCTATGCATATGCTGGTAGTGGTATTATTGACTCTTTGATTAGATTCTTAATCTTGCTTGTAATTTGTATGATGATGCAACAGTTTTATATATAAGAGTATAGCTTGTAGATTTGCACCTACTTAAAGGTAAGAAATTTAGAAGTCAAATTAGTTTACAGTGAGTCACCGTGGAGGATTCTGGAAAATGAGTTCCTTTTTTTCCTTTCATCTGCCATTTTTAAGTGTCAGTGTAATACGTTCTTTGCTCTCATTAGTCACAGAAGGAAGTCCGCGGATATGAATCTGGCTTAATGTGTATAGCAATTCTTTAATTCCTATTTCCTAATCTATATGGGATTTTGGAGAACCATCAACAATCTAAGCTCCAAAACAGTGTTGATAGTGTTGCCACTTTGTCTTGTTATGCCAATGTGTCCCGTTGCTGCTCAGACAATGCAATAAGAGGAAGTTAGAAGTAACATGATGTGTAATCTTAACATAATACCTGTAGCAGGTGGGTAGGAATTAACTGAAATACTGAAAATTTCTATCCTCCCTGTTATTGCAGTTAAAGCTAACTTTCACTTCATTCAAATAGGTCATCAGTGTTTCAGTTTTTTTGGTGCTGATCAGATAGTCATTTAAATACCATCTGATCTTGCTTCTTTCCTTTTTCCCTATTGAGAAAATCCATTAGAAGCAGCCTGAGGGTGTAACACAATTGGACGGTTCCTAATTGGATGATTGATCCACTAAGGATCATCTTGAATATCTCCATATCCATTTGCATACTTCTACTCTTTATTGAAAAATGCACTAGCACGCTCAGAGTGTGTTGGGAAGATGTGGAAGTACCAATGGTGCTTACCAGATTTAAGCGCACATAAAAACTACATTAGCTTGCTTGAAGCCCCTTCAATGAACTATGCTCTCAAAATCTGGAAACCAGTCCTCAATAAAGTGATTGATTTTGCTATACTTGCTTCCTCTCGAGAAAACCCAGTGTCGACTCCATCGTCCTAGATAAAAATCTCAGTAGCAAAGAACTCATAATCAATCCTAATTAAACGTCACCTAGACTACTGCTAGTAGAATTGCAAACAGATTCTCTTAAAGGTGCACACCATCTAGAATTTTCATCTAAATGTTGAATAGTTGATCTGATACAAGTGAGTAGTCCTTTGCTATCTGATCTAATTGATCCTTAGTTGGTTCTTTACCAGTGTTGATGTGAACTGCTCGAGTATTATTCCAGATTGGTTTCCCTTTCTGGCTCAAAGAATGCTTCCACAGCAGTTGGATCTGTTTGGTCTGGCTACTCCTTATGTTTCTTCCTGTATCAAAGCGTTATAGAAAGGATATCTTCCTGGAACTCTGTGAAGAAAATTTATTACTGTCTCAGATTCCGCATCATCCATGTGGAAGATATGGAATACTGATTAAGACTTTTAATTTTTAAAATTTGTTAACATGTACCTTGAAATAAAAGCCAACCTTCTTTTATTGGAGCCACATCTGCTAGCATATATGGAAGACGCCCCTCAAAGTCATCAGAAGCTAACATAGCTTAAAAGCTTCTAAAAAACACCCCACCCGTGCCCCCACCCCAACCCAATCAACCCCCCCCCCCCGACAACAAAAAAAAAAAAACAAAAAAAAAAAAAAAAACAAAAAACAAAAAAAAAAGGAGGAAGGAAAGAAAGAAAGAAAGAAGAAAGAAGAAAAAACTGACTAGAAGAAGTTCTTATTTTCGTTTGTATATTTGTAGCATGCAGCTTAATGCACGTCATATGAATTACTTGTTTGAATATATGAATTCCAGTATTATGTTTAATAATACCTAGTCAGTATTCTGTAATATGGAGATAGTTATCGACTTAGTTTATTAAGGATGTGTGTACAAGGCAAATGATTTGGCGATGAGATTTCAGTGCATGTTCTGCATACAGCATTTCACATGGTAATCCATGTACTGTAAACAATGCTAATGTGTTCTATTGTTTGGATTTTTCATCTTCTATTATTTTGGATTCTCACCTAATTCTGATTTTTATATAATTTTTGAGAATGCTTATACACCAACTTTCTGTTGATTTTTTTAGGAGAAATGGAAAACTCTTGCTGGTTGCGTGATTTTGAGTAACGATCTGTTTCAATTAGTTTAAACATTAGTTGCTTGTAAAGATCGGTAGGTGTTAAATAGCAAAAAATCCATGACACCAAGTTTATATGTCCACCATTCTGCAGATCTTCCATATTTTTTTCTTCCTTCTGAATACATTTAGACGTGTAGATTCTTTCTTGCTCCTAATGGATAAGTGTATAAATTTTATGCTTTTTGTCCTCTATGCAGTGTTCTTGTCCATAGTGGTGGAGTGCATGGTGGACACTACTATGCTTTTATTCGACCATCTCTGTCTGATCAGTGGTATGTATATTCAGTTTGCTGCTCTCTTCAAGGAAATAAATAGGCCTTATGCATAGGTTGCAAACTAAATTAATGCAAGACCTTAACATATTAGGTGTTGGCTAACTGTCTATTTAAGTCCATAACCTTATTCCGAACTTTCCGGTGAGGGATTATACTTGCACATGAATCTCCTTCAGATCAGTCTGGTTTTCTAGTGCACCTCTGTATGTCACTTCCTGGCAGTTATTTTTTATGCTTCCATGACAACAAAGTCTTTTGGATATTGGATTATTTGACGAATGAAAAAAAATCAAATGTGTACTAACATTTCTTTTGGTACTTTCCCTTGTTGTGAGATGCAAACTGCTTAAGTATCTTTTTCCGGTAGATGAGTCAGTGTCTCCTGACTACGTCTTATAGTTTCCAATGGTGATTTAGTCTTCTAGCATTAACCTTTCTCGTCATGCACATCCTTTTGAATTGATTTTTGCAGGAGATGGGTGTCTGCTTTTATGTAACCTTTTGTCAGTTTGCTTAGTTCCTGGAATTCTTTTGTAGCATTCAGCATTTTTTAATGTTCTCTTTGCAGGTTTAAGTTTGATGATGAGCGGGTTACAAAAGAAGAGACGAAGAAGGCTCTAGAGGAGCAGTATGGTGGAGAGGAGGAGGTTATTACAGTGCCATCATAAATCCATGCATCCCATTTACAATTCGTACAATTAACCGCTTAAAGCCTTTTTTTTCCTCAGTGTGTGCCCCAGTTACCTCAGACGAATCCCAATTTCAACAACTCTCCGTTTAAGTTTACAAAGTATTCAAATGCATACATGCTTGTATATATTCGAGAGAGTGACAAGGATAAAATAATCTGTAATGTGGACGAAAAAGACATTGCTGAACACCTTAGAGTAAGACAACCTTTAGAACTTATTAGTTATTGAATAGCCTAACACATGAGAGATGTAGGATGAAATTCAATTTTGTTTTTCAGATAAGATTGAAGAAAGAACAAGAAGAAAAGGAACACAAGAAGAAAGAGAAAGCTGAGGCACACCTTTACACCATTATAAAGGTTATTAACATGGTTTCTTTTACTGGATTTTACTGGTCACCTTACTGGCATGTTTCTGACACTGTTGTGCCGAATTTTGTTTTTGAAATAATATTATTGTAGGTTGCTCGAGATGAGGACTTGAGAGAACAGATTGGAAGGGATATTTATTTCGACTTAGTGGACCATGACAAAGTCCGGAGTTTCCGTATCCAGAAACAGATGCCTTTCCACATATTCAAGGTAACAGATAGTGTAACAGATCGTGTTTCTATGCTGCATCTGATGTTAAATCTTTTGTCTTCTCATGCATTTGTTATGTTTTTCCAATCAAGAAGGCAAGAAGAGTCCTCTCATCTTTGAAATTTTCTGCATCCTTTCTTTTGTAGCCAAATACTCCAGTATCTTGTCTGATTCCTTTTCTAGGTCTCAGCTCACCCTTTCATATATTTACTGATACATTGCTACTGATTTTTCCATGTGGCACAGAGAAATTAGTGACGTTTGAATTCTCTTTCCATTGTCAATTCTTGTTAGTTAACTTTCTTCCAGCTTTTTAACATTTAAATGTTTCACAGGAAGAGGTGGCCAAAGAATTTGGACTCCCTGTGCAGTTTCAGCGGTTTTGGTTGTGGGCTAGACGGCAAAACCATACATACCGTCCCAATAGGCCGTTGACTTCTCAAGAGGAGGCTCAGTCTGTGAGTTATAATACTGTGGTGTAACAATTCATTATAAATTTAAGTGGCAATCGTGATTTAAATATTTCCGCAGATTGCCACAATATGCCTTCTGCTGATTTGACGATCAAAGTGTATATCATGTAGATATATAAAGATAGATAATGGGAAATATTCTCTTCGATTCTATATGGATAGTTAGACTGGTGGTGTATCTTGAATAGATTTCTTTCCCGCTCTTCAACAATTGCATCCTAATTAATACTTTCTCGTATATCATATGGTGTTTTGCTGATGATAGCAGTTGTAGATGTTACACTGACAATGGCTTTATTCGAAGATTCAGAAGATTTATTACCTTTATTTCTTACACACCCACACCCACAACCATCTCTGTGCTTGTGCGCGTGTGCATGCGGGTGATGTTTGCTTGCAAGTGTTTTTTTTTCTTTTTTCTTTTTGGTTTTTTTTTTTTTTTTGGGGGGGGGGGGGGGGGGGGTAGATAAAATGGGTATGAGGTGGCAGTTCATTGTGGCAAATGCCAAGAGATAGGCTAGTGGTGTGGCTCCTCCTAGTAGTCATATCAGAGGAGGTGAAGCTCTCCACTACTATCTCATACCTACTAAATACATATATTTCAGTTGTTCCAAGTATCTCTGTTATTTTTTCAAAATTTTTATTTCTTTGTTCATTTGTCTTATTTCTGTTATCTGCCATTCTGTAGGTTGGACAGTTGAGAGAGATTACGAATAAGTTACATATTGCTGAGCTCAGGTTATTCCTGGAAGTTGAGATTGGACTGGTAACAGTTCTCCCACTGAGTCCCACTCTCACTTCACTTGTTGTATTATAAGAGACCACACTACAAATAGATATTAACTGCTTGATAAATTGACTAAACTTGTGCTGTCTTTTTTATGATTATATAGGATCTTCGACCTCTTCCTCCACAAGATAAGACTAGGGAAGATATACTACTTTTTTTCAAGCTTTACGATCCTGAAAAGGAAGAACTGCGGTATTTCCTTTATTCCTATTAATTGGTCATCTTAATTTCCTTGAAAATCCTATGTAACTTATGTTTATTCATTCTAGAAATTAGCTTATTTTATTTAATCTTACTGAGGTTAGATATGCTATATATATTTGTTTAATAATTTGTGTAACTGTATTGAGCTTAGATATGTGGGAAGGCTCTTTGTTAAGGCTTTAGGAAAGCCATCAGAAGTTCTTCCAAAATTGAATGAGATGGCTGGATTTCCTCCAGGTCAAGAAATAGAGCTTTTTGAGGTTGGTTTTATATAATACACATTTGTTTCCTACAATTTTATTATATTGCTTATGTCTTCAGTTTTCCACACTTAACTGGTGTTTGATTATTGAACCTGTAACTGATTAATATTCTTGTAATTTAATATAAATTTTCTGCTATTATTGGTCAGGAAATTAAGTATGAACCAAGCATAATGTGTGAACATATTGACAGGAAGCTTACTTTTCGATCTTGCCAGGTTAGTCAATTTCATGCTTATTGTTTACTTATTTAGTTTATACCAGTAATTATTAACCTGCTGTTCTTTTTGCAGCTTGAAGACGGTGACATCATCTGCTACCAAAAGTCCCCCCCTTTAGATAGTGAAGCCCCGTACCGATATCCTGATGTTCCATCTTTTTTGGAATATGTTCATAATCGCCAGGTATACTTGAATAATATTATTATTGCCTTAAAGGAAAAGATTCATTCCACTTATGGTGGTTATTTTTTTCGAGCATCGCATTGCTTGTAAAAGTTACTCTGTTGTTTATGGGATGTTCTTAAAGTATCTTTTACAGAGTTTACCAGTTATGGATGGTGCATGAAGGTTTTTCCTTTAATTTTAAACAGTATGTTCATAATGTTGTATGCTTCCTCCTAGTTTCCTTTTGATTCTTTTGTTTTCCCATTGCATTTACCTAAAGTATGTTGAAAAGGCAAAATACTTTGATATGCTTGAAATACATCATCTTGATTTTTATTCTTGATGTTAATATTTCCGTGCTATACATGCCCGTGTGTCTACTTCTATATTTTGCTTCTGTGATCGATTGGATCTTCATTAGGAAAAGTTACACGCTTGAAGTTATTGCATCTAGCTATTTATTTCTGAATTTGATCTCCAATGTGCTTAAAAGCAATAACAGTGACAAGAAAACCACTATGTTTTTCCATATATTTAAGTGTTCCTAAAGTGACACCTTAGGTTCAATCTAAGGAAGAGCCTTTAAAACTACATTATATGTAATTAATTTACTTGATCAACTCCATTCATTATAATCTAAATGTCTCAAAATATCTGTAAGTAAACAATCATGATGTTTCAATAGCACATTTCTCATTGCCCCTTTCATAAAACTATTAATTTTATGAGCACTTGATGCATGAGTAAATATAATCCAAAAAAAAAACTATAGCCCAACATCCCTAATTTTTTGTGTATATCCAATCCAAAACATATAGATCAAAATGAACAGAGTGGATCAAGTAAATTGAACCTAAGGTGTCACCTTAGGAACACGCGCGCCCGCACACACACACATGTAGCGGATCCTTTTTTCCCTATGCAGACTTAAGTCGCCTTTGTAGTTCATTTCATCTTGGAGCTTCTGATGGTACACTTCTTTTTCTTTTCTATATGGATAGTCTTAAAGTTGTAATCAGATGTAATCATGGCTGCATTTTGAGTGAGATTGCTGTTGAGCCACCACTGGCATCTGACACTAGCACTCATAGGAATAGTCAGAGTGTACAATGCATGCTGTATTAATCTTTACAGGCTTAGATGTCATTTTACCGTAGGTGTTCTTTTTTTCTGAATGTTGTTATGTTAATTACTTAAATGTGATTCCATTCGCATCATGGGCTTTCTATCAGTCCTTGCTGACTATATTCTCTCTGCAAGATTAACGAGCAAATTTATAAGCCCTCACAAGGAAATTTATGGGGGCTTTCTCCTTGAAATTCATGAGATGAAGCTGTATATCAAAAAGCCCTGTAGAATAATGATGACTATACTTCAACTGACAGTCAAGGTATTATTGCGAACTCCTTTCTTACTTATATGCTGGGCGAGGATTTACCATCTCAGAAATGGCAGATGTTGAGAAAAAAGCAGGGAATATGATCCCTTGCAAAAGAAGACTGAATGTGGAAGATATTAATTGAGGAAATTAAATTGTAAATAAATGAAATAAACAACTGACATATGTAAATCAATTCATCTTGATTCTATTTGCCAAGGAGCATCTTTTATTTGTAATAATTAGTTAATTACCCCCAGATAAGTGAAAAAAAAACTCAACAAACGGATGGGGACTAAGAAATAAACTGTGTTCATACTGACATCAGACACGATATTATCATACTGCAAGATTCTTCCTTCCAGACATGATTTAGGTCCTGCAGTGATTGATACTACGCATTTTCCTTTCATGAGGATCTGGAAACCCACCGACCTGACCCACTATTTATGCTCAGTCTTCTTTTTCACACCTGGCTTCATCAACCAGGATGCTCCTCTTTTTTAATGATTTGATTGATTTGGGCTTTAGGCTTGCATGGAAATAAACCATATGATGAAGCATGAAAGATAATGTCACACGCGAAATAAAGGCAGGAACTAAAAGAGAAAGTGAGGAAATTAAACTGCAAATAAATGAATAATTAGTTCAAATAATTTAAATGTGATTGAAGACAAATTCAACAAATCTCATCAAATTAACGCTTTCCTAATTCTAAGCTAGTGTAAATCAGACTATTAAAAGTCAAATTCAAATTACCCTAATCTTGAAACTTTTGTATTTACCTTGCTGATTTCAAATAATAAAATATTGTGGGTTCCATTGGGCTTTCTGGGCTTGGGGGGATCCTGTGTAATGAGCATGATTTTCTTTTCCTCGGTAATTGATCTTTGGTTGGCATCTGAATGACATAACTTGGTCAAACCTTTCATGAGACCGTTTCGACTCCATGTGCTCATTTGCACCATAGTAAACCATTCTTGATGAGGAGAGATTGACGATCATAAAGGTGATGCATCGTGTTCGATGACTATTTTTATCTCTTCCATCATTAGCTGGCTGCATATAAATTCATGCACCAGAAAATAGTTTACAGTCATTTGGTATGATTCCAACACTTAGCTTTGTAATCTTTCAACCTACAATTTGTGCATAAATACAGGGGGACCCACCTAAGAGGAATTGGTGTCACATGACACCACTTTCCTCCAAGGGGATCCTTATATATTAACGAACATATCGGTTGAAGTTACTGTTGGGTAATGCGGAATAAATTGAGTGATGTTTGCCTCAATGATTGTCTAGTGACATGTATGGAGAAAATTGTATTTGATAGTGTCACTAATGATGCGATTATGTGCTTTATTCGAAGTATGAAAACTTGTCAAGGACAGTTGTAAGTTTGTTTTAATTGTTAATTATGTGTTGATGCCACTTTCTACAAATCATGGATCTGCCACCGAGATGCCAAAATTTTCTGCTTGTGGATCTTATAGTGGGGTCTCCAGGACAAGATAAATATGGTTAGCTGTGCAGCTGTGAAAATTTGTTTTTCCTGTTTTTCATGAGCAAATTGCGAGTCAGAAATGTCTTAATTATGGGAAATAACAATGCTCTATGTTCTCAGATTGTAGAGGCTGGCAGATATTTGTTAAATGTTCGTAGGAACTTAGTATGATAACTGCAGTTTATTGCCTTTTGGAGTATGGCTCAATTTGGAAGGTAAGGACAAACTAAAACCATAGCATTATGAATGGTAATAATGTACCTAATTTATTCCTTTTGCCGAGATTTCTTCTATAAAGAGAGATAGAAGTATGCTATTGCTTACTTGTGAAGTTCTCATTGACAGATAGTTTAGCAGTCTACTTTCTGTCATGTTATGGTAAGAAATTTAATTTAAGTCCATGTTTTTGTGAAGTTTGAATCTTATTGCTATTTTACATTCAGACAATTATCATTCTTAGTTCCAAGATGCCAAATACGATCACCGTTGTAATTGTCTTTCTTTGTCAAATTTTGGTTTTTATATGCTTTTTGGATGCATGTACTCACCTCGATCTCCTTAACATTGGAGCTTTATTTTTACACTAGTCCATTTGTGATGGCACAGGTTGTCCATTTTCGTTCGCTGGAGAAACCAAAGGAGGAGGATTTTTGTTTGGAGCTGTAAGTGCAAATTTTCTCAACTTTTTACTGGCCTTGAATATCATTTTGTTTTGAGTTATTAATGATTTGCACCTTAATGTAAAGTTCTTTATTCTTACAAGTTTCTTTTCGCTACTAAAGGTCAAAGCTTTTCACTTATGATGATGTTGTGGAAAGGGTTGCTCGGCAACTTGGTTTGGATGATCCAACAAAAATACGTCTAACTTCGCACAACTGTTACTCCCAGCAGCCTAAACCTCAACCAATCAAGTATCGTGGCGTTGAGCATCTCTCTGACATGCTTGTTCATTACAATCAGGTTAGTTACCTTTTATGCAATTTACCGAAGTTAGTGACATTTTTAATAATAAATGTATTATGATACACATGAAATCTGATCACATTTTTGTGCAGACTTCTGACATATTGTATTACGAAGTATTGGATATTCCTCTCCCTGAATTACAATGTTTAAAGACCCTTAAAGTTGCATTCCATCATGCTACAAAGGATGAGGTCAGTTCTCGTACATAGCCTGTCATGATTTTAGAATTAGCATATCCTTGACATGCTTTAATTTTTTATCAGGTGGTTATTCACAGTATTAGACTACCAAAAAACAGCACTGTAGGTGATGTAATTAATGATCTAAAGACAAAGGTTGGCTTTTCTATACGTGCTTAATCATTCCATTTTCTGAGTCAAAGTTTCCTCGTCCTTATTTAATCTCTAAGTTGCTATAAGATTCAGTTTATTATAATGAGAAACTTTCATAAAAAGAGCTTTGTGTTTTTGTTTTGCTAAATAGGTGGATCTGTCTCATCCAAATGCTGAACTCAGATTGCTCGAAGTCTTCTACCACAAAATTTATAAGGTAATGTTGCCCTTTTAGTCTCCTATGAGCTGGACATTCTTGCATGAAACTTGGCCCATAAACACATTTGGTGTCAGATATTCTCCGTCAAGTTAAATATAATAACAAGATCAAATTTAAGGTATTGTAGAAGCTGCTTGTTCTGTGCTAATGACTAATGGTATTTAATTCCCATCAATTTATGTATGAAGAGATGGATATAGTACTCAGTAGTCCTCACTTAAACTGTACCCTTCTACTTTGTCTGAATGCGCCTTTTACTGTGCCCCCCCCCCCCACCCCCCAACAACAAAAAAAACTATCTGACATCTGATCGAAATTTATGCAGTGGATCTCAGTTTTTTAAGGTACAAAATAGTAATTTGTAAATAGTTGTTGATTCATCCTGGCGCATTGTTCTAGTTGTGCATACTCATGCACATATATGTTTGGGATGTCAGTTTGGGAATCTCAAACTTCCATAGCTCTTTTTATTCTTTCGTGTATACCAATGAATGAATCACAAGTAAAAGTAGACCGAATCATTTACTCATCTCCAGTGGTCTGGAAGCACAATGACTGTCATGGACTCAGATAATCGGAGATGCTATGTTATGGATGTATAATTCTGTTATGATCATGTGATGTATTCAACTGAACTGGCATCCTTGTTAGCAAAGAGGAGCATTTGTGATTTGAGCTTGTTAAAGTCGATTTATTTTCCACAAGATTTTATAGCTTACGTTCAAGTTTCCCTGGAGGGGCTTTGGGTATTAGAAAGGGTCTTTCGCCTTTAAACCCAAAATTTTGCTCCCATTTATTTTTAAACCCAAGTACTCCTATCTATGCTCATAAACCCAAACAACCATTCATACTTACCTTAAGTACCTAATTGAAGACATACATAAAGTGTATCTCTAAAAAGATAACAAAATCCCAAAACGCCCTTCTCCTTTCTCTTTCTCATTCTTTTTGACAGGGAACCCATTATTCCCTAATGGGATCTTCCTTTCTCCTCCACATCCTCTTCTCCAACCTCCATTGTGACCACCACTTCCCCCTCCTCCCATCTCTCTCTTCTCACCTCTTTTCTCCCTCTCCTATTCATTTGGGTCTTCCTCTCTCCATTTTCAATTGCCTCCTCCTTGCCCAACATTCCGCTTCCTCCACCTGATCCTCAACACCAACTCTTTCAAAATTAGTTTAGTGTAGCAACATATTCTGTAAGTTTATCAAGAAATCTATAACATCAACACATGTAGGTATAGCAATGAAACTTATAAAAGTCTCGAAACCTGTAAGTATAGCAGTATAAGTATAATAGCAAACCTATAAGTATAGCTATATAATCTGTAAGTGTAGCAACAATTTCTCTGAGTATAGCAACATATTCTGCAAGTACATCTAGAAATACAATTAGCAACAAAACTGAGGAGAGGGACAGTAGAGGAGGGAGGGGGAGGAGGTGATTTTGAGAGGGAGAAGGAGGTGTTCACAGCGAAGAGGTGGCAGCGTTAGAGAATGGAGAAGAGAGGGTGGAAGAGGGTGCCATGAGAGAATGAGCTCTTTTATTAGAGGGAAGAGGGTAAGGGCATTTTAAAGTAATTTATATATTTTTAAGGGATACATTATGAACGTATGGGTGTATTTGGCGCTTTGGGTTTAAAGGTAAATAGATGTAGATGTTTGGGTTTATGAGCATAGATAGAAGCAATCGGGTTTAAAAATAAATGGGGGTAGAAGTTTGGGTTTGAAGGCAAAAACGCCTATTAGAAATCATGGTTACCTTTTTTTGTTTATTTTATTGTTATTCATTTTCGTCTGTTTCAGTCCCACCATGGTCCATGAAACAAGGGAGGAACCAATAGAAAAAGAAGTGGAACAATTCTCTTTCCATGAATAGTATGAATTTGCAATTCTATAATTTGAATGAAGTGCTAAAAGGGATACTATGATATTTAGAAATCGCAAGTACTTTGTGTTAATATAAGAGATCTAGGATTGGCGATAACTACTCTGCACAGTGCATGAATTTGCAATTCCTTTAATTTGAATGAAGTGTTAACAGTGATCTTATGATAATTAGAAATCACTAGTATTTTGTGTAATAAAAGAGAATTTATGCCAACTTTTAAAAGTAGGATTGGCAATAATTTCTGTGCACAATTTGCATCAATTTATAGTTTTATACTTCTGAGTAAAATGAGGTATTGAATTATGAAGAGTGCATGACATAGTAGTTTTGAAGGTGTTCAACTAAAATTTTGGCAATTTTCATTAATAAATTGTGCAGAACGCAAAAAAGCTATGATCTGAGGTTTTTGTTGTTGCTGGGTTTGTTGGTGAACATGATGCACACTCATTTGATTCATGCATTTTATTGTGCCTCTTAAAGTAATTGTCCAATCTGCTATATAAATAAAAGCAATTGTATTAAGTAATCCAACAGATTTACCAATTACTACCCAAATCTGGCTTTTATCACTACGGTACCTTGAATCTGAAACACATTTTATTTGAATTTATTTTAAGTGCATCGCCACGTGCATGCTGCTTGCATTTTTTGTCTTTATGCTTGTATTTGCATCTGTTCAGGGTAATTTTTTCGTACTTACAAGTCCTACAATGATCCTGCAGATATTTCCACTAAATGAAAAGATAGAAAACATAAATGATCAGTACTGGACATTGCGTGCGGAAGAGGTAAGCAACAACTCTCATGAGCTTCCTGTTCAGTCCTTTTGATGCTAAAAATGATAATATCAATTGCTCTAGATTTGATGGCCTATGGGCATTATTCCTCGAAAGAAATAGATTTGATGATTTTTGTGTTGTATAGAGGTTAAGAGCCATCCCTCGTCCTTTAAGCAGTTCTTCATTTAATGTTGCAGATTCCTGAAGAAGAGAAAGACCTTGGTCCTCATGATCGCTTGATTCATGTTTATCACTTCATGAAAGACTCTAACCAGAACCAGATGGTAAATATAGACTTGAAATTTAGTCCTCATATCTCATCTTATGCTGTTCCAGACATGACAAACATATCAATATAGTTACACAACTCAAGTTTTATTCATAAATGAAGTTGTAAGGCCCTATGTTCAGGAAATAAGAAGGAAAATTCTCTTGCCTGTTTTAGGAATACTATACTATTTAAATCAACTGATATATGTCTCTGGAAGTTTGTTTTAAAGTAAAGTTGGCAAGGGTTTCTAGCAGATAACGTACTCATTTTGTTTTCATTCTATTCTTTTTTCTATTTTGCACACGCATATAGTTCCAGTGGAAATTAATTCAGTTGCAGTCTGCTTCTTTTGAGCTAAATTTCTTTCATGTCTTCAGCAGGTTCAAAACTTTGGAGAACCGTTTTTCTTGGTGGTTCATGAAGGTGAGACTTTAGCTGAGGTGAAAGCACGGATCCAAAAAAAACTTCTGGTTCCTGATGAGGAGTTTTCTAAGGTACGTTAGTTTTGATCTTACAATTGCAGAACTTGCATGTATGTCCACTTCTTCTGCCTTGATGTAACCTATCTGTCTATTCCTGTAGTCTTGTTCTCTGGTGTGAATTATCTTGGTCTGTCATTGTTAAATAAATAGTTGTTTCAGTTCTTTTTCCCGATATCCAATCTGAGCTTAGTACCTTGCATTTACTTCCGGTTTTGTCCTGTTGACATCTTTTTGACTTTCAAGCCTTACATTTATTGCCAAGAGGAAAACTGGGGGAGGAACATCATCTCAAAACTGTTTTTAAGGCAAGCTCTGTCACTAGTAGTATGGAAAAATGAGACATTCTTAGAAACTATTCTTATTGTCTTATGTTTTTACCTGTTATATACCTGTTCCAACATTCTGGCTATCTTTATTATGTTGTAGACTATATTATGCAGAACAAGTTCTGATAATTATAACGGGAAGTTTTTAGGTTATTACTTTTCTTGCAACCCATGAGAACTGATTTCTAATTGTCATGCCTTTTGTTCTGTTAGTATGCCAGAGTACTTTTTTGTTGTCAGGGAGCTTATCCATTATATTTCTTGAATTCAAAACAAATCCTTTTCCACGCTGGAAACTTCTGTGAATCTACTTGAATTACATGAGTTTCTACAGAAGCAGTGTTTCACTTTCATGATAGTTATGACATGCTCGCTCTCTGGATTTGTATAGCTAGAAGTTGTATTCTATGACGAGACATAAGTTTATTTCTGTATTTTGTTTCTCCAACCTTACATCGACATTTCACGAATCACAATATCATACTCCCTTTAAAAGCACGAGTTCGGGAAAATCTTTCGGTAGATAAAAATACCCTTTAAATTCAAATATTATTCCATTAAGTAAGAGTAAGTTGATAAATTAATGAATTCTTATTGGATATACATAGTATGAAGATAAGGATACAGTTTAAATTGAAATGTAAACCTGAATGAAATTATTAAATGTTAAATTTATAAATGTATACAAGATGAAGGGTGTATATGCAAAAAATAAATAAATTAGTGAGACAAATAATGTCTGCGCTAGAGGTCGAACTTAAAACAATGCAGACCTACAAATGTACATAATGTGGACGGGGTATTCACAAAATCCACCAAATTAATTAAAGAGACAAAATACCCTTGAAATTTAAATACTAATCCATTAAGTAAAAGTAAGTTGATAAATTGATGAATTCTTATTGGATATATATAGTATAAAAATAAATGTATAGTTTAAATTGAAATGTAAACTTGAACGAAATTATTAAATGTTAAATTTACAAATGTATACAAGATGAAGGGCATATATGCAAAAACCAAACAAATTAGTGAGATAAATAATGTCTGCGCTAGAGGTTGAACCCAAAATAGCGCAGACCTATAAATGTACATAATGTGGACGGGGTATTCGCAAAATCCACCAAACAAATTAAAGAGAAAATGATTCTCAAAATTATAAAAAGAAAAATTAAAACAAAAGGATGTGATATGAGGACACAACATGACGATCTCTCACAATAAAATTCAAGTAGTTCATCGTACTACATAATTAGTTTCAAAGTTCAATTATACTACTAGTATTTAAATAATACTCTATTTACAATTGTTATCCTCTCACATGCAACATCATATACTAATGTATATACGCCAACATATTACAATAATTTCCATAGCACTTTCATCTTCTTCTACAGATATATATATCTTTATTTGGATTAGAGTATCTTAAAGCAATTAATTATATTATATATTTAATCTTTTTTCATATCAAGAAATATCAACATTGCACTTTCATCTATTTTCTTCTTATTAGATTAGATTAGATTATTTTAAAGTAATTAATTATATTGTATGTTTGATCTTTTTTCAGTTTAGAAATTGTAAATAATTTTCATAGCACTTTCATCTCCTTCAACATGTATGTGTCATTGTTATTTTCTTCTTATTAGATTAGGTTAGATTGTTTAAAATTGATAAATTATGAAATTGCTATAATTTTCACATCATGTCATCTATTTTTTTCTTATTAGATTAGATTAGATTAGATTATTTTAAAACATATGTTTAATCTTTTTTTAGATCACAAAGTTTAATTATACTAATATTATTTAAATAATATTGTTTGTATAAAAATCAAAGAGAATCTCACACATATTTTAGATCTCAATATCAATAGTAATACTTACACATGGGTATTGGATAAAATAAATTTCATGCATCAGCTTAACTTATATGATCCTACTTTAACTGGATTAGATAATTTAAATTTTTTTAACACCCAAATTATTCCACAAAACAAAAAGAGAGTAGAAATGCTATAACTATATATATCCATAGAACCACTAATATCTTGAAAATGAACAAAGAAAATCAACAAACAAAAACCATATTAATTACCTACACGCACCTACTATTTTCAAAACCACCGTTGTCAAACTCTATTTATGATATATCCACATACCAAATGAAGCTGTTGGAGTTTCCCCTCACTAACTACATCATTAATCAATCCAGTTTTTTCCTTTGTACTTAAATTGTATAACATTCATTGCAATGAGGACTCACATGGGTCTTATGCCTGCCTTGAACGGCCAACCAAAAAAATGTACTATGCCTTGTAGTTAGTTAATAATGAGATCCTATCATTATAAACAAATTAAATGAATATTAATAATTCTTAAGAATATACTATGTTTCCCTAGCTTCCACTGCAAATTTGTTAGTTGTTTATTCTTAGCCCCATTAGATTTTCAAAATTAATCATCTATTTCATAATTTTTTTTTAAAATGTTTAAATAAAATTTATAGCATATATAATAATCCATGCTTTAACTCAAAATGAATTTAACTTATTTAATAATAAGAAAATAAATAAATAAAATTTATATTTAACCACGTGCATTGCACGTGCACAAGAACTAGTATATTTAATGCTGTAAGTGATTACACTCGAAGGACCTTAAAAGAAATTTTGTTCACTGCACTTTGATTTAAACTAACAGGCCCTTCATTTTGACGATATATATTTTGTTCTTTTACTTCTTCTTACCTCTTTCTGAAAGTCTTCTACTTTTTTTTTTCCTTTCAGTGGAAGTTCGCATTTTGTTCGCTTGGCCGGCCAGACTACCTTCAGGATTCAGATATTGTGTCTAATCGGTTTCAGGTAAGGGATTTTGCTTGCTTTCTTTCCTCTTTCCCTCCTCCCTCTACTATTCATGTGTCATTCTGGATAGCAGAGAAGAGACGTTTATGGAGCCTGGGAACAGTACCTTGGGTTGGAGCACTCAGACACTGCTCCAAAAAGGCTCTACACAGCAAATCAGGTAAGGGGTCCCTCATATGTAATTTATAAAAGGGCTAACTGCACATAGACCCCCCCCTTACTATTGCCCAATCGCTCATGGATCCCCTGTAGTTGTATTGTTGTAGATAGACTCCCTTAGTTAACTCTGCCCCCCCCCCCCCCT
>BQKN01067119.1:472347-514145 GCA_022839385.1 Asparagus kiusianus | reverse complement strand
TTGAGCACGAAAACAATAGGACTAGGAAGTGGTGATGTTGTACTGGACATAAGACTGTAAGCAAGGTCAAGATTTGGTGAGATAACTGCTACTGGTTGAGCCCTTAGCTTGACATTAGTTTTATTTGAAGAAAAATCTGAGCATTCTGTCCTTTCAGATGTTGCTGGAAATGAACTGATCTTTGTCCAGACATAATATGGAAAATTAAGTCAGAGAGCTTGCTTCTATCATTCACCATCTTCTCAGAACTCAAGCAAGTACAAACATTTATATTAGATATTCCAAATGGATAAATGTGGTCCAAGTATTGACTCATTGCAATCATAAAACCAGATTATTTTTCCTAGTACCTTGAAATGATATCATATTATCATTTTTATACCGTTTCATTAACTTTACATTCTAGACTTCGTATGCTGCTTATGTTGGTACTTGGTAGCTTGGTGTAGAACTACAGTCGCATTCTGGCTAATTTTTATTTTTGTTTATGGTGCCATATGAATCTCACCAGTTAGATGTTATTCTTTTTGAGGGAAAGTATGTATATTGGTATTTGACATATTGTGCAAAGCTCTATTTATAATTACAGCAGTGATGGAAGCTTTCATAGCTTTGTGTCATTGTTGCGCACTATGTCTTGTTACTAGCTGTTCACTGTGCTAGTGTTGAAGGCATTTTCTCTTTCCTAATAATATTAGCTGTCCAGAATTCTCTTTTTTCTTCTGATGTACTTTAGCTTATAAACGTCACAGATTGCAGATGTATGGTCCTGTGGAGTTACTCTATATGTCATGTTAGTGGGTGCATATCCATTTGAGGACCCTGAAGAACCTAGGAATTTTCGCAAGACAATACAGGTTAGATTTTATCTTCTCGTCATATGAGCCATTGTTAGATCAGTTTGATTAATTGTCTATTTTTACAGCGGATATTAGGGGTGCAATTTTCTGTTCCTGATTATGTTCACATATTCTGTTCAAGATGTAACCTCTTTTTTGGTGGTTCTGCTTCGGTGGAATCAGGTTCTTTGAAGGTCTTTTTTAGCCTTTTAGATGGTTCCTGGGCATTAGTCATCTGTTTTTTTTACTCTTTTCGGTTGCCTTTTCTGCTTGGGCTTATCTTCACCCCTATAATCATCATCATTAAGGTCTTCATCCATCTGAGAGTTGTTTAAGGTCTTAACATCCCGATTTTCTGCTTCAGCTTGTTCTTCACCATGCCAGGGCTGTACTTGATTAGCCAACACACACACACACACACACACACGTTCCATGATCAGAAAAGAAAATATGGATAAATAAGAGAAACATGAGATAGTTTTGTGCTGTCCATTCCTGCTGTCATATTTATCTTTTTCACCTTTCTTTATTTGGTTTCTAGGCAAAACAGGGTCTGTATAATATGGGGGTTGATATTTGGGCAAAAAAATTCGGGGTACTGTGAACTGTCTTGTTTATTTGCATAATGACCTTATGGGTTATTGTTATATACTGGTGTGTGTTCTTTAACATTATTGACAAATTTTCAGAAATAAATGAAAAGAAATTGCATGTACAATTGTACGGTCTGTGTGCAACCCATTTTCATAAATTTATTTAAGTTCTATCTTTGATTTTTACAAGCATATGCAAAATGAGATTTAGCTAGGCGCGTGTAGCACAATCGGAGTTTTCTAGGCTTATGTTTTCGATTAAAATTTTAGGGTGCTTGATCTCTATATATGGCTTATGTTTTTGGTGAAAATTTTTAGGGTGCTTGATCTCTTTATGTTGCTTGACGTATGATATCCTGGGAACTTCTGCTTGCAATCAAATTCTCTCCTTTTTTGATTTCCCGCCTTGCAATTGAACTCTGCTTGACGTATCTTTCCATCCTGATGCATGTTAAGAGCTCCTCGTACCCAACTGTATATATTGACATCTGAGAAACCCTAGGTCGGCGCATGATGTTCATTATGAAGTTATGTTTTATTGCCTCCGCATTGCTCGTTTATATTGTAAACTTTCAAATAACACCTTCTATGATTAGAAGCCCTATTGTTCGATTCAACTTCGTCTTGTCTCCATTTGAGCAGTTACAAACAAGTCGGTAGCAGATAGTGTATATTCCACAAATAGTGAATTCGATCAAAGAAAGACTAATGAAGTTCACAATGCAGACTCGTTGCCCTAATATTATCATTCATATATCTTAAAACCAAGTAATACAGACACAAGCTACTAAACACTTAATTCTTTTTTATAGAGAATAATAAAACATAGGCAATACTCTTTAAGAGTAGGGCCTATAATTAGCCATTGCCCCGCTTCAATCTCCTCCATTTTCATTTACCCTCACCTGATCAGGCAGATATCCTCAACATCTTTAGTTTTTATGACTCACCACTCGCATCTTCTCACTCGGTAGGCCCTATGACTCACCCATCAAATTCAAGAATTTTTTGGCCATCATGGCCATAGCATTCGGAGCCGGCTTCTTAGCGATGAAAATTGATACATCGCCGTCAAGAGGAAGACCATGGCGGCGACTCTGACAGCGTCTCTCTCCATATGTTCAACCAAACATCCATCTGTAGAACATTTTAGTTTTGTTAATTGAACATATTAAGCCGCCGGTAAACGTGTTGTAACCTTAGTTTCTTGTTCCCATTCATTGACTTCTGTTCAGCTTTAGTTTCGATTTATTATTCTACGAGGGAGGAGATGGTTTAGTGTTATCGACTTCTACTCTCTCAGTCCCTAGTACATTTTAGTATGCTTTACATAATTATGCTTTCGTTTTTGTGTTATTTAGCTACACATTGCATGTAACTGTGACAACCTCAGTTCCCTACAAAAGCCCCAACATCGTCCTTGGACAAAATTTTGAATTATAGATCCTCTGGAAAAAAAAATTAATCACCAAAATTGACCTATTTTCAAAATATTTATCAAAATATGCCTAGTTTTTGCCATGTTGGCTAAAACTAGGCTAATTTTGATAATTATTTCGGGAACTGGGTTGATTTTGGAAGAAGAAAAAAATCCAAAGTCCACGGGATTGGGGAATACGTAGAGTTAGCACACAATTTAGTTGTACAGGATTGCCAATCCCGTGTTGGGAGTTCGAAAAATTTTTTTTCTTTCAAAATTGATCTAGTTTTGCTGATGTGGCTAAATCTAAGTCAATTTTGATAGATATTTTGCAAATAGGGCAAAATTGATAATTTCTTTTTTGAAAAGGTCTATTTCAAAAAAATTGTCCATCGTCCTATATATTCTTCCTCTCTCTCCCAAACCACTCGCATCTCTCTCTCATACCATCTCCCATTTCTCTACAAGTAATTTTTGTTAACCTAATGCTTAAGAACATCCAGGGTATTTTTGGAATATTCAAGTGCAACTCTTTTTATTAAGCTAGATAATGTTTTAAAAAGTTTCAATTACCTTTCAACTGGATATTTTTTTGCAATGAAATCTTAGATTTACACAAGGAAATTAATGCAGATTTCCAACTTTAGTCCGGTACAGGAGAGCACACATACAATAATCTGAAATGTAAATGCTCATATAAAAATTGTGGTTCAAGTGGAAACCGGAAGCTTTATGAATACAAGTGATTTAACACCTTATGATTAACCAACGCAAGCACGATACTTAATGCATCCATCAACAGTCTCAACAACAAGTTGTTTCATGCGCAAAAGCAGCAGCAAGTAAGATCGCCCCTTGTGGCCTGAAAAAAAAAGAAAAAAAAAAGAAAAACATTAGATCTCTCAGCCTGACACAGAGGGTAGTAAAAAATAAATTAGTTCTGAAACTACCAAACGAGGTTTGGATTTGTTGGGAAAATGTTTGAAATATTTATGTATTTGTTCAGAAGGTTATGGATTAACACCAATGAATTTAACTGTTTTCATTGTATTAGAACCTTAGTTCTTTGTTAATTTAATATTAGGTTCCGAAATCTTCATATTTCTAGTTTACACCCGTAATCTAGCAACTTGCTTTAAATAACACCCTTTAAAAATAGAGGCTCCCATATATTAGACCCTACTTTTTTCGTTTTATTTTAGGTCCCCAAATCTTCATATTTGTAATGAACACCCCCGAAATCTATTAATCACAAGAGTTAACATACTATGATACTATGCTAGCAATTGTGGACATAACCCAACCAGGATGTTATTAACAACTTAAAAAATTTGGGGAGTAAATTAGACATACGAAGATTTGGGGCCTACTATAACATTAAGAGAGGATTACGGTCTTATATGACAACTCTAAATCTAATAGAAAATTAGAAATATCCCAAGATTACCATTATTTCAGAATTAATGTTTGACTCTCAAGGCTTATAAGCCCTAATTTCACTTTTCATTAATATTTGTTCTTTAAGATGATCGGTAGTTTAATGCCCAACTTTTGGAAAATGTGCTAAGAGTTGGATGATACACCAATTACAAGGATTCTAAAAGTAATTTTTAAGTCATCATAGCAACTGAATGAAAATAAGCTTAAATATTACGCACCCAGTGCTAAAGATTCAATATCATGCTGATCGATTGCAGTGCATTCCTGATCTCCCTCTTTCTTACAGAAGAAAACATTCAACTTCGCAACAGCTTCTTGCAGTTCCTGAAACAAACCCCATACATAAAAAATTGCCAATTTCAAAAGTCAAATATGGGATTTGAGATCATGTAATTGGCTAAACATATAAAGAACACAAGAAATTGAACCCAGTTATTTCGCCTAATAAATTACTTTAATTTATGTGATTCTTTCATCTATATTATATTCTCTGGTGTATGGATGGACAATAAAAGTAAGCTCGAGTAGGATTTCAGAATGTTCCTAACTAGTTGTAGCGGTGGGTCATACAATATAGTGAGCAAGAGGGGAGTATGATAGATAAGGGACAAGGAAAAAACTATCAATTAGAAGAACATTGAGCTGTCAAACCTCCCAATCCTTCACTCCTCAACATGCTAGTAACGAACACCTCATTTCACTAAGAGTTTTTGTGTGGCTCATGCATACGCAAAAGTAAAGGGCCAGCATACGTTAAGACACATGATTCTCCTCAGAAAAAGTGAAAGACAAAATTGTGTTTTTCAAAAGAAGCTGCTACTGCAATGTACATTCTAATCAACTGCAGAACATAAAATATCTTTCATCTTTTTAGAGATTCAAATTAAAAAAAAGCAAAATTCAAAACATTCTTTTGCATTTCTGTTGTAGAGAAAAGAAAAAAGAAGATAATATTGTATCATAGGTTTCTCATGACAAGAAAAGATAAAGGAGTACCAGGCATCATAATTGCTCATCGAGTACATTTGGAGGTATTCTGGAAATTAGAAAGCACATACAAGAAAAACCACATAGTAGGCATGCAGATCCTCATCGTCGTACCAGTTTACCCATCATTAGCATGCCATTCCAGTCCCCTCGGTCACCCATGGGGCGTCGGGATATGATAGGGTGTACTAACCTGTCGTCAAAGCCATCGGAGGGAACATCCCCCTCACTGATGACATCATGAACGCTCCATGTGAGAAATTCAAAAATGCCCCACATGGAGAAGTACAAGGGCGAAGGAGACCCAGCCTAGCATGTCCAGAACTACTATGATATGATGAGCATGCTCTAGGCGTTTGAAGCGATCATTTGTTGGTGCTTCCCCATTACTTCGTCAGGGAGCGCCAAGCTCTAGTGGAACACCCTCAAGAAGTCTATCAGCATCTTCAAACAGCTTAGCCGGAAGTTTGTTTACCACTTCCTGGTCGACACCAAGCAGAAGCCGCCTCCTCATGTGTTGATACAGATAAGATAGGAGCCTGTGGAGAACCTTTGAGCCTACTTCAAGAAGTTTCAGGCGAAGAAGTTAGAGGTTAACGACCCAGGGAGTGCGGTCGCTATGTATGCCCTTGTTGTCAGCGTGGAGAACAATGAACTGGCCGACTCACTAGCCAAGAAGGCAGTCACCAGTTATGAACAGTTGATGGCAAAAGCTCACGGGTACATGAACATGGAGGACACCCGAGCTTATAAGGCGACATCCAGGGCCGCCGAAACCTTTGCGTCAGCACCAATACCAACACCAGCACCAGTGGCAACAACACCTGCGCCTACCCCGCCGACCTATGAAGCGGCCCCGGTAGCAGCGTCGACACCAGAGCCAACTAGGCCCCCCCAGCAAGGCAAGAGTAGCAGAGAGACCCCCCGAGAGTCGACTTCCGCTCCAATCAGTCTGACAGGAGGGACAGAAGGAGGGAGTCGGCGCCCAGACCCGCTCTCACGGTCCTCAACACCTTTCTAGGCGAAACCCTCAACATGATCTGGAAGGAGGGACACCTTAATGAGCCCCCTCTCAAGATGAGGTCGGATCCTCGGAGCAGAGATACTAGGCAGTACTGTAGATACCATAGGGATCACGACGATCTCACCAATGATTGACAGATCCTACAGAGGGACATAGAAGACCTGATACAAAGGCGTATCTGAAGAAGCTTGTCTCGCAGAGAGACAGAAGAGAAGTTGCCCCAGCCAAGGCCGACAGGAAGTCTCCTTCGTGATCACCTCACCCTCGACCACAGCAGGACAATCGACCCCTCGAGGCCAGCCATAAGGGGGTCATCAACACTATTAGCGGCGGCCCCATAGCAGGAGGGTCATTCAACAACACTCAGAAGAGGTACGCTAAGCGAGCATTGTGAGTCGATGTGTGCGACAAAAAATTCGAGATTGGAAGAACTCACCTCCTTCAGTAACGCCGACCTGAAGGATGTTGAGACACCCCATGATGACCCTATCATCATAACGGTAAAGATAGATAGTTTTCAGGTGAAGAGAATCATAATCGACACAGGGAGCTCCATGGACGTCCTGTATATCGACGCCTTCAACCAGATGGGCATCAACAAGTCCCGACTGCAGCCATGTAAGAGCCCCCTCATCGGATTCACCAGACATCATAACCTGCCCGAACGGATGATCACTCTCCCCCTGACGGTCGAAGAATACCCCAACAGTCCACTAACCAAGTCTAGTTCTTGGTGATGAACCTCAAATCAACCCATAATGTCATCTTAGGCCATAATGTCATCTTAGGCCGAACCACCCTCCACCGCTTACGAGCCATCCTTCCCACATATCACCAGATGTTGAAGTTCCTGACTAATAATTGAGTCAGAGTCGCCAGGAGTAACTAAAGAGAGGCCATATTCTGCTACCTGCTCTCGACTAGAGCAAGGGGGTGCAAGAGACCATGCCTATTGAAAAGGTCTGCCTCCAGATGGAGAAGGTAACAGAGTGCCAGAGAACGACTCCAGTGGAAAAGCTGCAGGAAGTACCGATTGATCGAGAAGGCAAAAAGACGGTCAAGATCGGTTCCAGCCTCGTAGAGCCCCTACTGGGAACTTTGATTGAGTTTTTGCTGACGAACACTGACGTATTTGCCTGGGTACCCGAAGATATGCCAGGGATCCCTCCGACGTGATAAGCCACGAGCTGACAGTCGACCGGCACACCAAGCCGGTTTCACAGAAGAAGAGACATCTCGGCCCTGAGAGACAGAAAGCGGTCGCTGATGAAGTTGAACGGCTCCTTAGACATGGTTTCATTAGGGAAATACAACACCCGGAATGGCTGGCCAACGTTGTGTTGGTGAAAAAGGCTCTCAACAAATGGAGAATGTGTGTAGACTTCATTGACCTCAACAAAGCATGTCCCAAAAATAGCTACCCCCTCCCTCATATCGATCAATTGGTTAACGAGAGCGCTGGACGGGTTGCTCAGCTTCATGGACGCCCAGCTTCATGGACGCCTTCTCCGACTACAACTAAATCTTCATGGCGAAACATGATCAGGAGAATACCTCTTTCATCACTGACCAGGGAACCTATTGCTACAGGATGATGCTGTTAAGTCTCAAGAACGTTGGGGCCACCTACCAGAGCTTGTCAACAAGTTCGACTGTAATCTGGAGGCCTATGTGGATGACCTCCTAGTGAAATCAAGACAGGCGTCGACCCACATATCAGATTTGGAAAAGACATTCTCTGTTCTCCGAGACTACCGCATGAAGCTCAATCCAATCAAGTGCATCTTTGGGGTACAATCAAGGAAGTTTCTTAGGTTCATCGAAATCAATCCGGAGAAGATAGTCGCTATAAAGCGACTACCCGAACCCCGCACATTGATGGAAGTCCAAGAACTAACGGGAAGATAGTGGTATTGTGTCGTTTCCTCACCAAATCTGCCGAGAGGAGTCTCCCATTCTTCAAAACATTAAAGGGAAGCAAAGAGCTGAAGAAGAACATAAGCTGGGTAGCTGAATGCAGCGCGACTTTTTAAGACCTCAAGGCATACTTGAGCACCAAGCCCCTGCTGAGACAGCCCATATGACGGGAAACTTTGTACCTATACTTGGTCATCTCCCCCAGAACTGTCAGCTCCATTCTAATTCTAGAGGAAGAGAACATCCAGAAGCCTGTGTACTATGTCAGCCAGATCCTGAAAGCGAGCGAGCTCAACTATTCTCTCACAGAGAAGGCTACATTCATCCTCATCACCACCGCAAGGAGGCTCCGTCCCTACTTCCAAGCTCATTCAATAATTGTGCAGACAAATTTGCCCCTAAAGAAAGCACTTGGCAGTCCCACAACCTCTGGAAAAATGGTCGTTTGGTCAGTCAAACTCAGCGAGCATGATGTGCAGTTTGAGCCAAGGACAATGTTCAAGCATTGGCCGACTTCCTCATCGAGTCGACTTCACCAGACGATGAGCTGGAAGTACCCTCACCGCCCACTCTGCAGGAGGCTCTAACGCCTCCAGCAGTCCAAGCGTCCGCCCCACAGAGTCGTCGCACCCTAGCATATGATTCACCAGAGTTCGCCTCTTGGTGGCTATTGAAGGTGGACGGATCCTCCGGAGAAGCTGACAACGGAGCTGGAGTGGTCCTACGCAGCCCAGACAGGTCGACGCACGAGCACTCCATTGCCTTTTGATTTTAGGCCTCAAACAATAAGGCCGAATATGAAACTCTTATGGCTGGTCTTCGGGCAACCCTAGCGCTAAAAGCTAAGCACCTCTACATATTGGCCGACTCCTACTCGTCCATCAAGTGAATGGGCAATTCACGGCAAAAGATTGAAGAATGATCATGTACCTGAAAGTGGCTAAGGAGCTATTAGTCAACTTCATGGACTTCAAGATAGTCCGACTTCCCCATGCCCTCAACGCATGGGCGGATGCCCTCTCCAAGCTCGGATCAACAAGTTCAGGGAGTAGCTCTAGGCCCATCTACACTGACACCCTTGAGCATCCCAGCATCTCGAAGCTTCCAGAGATGGTATGCAGACCGAGACACCCATAGTACCCTGTTGGATGGACCCCATCATCCTTTATCTAACGCAATGCACCCTACTCGAGAACGTCGCCGAAGCCAAGTGTCTGCAAAAGAATGCTTGCTGCTATCTCATGATCGACGATCAACTCTATCGGATGTCGCATTCTAGCAACAACATGAGGCATTATCTTCAGTGTCTCTGGCCATCAGAAGCCAGTTAGTTATGTTCTCAGGAAGATTCATGAAGGAACATGCGAGAATCACCCAGGGGCCAGAACCCTCCCGCAAAAAGTCATTCGCTAAAAATACTATTGGCCCACCATATTAGTCGAGTCTAGACGACTTGTTTCCCTGTGCAAGAAGTGCCAGTTCTATTCGTCTATCCCGCGAGCAATAGCCACTGAGTTCACTACGATTCTGAGTCCAATCTCATTTGCTCAGTGGGGGTTAGATTTGTTGGGACCCCTCCCTATAGCTTATGGCAATGAAAGTTTCTAATCGTGGCAATTGACTAATTCACCAAATGGATTGAAGCTGAGCCCTTAGCTAAGATAGGTGAAAGCAATGTCACAAATTTTGTTTGAAAGTCCATCATCTGTCGTTTTGGTGTGCCCCTCTCCTTCGTGATAGATAACGACACCCAGTTCGACAGGGGAGGCTTCCGAAGTTTTTGTGAAGAATACAATATCCATCTCAAGTTCTCCTCGGTCGCCCACCCTAAATGCAATGGACTACCGAAAACTGCCAACAAATGCATTCTCCAAGCTCTAAAGAAGGTGGACGACGCAATTGGAAATTGAGTCGACGAGTTATCGAGTATTCTGTGGTCTTACCGCATAACTCACAAGAACTCGATGGGGGGAAACTCCCTTCAAGCTAGCCTATGGAGCCAAGACGGTCACCCCAGTGAAAGTCGGCATTATGCCGACAATCCGACTGTAACTCTTTGACGAAGACAATTCAGAATGGCTTCGGGTTAGACTTGACCTCCTGGATGAAGACCGAGAGAAAGTGCTTAGGTCCCACGTCATCAACCAGCAGCGGATCGCCTGATACTACAACAACAAGGTCCGACCTATGAGATTCAGCATAGGTGATCTCATCCTACGTAAAGCCGCTTTCAACAAAGATATCCGGCAAGGCAAGCTGGCTCCCAACTGGGTGGTCCCCTATATAGTTTTCGAGGAGTTGCGAGCAGGTAGTTATCGGCTAAGAACCCCAGATGGAAGGATCCTGCAGCGCCCTTGGAACATTGAACATCTCAGAAAATACTTCCAGCAATCTTGTACAAAATTTCATTCGTTATAAAAAAGAAATCCTTTTGAATCTACCTCTTGTGTAGCACTCTCGTAGTGCCAACTCTATGCAGGAATCCTATGCTCTTGGTGGTGCCTCCACAGGATAAACCAATGCACACTCGTCATGCAGTCGGCTCCCACTTTCATATCTCGACCACCATAACCGGGCAAAAAGATCTACACGTCCTCATTAAGACCTAGACACCCAATCTCCAGGTTGTCATTTGCCGAAAAAACCTAGGCATCCTCATTAAGACCTAAGCACCCAATCTTCGGGTTGTTATTTATCAAAAAGACCTAGGCACCCTCATTAAGTCTTAAGCACTCTAACTTTTCGATCGTCTTCAACAAAAAAGACCTAGGCGCCTCGCCGCCAACAAAATAAAGGACAAGCCGCTCGACTTGCCCCACCAACACTTGAGTCGCCCATACACAACCAACTCACTGCAACTAACTCGTAATCCCTCAATCAGGATGAAGCCGTAAGCGAACGAAAGCTAAAACAAGGAGTAAATGAAAGCACACAAGGTGGTATGACGAAGTCCAAATTTTTATTCCGTCTTCAAGAAATTTTACATCTACATCAGTATTTACAAAAGGAAAAGAGGAAAAAATACAAGCTCTCATGCCTCTCGGTTAAGGTCGAGAGTGGGAATTGGAAGATCTGCGGGCCGACGACAGCATAAGCGGTTGAAGGAAGGGCAAGAGGGACGTCTATATGGTCGCCTCTTGCCTCATCGTCATCACTCCTGTCATCCAAGGCCAGCATCATCCCCCCTCCACTCGCCTTAATTTCCCTCAAAAGATCGAGACAGCAGAAAACTTAGGGAGGGTACAGACAATCCGGTGCGGGTCGAGAGGCGGAGGGAAGCAATGAGGCCTGATAGTCAACACCAGCCTTACAAGCCAAGGCCGCCTCGATTTTTCCTAAGGGGTCATGACGCCAATCATTGACCACCTACGCTTTGTGCTCCTACGAGTCCAAGCGGGCAAGTCAACCCTCCAAGTCCAGGATGTTCGTTTTAGAAGCGTGGTGCGTCGATCGCTCCTTCTCGAGGTCCAACTTCAAGTTCCCGACTAAAAGATGACCCGACCGAGCACTCTCCTGAGCCGCAACCTTTTGGCACCTCTCGGACTCAGCCTTTCGCTCCAAGGAGGCAATGTGACCGTCCCGCTCGGTGATCCCTTACTGGAAACGGCCAACATCCTCCTTAAGCTTAGCCACTTCGTCCTGGAACTTCCTGATAGAGGTCGTCTGCTTAGCGTTGTGCGACTGGTACTACTTGATGAGGCTATCTTTCCTCTCCAGCTCCTGGGGTCACTTAGCTTCATTGTAGCTATGCTCAGCCTCCAGAGCCGCAATCCTCTTCTCCGCCTCCTCCGCCTATGAACCAGGGCGGCATGAGGCTCCATGTCAGTCGACTTGGCCTCCATTGGAGCCGAGTCTCGACGAGGACGCTTCTCTGACCTTGCCAACGGCCCTTCTTGGGGGTCGACAAGTCGAGCGACAAGCGCTGTAGCTACCTCAGTTGTGCCCAGGATCAGTGTCGGGGCCCTCTCCTGGTCCCTAGCAGTGGGGGGCACGACTGAGAAATTAGCCACCTGCAAAACCGAGTTGTCAAGCAAGTGCTCCATTTTGCGCGAGCCAGCATACGCCCTGATCTGGTCTAGGGCATATCTCTCGGCTTCTGATAAGTCACCAGCCATTAGCGTCTCCTTCCGTATCTCAGGCTAATTTGAGCAGCCCAACTCCAAGTTGTCCCCCATGATCCAGACAAACTTCTTCTTCCAATCTTTGTTCGAGTCGGGGAGACCAGTGATGAGCTTGAACTTGCCCACCATTCGAAAATGGAAGTGGAGTTCGGTTTGGTTCACCTTGACGTTGGCCAGACGACCCAGTACTTTCAAGGATGGTTTGATTGTCAGGCAATAGCAAATCACTACGAAACCTACCAGGGTTGTAATAGTGTTTGGCTTCATTTATGCCGACGACACTCCCAGAGCAGTAAAAACTTGCTAGAGGAAAGGGTGCGAGGACAAATGCAGGTCGAACTCCAAATGCTTTAGATATAAGGCCCGATCCGATCTATGGTCTTATATCGCCTCCGACCTCGTCAGCGTCATTAGCTGGTACTCTCTAGGAATGTCAAACCTCCCATGAAGCGCTCTCATCTACGGTTGCGTTACTTTAGAGTGAAACCCCGCCAACAGAGCTTGCCTATCAACGGGATCGAAAGACGCTATTTGCAGTGGATGTTTATCGCCAGAGTAGGTGATCGGAAAGATCCTTAGGTTCACAAATAGTTTCAAAGAGGAACAACCGTTTCTCTCACAATCACAGCCTTATATATAGGCATTTGAACCCACAACTACCGGAATCTTAGCGACCGGATCAGAATTTAGCCAACGGTCGAGATCAACTCTCAGAATTCGAAGCGACACCTCCCAGATCAAGGCACAGCCCACCTAACCAGAACAACCCGTAATCCGGCACAAAAAACAGAGTAGCAACGGTCAAAGGAATGTGTGGTGATGTCAGCCACGTTACATCTGAAAGGACTTTTTAGTTACCCTATTTAATGTGCATCAGCATCCGTCCAAAACTATAATCTCATTTCACTCGGACCCGGCCCAGGTCGACTCTAAGTGAAAGGGGTCAACTATTATGGTGTTTTCTATCGCCAAATTGAGATCCCTCGTTGACAACAGATAAGTATCCCACACCACGTTTAATCCAACCGACTTGACACTAGAGATGGCCAAAGTCCCGATTCAGTCGACTCGTCGGGTTGACATCTTGCTAGGGACGATTCGAGAGTCGGTACTTGTCGATCCTCCTCGTCGAAGATGACTCACCGCAAGCACACTCGACTAATTGTCTGGCCGACATCTCACGAGAGCCAACTCAAAAGGCGGTACCTTTCGACATTCCTCGTCCCCCATGTGAGACAAAATATGACTACAACCTACTGACAGTGCGTCAATATCACATTAAACGCATGACAAGCGTTATCATTTCTCCATCCCCGATATTATTTATGGTATATCTGACTACGTCGGCTTCCCACACCGTCTATCCCATCTCATTAAATGTTGAAGTGACCACGCCCACTCCACGGCCGACACCTGTAAAGTTGAAGCTGACTCAACCGCCCCAGCCCTGACTCGGACGAAGAGATCAAAATGCCATTCTTTCATTGCCATAAAAGGGGAAACTATTCTCAACACAAGGGGTAAGCAATTTTCTCAGTATTTTTCTCCATTCCACTGCACTTAAGAACTGTTATAGTTCGATACTTTCTCACTCAAGTAACTAGTTAACTTGATCGCCAGAGAAACAATGGGGGAACCAGACCCCATCCTCTTACGAATTGTTGAACGTGCAGGAAAGAACAACTCTACTCAAAACCAGATATTCAGATAAGTTAGCGGCCCTTGATCAACCTTATTCCGACTAACTTATCTGTGTGATTATTTAACATCAACAGTATTAAATTATTAATATAAAGACCATGTCATTTAACTTTTTTCCTTTGACACGATGAAAGAAAACATGTGTCTAGAAGTACAAGATTAGACATGTACCTCCCATGAAGCCAAACTTTTCATGTAAGAAGGAAGGCTATCATAATCATCTTTCACTATCTTAATAATCATATTAATAGCACCTCCGTCTGTCACTTTGGATTCTTGTGCAGTCAAAGCATCCATCGGTAGTAGGGATGAAGCTGTGAATAAAAAGGTTCATCGTGACTAAACAGAATGTGTAATATGAGGGGAAACGTTGCAAAACAAAGAAGAGAAAGAAGTAAAGAAGCAACCAACAACTGTAAAAACAGGGGAAAAACTTTTAGCTTAGTGTAAGTTCGTAACTGCGAAAGATATTAACTGACTCGCTGAACTAATCATTGACTGGAAAGAAGAGATGCCAATTAGTTTACTAGCTACCATAACTTCACATAATTCATAAAATATGTTTTCATTCAGGGCAGAGCCAAGATTTTTAACCAGAGTGGGACAAAATCAAGTAAGTTTTAAAGCAATTCCCTCATAGACATTACTTCAATGAAGTGATCTTTGTGAACATGAAATACCTTTAACCATCATAAATTCAAATGTAAGCACATGAACACACACACACCCACACCCACACGCACACCCACCCACCCACCCACCCAGAAATTAAAACTGCGAATGAATATGTACCAACCCATTGCTGCTCACCTACCTCCATGTAGGAGCACCCGCACGCGGGTGCGTGTGTGCTCTTGAGCATGTTAAATTTAATCACACATGACCTACCATAAAGCCCATCGTACTATATACAAGAAGTTATAATCAAGCACGGAAATAAAAGGCGTAACAAGAAAAAAATGATGTTGCATTTGCACAGACAAAAATAAATTACCTATATGTGCATGTAGAAGCGGTGAAAATATCTATGACAAAGAATTACTTTGTTTGCAATAATAACATACTGACATGAGAGAAGTTTGTAGGAGATCCACACCTTCGGAGGCTAAAGTTGCAAGACAGGCATCTGAGAGGCCAAGGTTCTGTAGTGAGAGTGAGTCCTCAAATCTTAAGAAGCATTAAGAAATACAAAAATCTACATATCTCAATCAAAACACATAAATTGAATGCACATATAAATGGGATGCAGCCGGGAACACAGCCATGATAAATAAGTAAAGTTAACTGAAATTGAAATACATTAAACCGCAAGGTAAAGTAATTTGGAGCAAAAATTGCTTTGTAATCGCATATATGGAAATTGAGAACCCCAAATATATGTTGTTCTTTTTTCCGTTACATCAGAATCTAAAACCTTTCGCACATTGATCTTTTAGGAAGTCCATTGACCATGGACAAAATAAAACTTTCAAACTTCTATTTGAATTTATCTTAATAAACAAGCTGCATATGAAAAATTAAAAAATCCATAAAAAATCCATATTACTAAATAACTTCAGAGTATACAAACTAGCAACGGATACAAGAGATCCTCCTCCAGCTTCTTCCTATTCGATCTCACACCCGAAACCGACGCACAATCAAAGTCCAGCCTTTTCGATCCAATCTCAGGGCTCGCAAACTCGGGATCGTCATCCCCCTCCGCCTCTACTCAAAATTAACCAATAAGTAAAACCCAACCAAAAGAACAGAACTTTAGGGTTTGCGACTGAATTTTACCAGGGACGTAGCCGAAGCTACTCATTCGACCTTCAATGTCGGCGATGTACTTCTGGTTGGTATTGTAGACCTCGTAGCAGTGGCCGAGCAGCTCCTCGAAGGAGACGGTGCCGAGAGCCATGGATTCGAGGAGATTGAGGTCGGCGCTGGCGGAGGAGATGCGGCGATCTAGGGACTGCAGGAAGGCGGAAGCAGCGGAATCTGAGGGAGTGAAAATAGATTAGCCTAGGGCTTTTTTGACTTTTTTACAGAGAGAGAGAGAGAGAGAGAGAGAGAGAGAGAGAGAGAGAGAGAGAGAGAGAGAGAATTACCGAGGGGAACGGGCCTCCTTTGGATGGAATCGGAGAGAGCTTCAGTGGAGGAGTCGAGGTGGTTGCAGAATGTGGCCAGGGATCCGCAGAAGGTGGAGATGGCGCTCTCCATTTTTGCTTTGAATTTTGGAGCTCGAGGGGCGAAGAGCTCGGGACCGCCGGATGGTACTTTAACGAGGAGTTTCTTTTTTTATTTTTCAAAAGAGTCTTTTTTGCTAAATAATTAGCAAAACCGACCGTTTTGCTAATTATTAAGCAAAACTGAGGCAAAAAAGAGGTCGGTTTCACATATATGCGATTCTGAAACAAACGAGACTAATAGTCATGTATGTTTAGTGGCTAATTACTGGCCACTAATCTGAACTCAGAAAACCCACGGGACTACTAGTCTTGTGGGTTTCCTGAACGCCCAAACAAAATACACGAGACTACTAGTCATGTGCATTAGGCAGAGACTAGGGCGAGATGGGCGTTTGTCGCCTAGCAATTCCACGTGACTAGTAGTTTCGGGGATTTGTTGGGCCTATATAAGCCTAGATGTGCCCAAATTTTAGGGCACAACCTCCTCTCTATCCCTCCTGATCTCTCATCTCTCCGAATCTGATTTTCATCCACCCTCTCCCAACGTCTCTCTCCAACATTAACCCTAACCCCCATTCCATTTATTCTCTCCAAAATCACTTCTTTCTCCCTCAATTCTCTCTCTTATTCTCACCAAACACATTCTCTCCAAACCCAAATAGAGATCTTCCCCAAACTTCACTCCAGCATTGTTGAAGTCCGATGTTGTCTATCCTCTCTGACGTCGATATGAATTTCAGATCTTCATCAATGTATAAATTTTAATTTCCCCCCTAGTTTTCCCTCTATTATTTAGTTAAAATTGTAGTTTGGCAATAATTGTATATTTAGAATTTTTTTTAATTATGATAAACAATGAGATTTGGTTAAATCGTGATAGATTAAATTTTGATAGATTAAAATTTGTTAGATTAAAATTTGATAAATAATTTGCATATGGTAAATGTTAATATTTCAGCCCGAATGACAAATGGAATACCAGTTATTTGTTTATTCAATGAGAAACTGAGTGTTGGAATGAATAATATGCCTATATACGAAGGAGGGTCTAGAAAAATGTTCATGTTATCTAGAAATTGCAACTTCGATGGAATGATGGAGCAAATATACAGAGCTACTAGAATTAAACATGGAGAGTATGCCACTAAGGTCTTCTGTAATTGTCCGATAAATAAAAAAAGAACAATTACTATAGATATCACTAATGATCAAGAATTGAGTGACATGATACAACTTATGAAAAATCAAATCTCAATCAAGTTGTTCATTAAAAATATTTCAATATCCGGTGTTGCCCAAGTTTCATATGCTCCTGGAGAGTTCTCCCGCATGTTTGACTTAGAAAATAACTCGAGCGAATTAATTTCATCTCCAAGTGTCTTACACTTAGAAAATGACTCAGGTGCAATGTCAAGTGACGTGTTCCACAATACTTCGAATCATGTTTCAGTTAATTTACCGGTTGGTTCTATTATAGAAGAGGATGAGGATGCAGATGCAGATGACGATTATGAAGATGTTGAAGAGGAGGAATGTTTTGATAGTTGTAGACGGTAAAAACTACCGCGGCAGATTAGCAAACGAATTCGCCCACAGAACAGGACCACCTTCTTTTAGGCCACTAAGCGGATTCGCTGGCACACGAATCCGCCCTCACTAACCAAATCCGCCCGCCAGGAGAGTGCTCAAACCCGCCCTCGTGTGCCGAAGCCACTTGCAGAGAGCCACGTCTGCCTGCGTAAGCCGAAAGCCGGGTTTCCAGGGACAAGCCTCCCCTATCTCCCACGATGCGACAGGAGGGGGGAACAGTGTCCCAAGTCCATCCGACGTCCGCCCGTAATCCAGGCGAACGGGACAGACGCCGGACCGACCTGCATTCTCATAAATGCAGGTCACCTCACCCATTAGGAAGGAGGGCCAGGGCCATGACGCGCCGAAAGCTATCTGAAGCTCGTCCAGACACGCAACGTCGGTTCTCCCGCTTCTATTCGAACATAGGAAGAGGAGAGGGAGGCACGACGCCCCAGGACCGCCGGAAGGTCGTTCGGTACCTCGCCGCACCAGTGAGTGGACGGGTGCCAGAGCCGTCTGCATCCACATAAATACAGCGCGTCGCGCCCCGAGCGAAGGGTCAGAGCCATCGGCGTTCGGTGAGATATCCAAATCCACTCGAATGCCTGGTAGTCACTGTCACGAGTACGAGGAGGGGCTTTCCCACTCCTATACGACGTGACGCGACCTGTAGCCCCAGAAGCAACCATTTGTTGTACAGGGGACAATAGGATGTCTTTGGACAGTGCATGGTCACATCCCATGGTCCAAGGGACATCTGGACTGTCCCCCCCCCCACTTAAAAAGAGCTTCCTACAGTAACAAAAAAGGATCGAAGCATCGAGCATCGAGAGATAAAAAAAAAAGGGAGAAAAGGAGAGAATCGATCAGTCAATCGAAAAATCTCCAAACTCCGAGCTCCGATCGCCGGCGAACTAAGAGGATTCGAACTCCTTTCACCCGGAGCTTCTACTGAGTACTGAAGCTCTCCAACAACCTCGGTCGAACCGTCCAAGGGAAGCAGACCCGGCGCGAGCACCGGGCGAAGCATCCTGTAGCTACCGTAAAGTCCCCACAAATATAAACAAGGAGGGCATTCCCTCCGCTTCTGTTGTAATTCAGATTGGTTTAGTTTGTAATAAGCTTTCTTATAAATACAAACGAAATCCCTCCCCTTTTCCGGGAAAATCAGAAATTTACACCTACAATAGTATGCAGTGTGCAATTGGAGGAACCTATGAGGACACCCGTTGGATGGATGAATATTATGTAAACAACGATTATGTTGAGTCTGAAGAACCGTTGCCAGAAGAGTTTCAAAATGATGAGTGGATAAATGCCTCACAAGCTAAGTTCGTTGAGCTTGGTTCTAATTTCGAACGACCTGAGGGCTTCACATTCAAAAAGGAGATGTTTTCGAGAATAAGGAAACTTTGGTTTTCGCTATACATGAATGGTCAATCAAAAATCGGGTCAAATTCAAGTCGGTGAAACCTAATACAACCAACTAACATGTACCATGTTACTTCAACGAGAAAGCTCAAGGAGAGTATGCAAGTGTTCAAGACGAGAGAAATTCAAAGTGTCAATGGAAGCTTAATGCAGCTGTTAGGAAAAAATCTAATGGAAAATTTATGATCTCTTGTTATTGCGGACTTCATACATGTTTCAATCCGGCTGTCAATGCTGATCATAAAGTGGAAACTTCCTCTTATACCTTGAAGCTAATTATGCCCGAAGTTAGGCGAGAACTTGATTTTACTTCAAGTCAGATAATTACAAGGGTATATGATATGAGAAAAATATATATATCCAAATATAAAGCATATGATGCACGGAGGAAGGCGTTGACTAAAATCTTTGGAGATTGGGAGAAATCTTACAAATTACTTCCGCAAATATCTTGAAACAATTAAGAGGAAAAAACTGGGTACCAAATAAGAAATATTGTCTAAAGCGATTGTGCTGGTAACGTAAAGGTTCATGCGAGTATTTTTGGGCATTTGGACCCGCTATCAAAGGGTTCTCTTTTTGTCATCCGCTCTTGAGCATTAGTGGCACACATTTATACGACAAGTACAAAGGAGTGCTCTTGGTTGCAACCGGTGTAGATGCAAATGGTGGTCTATGTCTATTGGCTTTCGCAGTTGTAGAGGTGGAGGATACATCAAGTTGGAAGTAATTTTTTCGATGTAATCACAAATTCATCCTCACTGTTCAAAGTCCTAGAACGATTACTTTTATTTCTGACCGGATGAAAGGAATTCCACGAGCCTTGCGCGAGGGGTTTCGAGCACCACATCATCATCGGTATTGCTTGAGGCATATAAGAGATAATTTTAAGAAAACATAGAGAGGTCAATTTATAAAATCTATTGTGGCAAGCAGGGTGTACAGTCGACACATTGGTATGCGAGACGCGAGTTTTATGTGGACAGATTCCACTAGGTAGCAGGTAAACAATTTTAGATCTAATTAAAGAAAATTTAATTTTAAATTTTAAATTTTAAAATTGGAATTAGAATCTAACATTCTATCATACACGCAGATGGAATGTCACTAAAGCATATAATAAGGCCCCAGCAAGACAATTAGATTTTTACAGATGAGAGCTCGACCGGATGTAAATTTATCGGGTATTGAATTTTAATTTAAGTCAATTTAAGCTAGTTACTAATGATAATTTATATTTTGTAGTTCGAATGACAGCCATACGAAACTTTTCTACCTCGTTTACCACTGATTTGCATGGAGGGACACGGTATATGGACAGCCAGAGTTCCTCTCATTTGCTTTGAAATTGTGGAGATGCACGTGCCGAATCGCGTGCTTAGGCAGTTTGGTTTCGCACAACTAGCTCCATAATTTGTAAAAAGAATGGAGAGAAAGGCATTCAAGGATAGGCATCGGATTGACTGGCCACGTGTGCATAATCAGTACATGCTAGATGGAATGAGCGGCATTTGAGCATTGTCGAGCAACTTTATACTCCGATGGAGGAAATCGATTATATAATATGGTATTGGAGGATTACCACAAGATGAATAATCACTCAAACCATGCATCCAGTCGACAAAATCACGATACGTTCCCAACAAGCAAGATACGTACCAATGGGTGTAGATGAAAGAGAATGGGTAAGTAAAATGTGTAAATTTAAGTAGTTTTTTTAATCCATTAGCTTTTGGTTGCTTAGATAGTGGGGAGGGTTCGCAAAGCTCTCATCGAACTCATGAGGATCGACATGATGGTCGTGAGCAGATGGCGCATGAGGAGAGGGTATATGTGCGTCGACGAAGACGAGGTGAATCTTGCTTGCACGACAATGAAGCTGGTCCGTCACAGCCCCACACACAATCGGAGAGCGAGCACGTACAAGCTCAAATTGAAGGGGGATGCCAACGATCGGAGCGGGTACGAAGAGGGAGACAACGGGGGAGGGACAGACTTTTAGGTTGCATGTGATAATTTATTAGTTTTTTTTTGCTTAGACTATATTTATTGTATGAATAGACTTGATATATTTGGATTTGTTTGGACTATTTTAACATATGGATATGTATATATGACGTAGCTATTGTGTTGTGATGTTGTGAATTCATTAAATATGTTTTTATCTTGTGTTTATTTCTTAAAATTTATGACTATATAAATATTATATGAAGCGGATGTTATATCTTTATAGCCCAAACATGTCTTTCAAGCAATGTATATGAAGCGAGATAGCATGTGCATGTTATGTGCACGTTTGTGGTGTGCCCAGCAAATCCACGGGACTACTAGTCACGTGGATTTTCTGGGCAACATCGCCCATGTCTCTGCTTAACACATGAGACTAGTAGTTCAGAAAACCCACGGGACTAGTAATCCCGTGGATTTTGTGAGCTTAGATTAGTGGCAAATTACTGGCCACTAAACATACGAGACTACTATTCTCGTATGTTTCAAAAGCCCATCCCTGCGACACCGACCTCTTAGTGGCCAAAAAGAGGTCGGGTTTGCTAATTATTTAGCAAAAAAGACCTCTTTTGAAAAGAAACTCCATTTTAATGACGTTGCTTTTATATGGATATTATTGGGAAGTTGGCTTAACTAACCGTCAAAGCGCCTGTAGCTCAGTGGATAGAGCGTCCGTTTCCTAAGCGGAAGGCCATAGGTTCGACCCCTATCTGGCGCGCAACGTTCTTTTAATTTTTTTTATTCTCTACGTTGTTTTATAATTTCATTCTTGTGTTTCACTTAAGCATTTCAAATAATTTTGGTTTGTTTGAAAATTTTATCGTTGTCTTAACATGAACGATCTCCTCTTGTTGTATAATTATGTACTTGTTTGATAAACAGTAATTTTCTTTTAGAGAAGAATTTTCTTTCGTTCGAGAAGAGACAAAATTAGTTCTTAAGAAAATTTGTTGATGGGCTCACCGTCCAATAACTACGTGTTTTGTCACTTTAACAATCTTTCCGAAAAAATAGGATGGAAAAAACTAAGAAAATTGGATGGATCTTAGCGCAATGATTCATCTCTCTAGTACTCTGAAAGCAATGTCTCTGTGCTTCCCAATATAGTAAAAATACGTGAGGAAATGAATAGCTTTTGATTGACTGAACTATCTATTTCAATATTTTGACATAAACCAATCGTTCTTGAATACGACACAGTCGCGTATATTAGTCATACACCTCAAGCCCGATACAATCGCACAATACCAGATTTCACCCGCCACCATATCAAACATCAGCATATCAAGCGAAAATGATAAGGAAATATAAATATAAACGGCACAAATTTAGTATGCAATGTAGATTTTCCACTGGTTTCATGTACAAATAAAGATTTGCTCATTCATGTTAATTCTCCACGAAGAATACTTGCAGCCCTTTGAATAACCCTAGCAACTCTCCATATCTCATGTTGGACCTGCAATTGTGCTTCTCTTGTTCCTATTTTCTCAGCTCTAGAAATGGCATCAGCTATACCAGGAAAGAAAGAGAGCTTGCTCTCATAATCTTCAGGAGGTGAATATAACTGTATGCCATAACAAATGTCAGTATGCAATAGACGTGTCAAATACAGTAGAATATATTTTTTCGCATTCGAAATTCTTTTAAAAAAATGCAACGAAGGTACATATTTCATAGTAACTTGTTCTTCTTTGTTAGCTTACAGAAAGTTATAGTGATGACAGAAAAATAATACAAGGCAAGACCGGAACCAATTAATTAGAAAGAAAATGGATGTTCCTATGGTGTAATATACAAGGTTATACATGTTTGATGTGTATTCTCAATAGGTTACAAGGAGTAATATAATACCAGATGGATAAGATAATTTGTATGAAAAGCATATACACAGGGGCATATATTCTTATCTCATCGCCTATGATCACTAAATAATGTAATTCATTGCTTACCAGATGCTTAAACCACTGTCTCCCTAGAAGTCCCTCTGCTTCCAAGAAGCCTCTCTCTGCAAGCATAAGGCGATCGTTGAAAGTTCGCTGTCTAAGTCCTGGAAGATATTCTTCTGATTCTTGCTCTTCAATTTTCTGCAGGTTGTTCCACCAAAAATGTAATGCTTATGGAAAATGCTAATAGGAATTCGACGACAGATGCTACAATAAAATTAACATCCAGGAGACTATTTCTAATATCCTATTACATGATTGCTTTGATACATTCAAAAAATGTACGACAGAAGCTATAACCAAATGTGGAATATATGCAATCTGCATTCCTGATGAGCTGCACTTTCCTCAACATAACAAAATTATAAACCATTTTAATGAAAAAATGAGCAAACTAAATGATATGGACAGTGGTGATTCTTCACCATAGTCTTTCTATCATCGCAATTAATTAGATGCCAACGGGATCGTAGGAATAGTGAGGACCCCATTTTGAAAGTTTGTGTTCATTTTTTCAGGTCATGATAGCTACTATATTTTCAGCATTTACTACCTGATAATATTCTATCACCTTGAGACTCATCGACCCAGCCACAATTTATAACTTAAAAAAATATCATTAACTTTGTGAGGTTACTCAAAAAAAAATAAACTAACGTATTAGTCAATTTCTAAAGCTTGCATCAAACCTTTGCTTCTTCTACAGATTTATTGGCCGCAGCAGTGAATTCATCAATAGATGCAACTATAGGTTGTAAAGATATTCCTCTATCTAGCAATTCCATCAATGTATTTGTGTGTCTCTGCAAAAAAATAATAGAAAGGCATTAGACACAACTGGAAGAAGGAGAGCATCCTATAATTATAAATTGACATTCTGAACTTAATTGATGATCCAATTTGTCCCTTCAAGTTTAAATTTTCAACAGCAAATATTAGATATTAATTCTTCAGCTAACGCACAAGTCATACGAAGATATTTCACACAAATTTGTTAGCATATTATATGGTATTTTTGGCTTTTTTGTCTTTTCTTTCTCTGTCTTTGAAGATAACCATTTTCATTGCTTGATGAGAACACAATGCAATTTGACTTGGGACTAAAATGGCTTGTAGACCAAATGACCCATGAGGGGGCAACATCAAGATCCTTGACTTTCAATTAAAAACATCCTTGTATGCAAACAAGTATATGAGTAGAACTGCATGTGGTGTTCGAACCACACACTATACCATCCAATACCATTAATGATTCTTCCTTTTTTGGGATAGCGATAGTTTTGACTTGTTTTGACTTGGAATATAGAGAAATTCACATGAACAAAATCTCCCTGCATATTTTGGATATCTCGAGCCTATGTGTCGACTCTACGTGGAAGAGCCAGTGATGTCTGATATGTATACTATTTTTGGTGGACCAGAGTGGAGGGTTTTTTATTCAGCTTACTCAATTCTAACCCCAACATTCCATCTGAAGTAGTAAGAAATTGGCCTGATGATATCCCCATAGACACCTGATATTTGTGGAATTAAGGAGATAAGCTATGAATTATGTACTCTTTAATCTCAAAGCCATCTTTTAAATCTGCAACCTGAAGCAATATTGATAAGCAGAACAAGTCCCCATTTATCTTGATATAAAAACCTTTTTGAGTTTTGAGACATCTAGATTCATAGCCCATGAGCTATTCCATGATGAAAGTATGCCGAAATCAATGTAATGATGTATAGGTGAGTTCAAGTATGGTTCACATGTAATGTATTATGATGTGGATACTGCACATACAGTATACATCATATTTCATGAATTGGTAAATTTAGTACATCATAAAGGATGACAAAAAACATATGTATATCCCAACGGTGCAGCCTTGTGATACACACATACACCAATATAGTTTACATCTGATAATAACCAAGCAAAAGTAAGATAGCAGATAATTCGTCTTGGTTTAAAACAAATATCAACCGAACAATTACCAGCCTTGCACTGAAATTGTAAGAAGCATGTGACCTTATTTCTGAGGAAGGTGAAGCCATTGTTTCATTAGTGAATATTAGTGAAAAACGGAAACTTTCGAATACATTAATATGACCAACTTAAACATAGTTGTTGTTTAATACTGCAAGAGAATGGCTCATAGACCCGACTTTGAATAATCTTACCGTAAAGCAGCTTGTGTTCAATAGAAACCAACAAAAATGCATGTGCGTCATTTAAGCAACAAAGTATAGATCTCAAGATGCTTTGTTATACCTGCAACTGAGTGGCATAAGTGAGATAATCAAAAGGTAGGAGAAGATCATCAGCTAGATGAAGGGCAAAAAGTCCCCAAATTTCAGCAACTGAAGGGGAAAAAAATCAAGTCAGTATAAAACATCAACCACGAAACTGGAGCATGAATAAGCTTTTATATTTTTGGTCATCAAATGAATGACCACCTACTGTATTGAATTACACCAAAAACCCCAATTCAGGGCACAATAGAATGAAAATAAGATAAATATCCTCATAATTACTAGCTTTTTTGAGCCATTTTTATCTCGAATTGAAAACAAAATCAAAACCAATGGTGGCATGTATGTAATTGCGCTAGATTCAGACTGATCTATTTCTGATAGTAATTACACTATAATCTCCTGGAATTATGAATTTCAAACAATTAGACCATTCATTTAACCGTTTCCCGCTGCAACCTAGTTGGAAACAAGATGTTGCATCCTGATAATAATAGAAATTAGAAAGATCTGTGCACAAGTCTTATGCTTTTTCTAACAAGAAACAAAGAAAACCAGGGAGAGGAGTTGAGTCGATCAGTAATAAGTTGGAACCTCCCTTTCAAGCTCAGCTACATAATAAATCTACCAACATAGAAACTTACTAGCCACATGGCGATGAAATAATGGATCACCATGATTCTCCATCCAGTCAAAGGAATCAAATGCAGTATGGTAGCCTGCAAACTCTGAAAGAAAATTCTAAAGTTAATATTTGACATCTGTGACTGCTAAGAAATATTAAAAAGGGAAAATAGTTCGTACCAAGGGGTATTAGTAGTTTAATACATTATAAAGGAAAAGTAAAAAGGGGAAAATGAAAAATCCAGAAAAAAATCCTTTGTGTCAAGGACGTGAGACTGGAGGGAGGTTTCAGTTTAGTTCAGAATAATTAATTCTACAGCAGAAGAGGCCAAAATCAACTCAAATACAGTGGAAAACACAAAGAAGCAAGTTCCATCCAAGCATTGCTTCAATGCATGACTGCATGAGACAAGACAAAAGGAGCAGCCGACTCTAAACTGGAAGTTATTATCAAGTCTAGAAGATTATGCAACTGTTTCATGGGCATCCTTCTCATGAACACTATGTAATTGTCTGGAATAGTATATATTCTCAGTGTACTTGGAAGCCAAGTGTTTTAAATATTAGCTGATAAACTGATATTATCGGCGATTTATCGGTTTTGGGGGCCTTCCGACATTATAAGTTTGATTTTAAATTGGTTATCATTTTTGGATGTTTATCGGCGATAATGTGGTGATAAAGTGAGTTATCGGCCGATATTGTCAGCTCAAAATATCAGAATTATCGACCTTTTGTTTAGGTTTGGGTTTGCTCTTTGGATGTTCAAGAATTATAAACTATTTTTTGCTTTTGGTACTTGGTTGTTTGGTGATTAGCTTATGTTTGTTTATGAATATTGACATGGCTCGAAACTATTAAATCTCATGTTATTTTTATAGCCGCACTTGTTGACCTATGAAGACAAGGGTGGATGCATGTGTTCGGTGGCAATTTTATAGCCACATTTGTTGACCTATGAAGACCAAGGTGGATGCATGTGTTCGGTGGCAACTTCTTTTGACAAAAGAAAGAAAAGATGTAGCCTAGTAATGACAAATGAAGAAGGATGGTGGCAAGGGAGAATTGATGGCGTGATTGGTGGCCGGATTGAAGGCTATAAAACTCCTCCCCTCTCTTCATTTTAAAAACACTCCAAAAATCTAAGAAATCCAGCAGAGAGTGATTGAGAGAAAAAGAGAGAAAGCCACACAACGAAATCTGTGAGCTCTCAATATTTTATATGAGTGTTGTATATTGAGAAAGAAATATAGTGATACATCCTCTTGCCGTGGACGTAGATCAATTTGATCGAACCACGTAAATATTGTGTTTGTGATTGTCTCTCTGTTTTCTGATTTTGTGTTTAATCATCACAACAAACTGGTATCAGAGCTTCTTGGTTCTAGAACAACTTTTAATCTTCCACAATAGCTTCTATGAAGTTCTCGGTGTCGATCTTCGATGGCCAGAACAATTTCGGCCTATGGAGGATAAAGATGAAGGCTTTATTGCGACGTGAAGGCACGGTTAAAGCTATCGATGGGAAATACCCAGAAGATATGACTAGTGCCGAGATCGAAGAGATGGACGAAAAGGCTCACAGCGCCTTGCAATTGTCACTATCCGACAATGTGCTTCGTGAAGTTGCCAATGAGGAAACGGCAGCGGGGTTGTGGTCAAAGCTCGAAAGTCTCTACTTGAAGAAATCTCTTACTACGAGATTATACCTGAAGCAGCGGCTATACCCACTGAAGATGAAGGAAAGTACACCCATTCAGGAACACCTTGATGAATTTAATAAAATTGTCATGGATATGAAAAACCTGGATCTTAAGCTTGATGATGAAGACCAGGCTCTCATTGTGTTGTGTTCCTTGCCTAACTCTTATAAAAACTTTGTTAACTCTATGTTGTATGGAAGAGAATCCATAAGTCTTGAGGATGTGAAGGCCTCTTTGAATTCTGCTGAGTTAAGAACAAAGTTGAATGGGAGAGGTACCGATAGGCATGCTGATGGTCTGCTAGCCAGAAGTAGATCAAAGACCAGAGAGGGTGATAAAGGGCAATCCAGAAATCGTTCAAAGTTCAGGTCAACCCAAAACAAGAAAAATATGGAGTGTTTTTACTGTTACAAGAAAGGACATTACAAGTCAGAATGCTATGCTCTAAAGAAGAAAGACAACCAGCGTGATGAAACCTCAGATTCAGCTAATACAGCAAAGGCTGATACTGCCGTTGTTGCTGAGACGGTTCTTGCAGTATGTTCTTTGGGTGGCCGTTCCGATAGAGAATGGATCTTGGATACAGGTGCGTCTTTTCATATGTGTCCAAATAAAGATTGGTTCACTACTTACAAATCTATAAGTGGTGGATCAGTTTTGATAGGTAACAATGCAATTTGCAAGACAATTGGCATTGGTACAGTTCGCATCCGGTGTCATGATGGGATAGTGAGAACTTTATCAGATGTGAGACACATCCCGGACTTAAAGAAAAATCTGATTTCTTTGAGTTCTTTGGATTCTATTGGGTGTTCTTACACTAGCGAATGTGAAGCTCTTAGAGTTACTAAGGGTTCATTGGTTGTGATGAAAGGTAATAATGTGAACAGTCTTTATGTTCTCCAAGGCAGTACAGTGACAGGCTCTGCAAGTATGTCCTCTGATGCTGATAGGGACACTACTCAGTTGTGACACATGCGTTTAGGCCACATGAGTGAGAAGGGGATGACTATTTTGAGTAAACGTGGCTTGCTCTGTGGTGACCATACATCATCACTTGATTTCTGTGAGCATTGTGTGTTTGGGAAGCAAACTCGAGTCAGCTTCTCGACTGGCTCACATACGACGAAAGGCACTGTCGACTACATCCATTCAGATTTGTGGGGACCTGCTCAGGTTCCATCCAAAGGTGGTGCTCTTTATTTTCTGACATTTATTGATGATTTTTTCAGGAAAGTTTGGGTTTACTTTCTCAGGCGCAAAAGCGAGGTGTTCGAAACTTTCAAGAAGTGGAAAGTACTTGTTGAGAATCAAACTGGAAAGAAGATTAAACGTCTCCGAACAGATAATGGCCTAGAGTTCTGCAGTTGTGAGTTAAATCAGTTCTGCTCAAATTCTGGGATCGTACGACATCGCACGGTTAGGCACACTACTCAGCAAAATGGGGGTCAAAATGGGGTGACAGAACGCATGAATAGAACATTGACGGAGAGAGCTAGGTGTATGCCCTCAAACTCTGGGTTGGATAAAGACTTCTGGGCTGAAGCTGTTAACACAGCTTGTTACTTGGTGAACCGGTCTCCTTCTACCGTTATTGAACACAAGACTCCAAACGAGGTATGGTCAGGTAAACCAAATGACTATTCAAATTTAAAGGTATTTGGATGTCCCGCTTACTATCATGTTAGAGAGGGTAAGCTTGAGCCTAGAGCTAAGAAATGCATATTTATTGGCTATGCTGAAGACGTTAAAGGCTATCGTTTGTGGAGTCTTGAACCTGATTCTCCTAAATTCATTATTAGTAGAGATGTTACTTTTAATGAAAGATATATGCTTGATCATGGGAAGGTTTCTGTTGAGTCTACATAAAACGTAGGGAAGACCATGGATAAGGTGGAGCTCGAGGGAGAGACGTCTCAAAAGTCATCTATAAAATTTGCTCCTACAGCTGTAGAAGAGCAACATGATTCAGGCTTAGATGCTGATGATGCTGAGACTGAAGAACCTTATTCCATAGTTACTGGCAGAGAGAGGAGACAGATCAAACCTCCTCAAAGATATGCACATGTTGAATTAGTGGCGTATGCTCTCACGACAGCTGAAGAGATGTGTATTCAAGAGCCATCAAACTTTACTGAAGCTGTCTCATGCGGGGAATCTGGACGTTGGGCCACGGCTATGACAGAAGAGCTCGAGTCACTCTACAAGAATCAGACTTGGGATTTGGTGCAATTACCTAAGGGTAAAAGGGCAATTGGATGCAAGTGGATTTTCAAGAAAAAGGAATGGATCCCAGGGGTTGAAGATGCTAGATTCAAAGCACGATTGGTGGCTAAAGGTTATAGACAAAAGGAGGGAATTGACTATGATGAAGTGTTCTCTCCGGTTGTGAAGCATACCTCCATCCGTATATTGCTTGCCATGGTTGCTCTATTTGATCTGGAGCTTGAGCAGCTTGATGTGAAGACTGCATTTTTGCATGGCGAACTTGAGGAGACTATCTACATGTCTCAACCAGAGGGATACTTCATAGAATGTAAAGAAGATCAAGTTTGCAGATTGAAGAAATCTTTGTACAGCCTGAAGCAATCTCTCAGACAGTGGTACAAGAGGTTTGATAATTTTATGCTTAGTCATAGGTACTCAAGAAGTACTTATGATAGTTGTGTGTACTACATGAATCTAGGAGATGATTCTTTTATTTATCTTCTATTATATGTCGATGACATGCTTATTGCTGCTAAGAACGTGTCACATATTCTTATTTTGAAGAAACAACTCAATGATGAGTTTGAGATGAAAGATTTTGGTGCAGCAAAGAAGATCTTAGGTATGGAGATCAGGAGGGACAGGAAAGCTGAAAAATTATATCCCTCACAGAAGAGTTATATTGAAAAGGTGCTTGAACGTTTTGGGATGAAGAGGGCCAAGCCCGTTACGACTCTTTTTGCTCCTCACTTTAGGCTCTCGGCTTCAGATTCACCTACAAGTGAGAACGAGAAGAAGGAGATGTCCCGAGTTCCATACTCTAATGCAGTGGATAGCATAATTTATGCTATGATTTACACTCGTCCAGACATTGCCCAAACAGTCAGTGTAGTGAGCAGATACATGGCTCAACCAGGAAATGCGCACTGGGAAACAGTAAAGTGGATCCTACGGTATCTCAGGGGTACCTCAGATTTGGGTTTAGTTTTTGATAGCAGTACTTTGGGAACCTCAGTTGTTGGTTTTGTAGATTCTGACTATGCAGGTGATCTCGATAAAAGAAGATCTTTGATTGGTTATCTTTTTACTCTTTCTGGCTCAGCTATTAGTTAGAGATCGACTCTACAGTCGTTAGTTGCCTTGTCTACTACAGAGGCAGAATACATGACAGCAGCAGAAGCGGTAAAAGAGGCCATTTGGTTGAGAAATCTCGTGAGTGAGCTTGGACTACAACAGGAGGCTAGTTCAGTTGTATTTTGCGACAATCAGAGCGCAATACATCTAAACAAAAACTCAGCACATCATGAGAGGACAAAACATATTGATGTCAGATATCATTTCATTTGTGAGGCAACTGCTGAAAGGAATATCACGATGAAGAAGATTAGTACTGCAGACAATCCAGCTGACATGTTGACCAAACCCATCCCGACCTTCAAGTTCAAGCACTGCTTGAATTTGGGAGGCATTCATAATTGTTAGGTGGCCCCGCTTGGGGCATTGTTTGTAAGACGGGTAAAATTCACTAGTTATCGACGTTTGGAGAGTGGTCACATTCTCGTTTGGGTCTCGACTTGTTGTGGATTGAGTCCGTTATCGTGAATTATTTCACGACGTCCTGGACGCAACAAGTGGGACATTTGTTGAAGGTTGGTGTCGGCTCAGTTTTGAGAAAACTTCACCGAGGTGGAGATTGTTATTTTTATAGCCGCACTTGTTGACCTATGAAGACAAGGGTGGATGCATGTGTTCGGTGGCAATTTTATAGCCACATTTGTTGACCTATGAAGACCAGGATGGATGCATGTGTTCGGTGGTAACTTCTTTTGACAAAAGAAAGAAAAGATGTAGCCTAGTAATGACAAATGAAGAAGGATGGTGACAGGGGAGAATTGATGGCGTGATTGGTGGCCGGATTGAAGGGATTGAAGGCTATAAAGCTCCTCCCCTCTCTTCATTTTAAAAACACTCCAAAAATCTAAGAAATCCAGCAGAGAGTGATTGAGAGAAAAAGAGAGAGAAAGCCACACAACGAAATCTGTCAGATCTCAATATTTTGTATGAGTGTTGTATGTTGAGAAAGAAATATAGTGATACACCCTCTTGCGGTGGACGTAGATCAATTTGATCGAACCACGTAAATATTGTGTTTGTGATTGTCTCTCTGTTTTCTGGTTTTGTGTTTAATCATCACAACATCTCAACTTAGAAAGTTAGTTTATAATCTTGTGATTATACAATAATTATGTTGATGATTCTTCATTCTTTATGTTATCTTGTTATTTGCTTGTATGTTATTCCATTTTTACTAACTATGCACTCGAATGATTTCATCGTGCGTTCAAGAAGCAAGTTTCTGCCATTGGTTAGTGATCCTAAACATGATTAAATACATTTTGGTATGTTTATATTTCATTAAGTATGGTTAGATTACATTTTAGGATATTATTTTAGGATATTATAATATGTATATACACTATCCAGTAATATCACCATGATAAATACTACTTACCCCCGATATATCCCCGATATCCGCTATCCGATATGGATTTTGACTGTCCGATAAATCCTCGATAACCATTATTTAAAACTTATTATATTATTTAAAGAAATACTTCTAACAATAAATTGACTCGTGCATTTATCCAGAAGCTGTTTACACATATCTAATTTTGGCAAGATGACAAAATTGGAAGCATCTAGGTGGAGCATACAAAGGGCAGGGTCTTAGAATCACAGCAAGAACTAAAGTAAAGCTTCCTATAGTTGATGGCCAAGGAGATGATTATTTGTATCTTCAGAATCACCATATTCTTACAGGCGCAAGAGTATTTAATTTCAGAAGCAAACTCCGTAATATGTAGTCTAACACATATTTAGGGGGTTATATTGCTGGAAATCAAGACCAGTTTTAAGCTCATTGAGTGGTACAAGTGGTATCCCTATCATAGTAATATGCAGTATGTCACATTCAACATGATGTGTTTAGTAAGGTGAAACGGTCCTTTCATACTCAATTAACATATTCCTTTACACATTTTTATATAAAAATTGCCAAAAACAGTCAACGAATCAATCAACGAGCTTTACTTTTACTTGTGACAAAACATACCTTTACCATAATATAGATCTAGAGAAGGTACTCCAAGATGATGTAGAAATGCTGAAAAATCAGAATTAGCTCTGGCAAGTCTTTCAATCTGCAGTAGCCAATGAAAGAAACATAAGTGAACTTTACATCAGTAAGCACAAATGCACAGAAAAGGGTGCTAAAACAGGACAAAATAATGACATAGCATGATATCATTAGACTTCCAACTAGCAAATAGGGAAAACGAACTCATGAATAACTAAGGGATTTTTTTTTTTGAAACTTTGAAGCATGGAATTGTCATCTTGCTAAAAAGCATGATCTCCCATGTAAAGTTTTACCACATGAGGTGGTGGTTATCGTTTTGCACTGTGTGTGTGTGTGTGTTTTTTGAGGGGTGAGAGGGTAGTCGGTGGGTTTATTTTTATTTTTTTCCTTTTGTATTTTTTAAATATAACCCTTGCAAAATCCTTCGAACTTAGATATTTCACCTCCAATCCTTAACATTACTATTTAGCCAAGCTTCAAATTTCAAATCGGCCCAACAAATGACAAGAATGAAGGGGTCAGGCAAGAGGGAGAGAGAATCATGGGGGAGATTGTGTAGTTGAAGTTGAAATACAAAAAGAAGGTTCTCTGTGAAGAACTTGATGCAAAAGCAGATGAGGTGGTGTGAGTAGCAACAACTGTGAGTCCGAAGGCTTCTTGAATTCATGACCTTGGCATCCTTGATAGTTGATACTGATGCTCTATTTTTCTTTCTATAAATTGATTATATTCAAAAGAGATGGGGATGGACATTGAGGAGGGGACGAATTGGGTGTGGTCTAGTATGATACAGAGTTCAGGAGACCTTAGAGAAGAAGGGGCAGTATTTCTTGGAAAAGAGTCAAAGGACAGGCATGTAGACGCCCCAGCCAAGCAAAGGTTGTCATGTTGACTTTAAGTCAAAGGTAGGGAGGGCATTTACTCATTGTGTCTGCTGGCTGTCAATTTTAACAGCCATCTAACCGGCAGGGGGCATACTTGAGATATCTAGGACTTAAGGAATATTAATATTTGAGGGGGAGAAAATCAAGCTAAGTAAGTTTTTGATGTTTTCGTCAACTTTTCTTTTGATGTGTGTGTGTGTGACGCTAAAGGATAACTAAGAGATTTAAGGGGGTTATATAATAGAATATTAAATATTTGAGGAAATATCAGAATAAGGACTATTTCAGGGCTATATCTAAAAAAGCCTGTCATCTACTTATTATTTTTCATGTGTTTGTGCGTGTGTTAAAATTGGATTAAATTTCCAGGGAATTTTCTCTGACCGCCATTAACCTTAGAAAAATCTAAAATAGAACATGGATTTATGGTATTTCATCACTATCTTTGTTTTTACCCTTGAGCATGAAGACATTGATCCAATAAATTAATTATTCTTTGTATAACCAATTAGCAGCATTCAAAAATAAAACATCTTACGCTGATACCTCCATTTGCTGCTGCCCATGTTTGGTACACGGTCATCCCTTCAACATCTGGATCCTTGATCTGAAATACCAACCAACATCATTTGCTAAGATTTCAAAAAAATAAAAAAGAAATCCAATGTCTTAACTTAAAGAATGTTGAGAAGCAAGAAGGGAAACCTAATCAAGTAGGTAACAGTGCTAAAACTGAACATCAAAACTACCATATGACTGCTACATGTTGATACTCCAAATGTAGGTTGACCTAGAGTAACTAACGTTAACGAATAGTCTAAGTGAACACATCTCTTGGTGTCATCTAAACTGTCACATTTAATTCAAATGATCGTCAATCCTGTAAATAATTAAAACTTTGATTTCTTTCTCTCTTTTAAACTGCCTTCGTGTTTTTGACATGAAACTATGAAAGAGTAACTAATATTAGAACACTACCAGACAAAGTCATAATAGAGAAAAAAGACACTAAAACTGTTGAGTTCTTTTTACCTCCTTAGTTATTTCAATTAAGAGCTTGTCTAGTTGTGGAGTAGCATCGGCAAAAAAACCAGATCCTTGTACTGCACAATCGACATTTAGATAGGCTATTGCATTTGTGCTAAGAATTCCAAGATTCTGCTCAGCCCACTCGGTAGATCCAATCTGAAAAATATAAACTCCAGCATCAAATGGACATGGTTTTTTTATTTAAGATTAGTATTGAAGTTGCCCATAAAGGCAAACCCTCATTCTGGAACCCCAAACCAAGGTTAAAACTAGGGAAGTCCGCTTCATATTTTTAATACACTGAATTACTTCCAACGGCCAAAGAAGACATGCACTCCATCAAATTGAAAAATAGGAATAGTAGCAAACTACAAACCCCATATTTTCAAGTAGAAACTCTTCAACCACTAATCACAATAGAATGAGATTTTCAGGTCTACGTTTGGATATGCACATGGATAGAATGAAATCAAAATGCACTCAAACCTTATTCCTTCTTCAAGAAAAAGAATTGTTGTTTGATCTGTGATGATCACTGTGCTTGAATCCATTGAATCTACCTATGGGATGAAATATGACTTAGAGCCACTATATTCACCCAATCAACAAAAAAAAAACAATCAATAAAAAGAATTTTATTGCACTACCCCACCCCACCCTCCCCCGTCCCTATATATATATATATATATATATATAATAAAATAAAATAACCTCTTTATCATTCTTTCCCATCACTCCTTATGCAATTATTATGAATTCCTCTACTTCCTAACTACACGGCAAGGTTTTAAATATCGGTTATCGGGGATTTATCGGACGGCCAAAATCCTTATCGGATAGTGGAAATCGGGGATATATCGGGGATAAGTAGTATTTATCGGAGTGATATACTAGATGATGTGTATATATAATATAACAATTAAAAAATATAATCTAATGATGCTTAATGAAATATAAACATACCAAAATGTAAATCATCATGTTTAGAATCACTAACAAATTGTAGAAAGCGAAACTTGCATCATAGCCTTAAAAAAATATAATGTTAGTCAAAATGGGCCAATAATCCCGATAATCCCGATAAAAAAGTCTTACTTATCGGCCGATAAGTGCCGATAACGCCGATAAATCGCCGATAAACCTACAAAAACGATAACCGATTAAAAATCCAATTTATCCTAGCGGAGAGCTCCCAAATCCGATAACTCGGCCGATAATATCGATTATAGGCCGATATTTAAAACAGTGCTACACGGTACATACAGATAGGCCTACTTATATCCTCAAACACAAGAAAACTAAACATCCTGCCTCCAAAATGGTCACGCTTCACAATTAAATGAACTACTTACCATGCCGAACTCCTCTGCATCCCAACTACAGAGAATAATGGTCCTTCGAGGTCTCCAACCTGAGCGCAATAGAACACCATAACGGTGAACAATGTCAAGTAGAGCAGCTGTCCCGCTATTTGGGTCCACAGCACCATATGTCCATGCATCTCTGTGGTTGCCAAGGATAACATATCGATCAGGCTCCTCTCGCCCTCTTATCACTCCAAAAACATTTTGGATCGTCGCCAGCCTTCTATCTTCCTTAAAAAGAAAAAAGAAAAGAAAGAAACACCATAAACTTCTCTCATTTTCAGTCAAACCAAAGTTAGAGCATATTTAATAAAAAAAAGAGACTTGGTTGAGTACTGAGATTGTTATTACTACAGAGGAAAATCAGCATGCAAGTGTGCTGAGTGCAATGCAGCTGGACTATGGATCCATTGAATCTACCTATGGTATGAACCTTAGATGTCTAACAAACTTTCAGAAGTAGCAAAGTATTAGCAACAATCAGACGTTTCTAGGCCCATAAAAATGGGGCTCGTCTGCATAAGGAGTTCCATTGATGGCCTATCTAAGCTCTCCGCAATACTTTCAAAGCAACTTCGAGCAAGGCCCAGGATATGAACTTGGTCTTTACTGATGCTAAAAACTCTAGTCGATAATTACCTTCTCACATCAAACAGCTAGTTTACTAAATTTTTCAAGATGAGGCAAATGACAAGCTGAATTTGACTTGACTCAATAAATTCAACCAGTAACTTAGTTTGGTCAGTTTAGACTTGCAACATAATGTGATCCACTGTGCAATTATGCACACCATAGAGGGGTCGTCGTCCTTTCCTCCCAGTAAACAAACGAGCATCCCGACAACAATCATTGAAATGGAAAAGCTCAAATCTTTGAGTTCGACATGCAAGGAGAATGAACTCACAAAATGCCTCCAATAAGTAGGCCCCACCACGCGGGTCATAGCCAACTCATAGACAATGAGGATGTCATCAAATCCAAACTCCTGACTTTGGCAAAGTTTGGACAGCAGAAAATATTGACTTCTTATGAAAGTTCAAAGGCGCTCTATACCCAAAGTCAATAACATAAATGCATAAGCTGAAGGACTCAAATTACTACCCAATCTCCATAAACCCACCAAATTGGCGGGAGCCATCAGTTCAAATAGAAAACTAACTAACTCTCACCTAATACTACAACTGAATAGCTTACAGAATATGGCAAAATTTACCTGATATGTAAAGTTCAAAAGAGATGGGCCTCCTCCAACTCCACCCCACTCACCCACAACCTCCCCCCTCCACTCCTCCGGCACCCGGGGCCCATCAAACCCCCTCAAAATCTCTCTCGCCACCGACAACGACACCGGCATCGACGGAATCCTCGGAAACCTCCCCCTGACCTCCTCATCCTCGACCCTCAACCTCTCGCTGCCTTCATCCGCCGCCCACCCGGGTGTAAGCGGGTCCCCGGGCCCACCTAGCACCGCCGTTCCCCTCTCCACTCCCCCCTCGGCCTTCTCCCCAAACATCAACACAGCCTTCGCCCCTCTCTCCGCCGCCAACTCCACTACCGTCCCCCTCGGCCCCTCCCCTCTCCTTACAATCACTACACAGTCCTTCACAGTCACCCCCAATTCATTCAATTTCACATAATCTTTCTCTCTGCCGTAATTCACGTAGACGGCGGGGGCCACGGCGGAGCCAGACGGGGAGTAGGCGTGGTACGGGACGACGAACTTGCCGGCGGGGTCCGCTGGTTCGGAGAGGGAGAGGGGTTTGATGAGGGTGAGATTAGGGTGGAGGAGGGTCAAAGATGAGAACTTTGGGTAGGAGAGGAGAGGGGTGTAGTTCTTGGCTAGGGTTTGGAGGCCGGAGAGCTGGAAGTGGGAGAGGACGTAGGCGGCGGCGGCGGCCAGGGACTGCGGGGTTCCGGCGAGGTGGGGCCCGCGGGTGAGGGAGCGGAGGTGGGAGGAGATGGAGGCGTTGGAGGCTTGGGAGAGGGAGAGGAAGAGGGTTCTGGGAGGGGTATTCTGGGAATGGAGAGGGGTATTTCGGGAAGAGTGAGGGTGTCGGAAGGAGAAGAGGATGGGGAGAGTGAGGAGGAGGAGTACGAGGAGGAGAGGGTAAGTGGGGAGCTTGGAAGGGAGAGGTAGGGGCATTTTGGGAAGGGAGGAGTGTTTTTTTTTTTGGGAAGATGAGTTTTTGCAGAGGGGAGAAGAGGAGGAAGAAGGCGGCTGGTTTTTTATTTGTTTTTGGGTTTTTTATTTATTTCATCGAATATTTTGGCGTTCAGTGGGGTCGAATTTACCGAAATGCCCTTGTTTCGCGCGACAGGAGATACTCCGTGACCGAAGACGGGGCCGTCCGAAAGAAAGTGGGTTTTTGGTTTCTTTTTCCGAGTGAGTCGCCCGCAACAAGTTCGATCATCTACATCTCAATTTGGACGCTAGTAGAATTTTCTTATTAGTACCTCATCTCTTGAAATTGCCCTGCGCCCATCAAAATCCAATGGGGTCTTGCAATTTCATCCCTCGGTAACTGTAATACACTTCGGGCTTGTTTGAATTGAGGGGAACAAGGGAGAAGGAAAGTTAGGGGCATCGTTCACCTTGTTTGGGAACATTCATGTGGTGAAGTTATTCACCCTAGTTCCCATTGGTTCACTCCTTAATAGTATAAAATTTGTTACCACCAAATTGGGGTGTAACCAAGGGGAAAGTAACTCTCTTCCCTTTCCTTCCCTTCTCTCACATAGTTTCCCTTAACTTCCCTTAACCCCATTGAAATCCAAACACACTCTTCGACTAATATTTATTTGAAGGCCCAAACTAGGATTCACGTTCGGAAAAAATGAACTAAGGGGTATTTTGGTCATTAAGCTACCGAATTGCGAGATCTCTTAGAACGTCAAAGAGCATTTCAAAGATTTGAGAGACTAGTATCTGAATATATTTAATTGACGAGGTTATATGAAACAAGTTAGGTACTTGCACGAGAGGACAACAGAGGCCAAGATACATAAAGATGAAGTTTGATTATCATTTTTAATCCGTAGAGAAGAATATTAGGAAAATATGTCATATCTGGTGAACATATGCTGCCGACTAGCACCAAATACATACTAATTTTTTTATCAGTAGGACTAATAAGATTCAAGTCATGTGCCCCCAAAAAAGAGAATGCATAATGCTGATATCTCCATCCCAATCACCGTAGCTTTTGCAATATTCTCTCTTTGTTGGGTTTCATACGTGGAAGTTCACAAATCTCTCGTCTAATATCACCCAATTAAATTGAATAAAACACGTATCTCTACTGAGAATAGCACAAAAGCGCTTATTAATGGCTAGCCATAGAAGAACAATATTAGACGATATACGGACTGTATATTATTCAAGTAACAAACGACGATTTCAACAAGATAATAACAATTTCAAAGTACAAAACTATTACAAGCAACAACTGATGACAGTCGCAAAACAAACATGTTGCTTTTCTTTTATGCAACTTCTTGTGGGCATTTTCTAACCAAGTGATCTGCAGGTCCTCGATGTTTACGTCCGTTATGTACCAATTCTTCACAAACCCTGCAATAAGATCTTGGCTTCGAACAGATCATCTGCTAAGCACAACAGTTTATCGAAAACATCGCCATCGTTATTAAAAGAGTACACAACAGCCTAATATACAAGAAAGGGCTACAGAATTCTGCACAAACCCTGCATAAACTGATTACTTGGTTGTGCCTGTGCTAGGCACTGCAATCCAAGAAAAACACATTTAGTAGTGCTAAAAGCTATATAGGTATCTCCCTGACTAAAATTCAAAAGTCAAAACCCCAGAAAAGCACTCCTCTCGTGTTCCCAATACTCTTTGGCTTGCTTTAACATCTCAGTACGCTCCTCCCTCAGCCTCTCTGTCCAATAGTCTTTGCACCTGAGAGATTGAAGCAGAAGACATTAGAGTCTAAGGTTTCCAGTTGAGTTACGTTATAAGGCACGTAGAATAAAAAATAAGTTAAGAATCTTGCAGGTTCCAGATACCTATTCTTCAGTAGCAGGTCCAGCTCTTGCATACGCACTGCATCACAATACACGCCAACCTGCACACATGAAGACAATGAGAAAGAATGCGGAATATTTGAAAGTTGTTTGTTTAATTTCTTTTTCATGCATGTATAACTGCTAGCCAAATGATCTTTATATATTGCTGTATTGGTGGTAGATGTTCCTAAACTAATGTGAAGTTAAGTGCAAGCTCCATAACAGGCAAATGAGAATTATGTAGAAAGCATCAAGTAACAAGTTTCTTTGTAAAAACAACTACGATCCTTGAATGGTAATTATGTATCCGTATCTGTGATGGATAAAATAACAGCAATTCCAATAAAAATCAAAAGTTATGTCGCTGTCCACAAAATTTACTTGAGCAAAGGCACATTGGTGTCTCTAAATGGATCCAGAAAGAAACCAAAGCCATCTTGAAGTCCAGTATTTTTTTTCTTTTCATGAGTTAGAAAAGGGAGGATAAAAAAACAGGAGTTAAAAATTATCCATGGCTAGTGGTCTCATTATTTCCTCTTTACATCCTTTCTTCTGTGTTTTCTCAAATCTTCTACGCCTGGAAAACCCTTAGAAGCCCCATCTAGGTCTTCCTAATTGAAACCAGTGCTCAAGCTTTTCTTGCCATACAGTCCACCTAGAGAGTTTGTATTTTCCTCTTGAGTTCTATCAAGTTATTGATCAAGTTTGTTTTGAGAAAGTATCAGCTAATTGTATGGACACGTGGCCCATTATTCAAAATGTTTTAAAGCTGTGATTGCTATTTTATATTAAAAATCCACATTGCTACTTGATCGTCATTATTAAACTAAAGCAGTCCTCCAATGAGTTTCTTATTTTCCTTGCATTCATTTACTTATTATTGCTTTAGCTGTCAAATATCTAATCTAGGGTGCATTGCACCAAGGCCCTAATTCAAAAAGTTCCTTATTAAACATTTTGAATCTTACGTTAACCCGATTTATAAATGAAGAATGCTAGACCAAGATGGTTGTTTATTGAGACAGTACCAGTAGGACTTGAGTTTGATGAAAAGACATAATAAAGAGGTTAAGATATTATAGACTGATTAATTTACTTAATGATGTTTTCAAAAACCGAGAAAAAAATATTTGTCAAAAATCAAGATTAAACATGAACAATCCAGTGGATAAAAGTAAAATTAAAGAGCATCAATAAACAGGGTGTCTACTTTAGATTGTAGTGTAGCAATCTCAAGATGGTAACCAATTGATGTTAAAAAGAAACACAGTGGTCGGTGCCAAAAGATAATTCATATACAGCCTCCAATACAGTTATTTTGAAGACGAACTGATTTTACAACAAGAGGCATAATGCCAACTGACTGGTTGTTCATTTTAATATTTTGATGAGACCTGTTAGTTAATTTGGGGG